>VXBJ01000916.1:394449-447899 GCA_013400055.1 Nycticryphes semicollaris | reverse complement strand
CGGTCTTCGGCTTTCGGGGAAAGGCTGTGATGCGGCGGGAAGGTCCCGGGAGATAGAGCGGGGAGGGGGGTCCCGGGGTTATCCCACCGCTGTGGATAAGCGGCCTCCGACTTCCCATCTCTAGCCCTACGGGAGGGACTCAGTGCCCCCCGCAGACCCGGCCTCGTCCGGTGGAACGGCGGTGGCATGTCCCCAGTGCAGAGGGTGTTAAGCATGGGCAGGTAGTGGCTCTGGCAGCCCTTTGACCTATGCTTAGTTTTGGTATGAACACCTGGTGTGTGGCCTCTCTGTAAAAAGCAAAAAAACACCCCCCCTGCCTCCTCCTCGCCCCTCCCAGCTTCATAGAGCTTCACCTGAGATGGGACAAATGCAATATGAATAGTGAAAGTTGGCTCTTGATGTTGTGCCGTACGAGGAGAAGCTAGGTTCAGTCCTCCCACTGTGCTGTGCCAGCCCCTCTGGCGTGTTATGGAGAAGAACTAGGGAGAAGGAGGTGAGAAAACCAAAAAACAAGGCCATGGGGAGATGCCTGGCTTGAGGAAGTGGGATGGGATGGAGTGGGACAGAAGTCCAGGGAGCTTGGTACTGTGTGGCAGGGCAGGGGGCTGAAAAACAACAGAGCGGCAGTGTACCTTATAGCTCTGCTTCAGTTTGGTACAAGGAACACTCAGAAATCATAGGAATCATGGAATAGTTAGTTGGAAAGGACCTTAAAGATCATGGAATCCCAACCGCCCTGCCCTGGGCAGGGACAACCTCCCACCAGATCAGGCTGCTCCAAGCCCCATCCAGCCTGGCCTTGAACACCTCCCGGGATGGGGCAGCCACAGCTTCTCTGGGCAACCTCTTCCAGTGTCTCACCACCCTCACAGCAAAGAATTTCTTTCTAGTATTTAATCTAAACCTTCCCTCTTTCAATTTAAAACCATTATCCCTCATCCTATCGCTACACTTCCTGACAAAGAGTCCCTCTCCAGCTCTCCTGTAGGCTCCTTTCAGGTACTGGAAGGGACTCTAAGGTCTCCCTGGAGCCTTCACTTCTCCAGGCTGAACAACCGCAGCTCTCTCAGCCTGTCTTCAGGTGCTCCATCCTTCTGATCATCTTTGTGGCCCTCGTCTGGACCCGTTCCAACAGATCCATGTCCTTCCTGTGCTGAGGATTCCAAAAAAACATTGCTGTGATGCAAGATGCTCTTCAATGCAAATTCACGCTGAGAGGTGGAATAAGATGCTCCAGCTTCTGTAATCGTGGTTTGGTTGAATGCTGACAGACAGCAGCTCACGTCTCTTACTCATTCCCAGCTGCGTGCAGTATTATGAATTGCACGTTTCACAATATTTGGTGATTTATATATTCCTTTCATCTTGGGAATAAGTTGTACGACGCTCAGTTCTCTGAATTGTCCTGTTTCTCTGAACTGTAGAGAATTAGCAGATAAAAAGTTAGCTCGAAAGCTTCCTGACTTTAGCAGATCTCATAATTTTTGGAGGCCTGACTCACATCTGGGGGTTTGAAGTTGGCAGCTCTGTGTGTGTCTGCTTCCTCAAACATTCCCGTTGCTTTCAGTGAAACACTCAAAAATGCCATTGTATTAATTAGAGAAAATCTAGTTGGTGTGTCTCACTTCAGAGTGTCTCAGAATCTGGTCACTGGTGCTTAAAACCATGAGCTTAAAACCCTCCTGAGATCAAAAGATCAGACACCCTCATTGTGCAACATGATGCACGGGAAGGAAACCATAAAAGCAACTAATGTTTTACTCAGCTCTGTTGGGCTTTTTGCAGGGAATTGCATTTGGAATCCCCAGCTTGGGAATCCCAAGGGGTTTCTTAGCTGCTAGGCCTCTTAATTCTTGGAAAAGGAGTAATTTAGGACTGAAAAGCATCACACTGTAAGACATTACACAGTGTAAAATTTTACTCATTTTACAAGGGGTCTTTGCTGTGAAAATGTTAGTGTTTCACTTCAGGATAGTGAGAAATAACTGTTTGCATGCAATGAAATAGCTATGGCACCTAGAGTAAGGCCTCATCCAGATTCAAAACACCAGAACATCATGAGTATCACTGTAGATCTGGCAGAGGGTATGAACAGGGTTACAAGAAGATTGTTTTGGTTTGGTTTGGTTTTTTTAGTTTGCATTTTTCATATTTGCTGAAAATTACTGTCTCAGATCAATTGCAGATAAGAAAACCCAACACCAAAAAACACCACACCACAAGCGAGACTGTTTTATTTTAAAATACAGGGAATGCAACCTGAAGGCTCCCAAGTACCCTGAGCGCTGTGTATTATTCTGTGTCAATCCATGTATTCATTTATCTCAAATAGTTAGAAGCCCAAACCTGTTGAAGTTTGGTGTCTTATATGCAGTATGAAATACTTTGATGCAGATCCAGCTGGGTGGTGCTTGCATATGACGCACAGAATTAGAATTATGGTAGATGTATCTGCACATCTCGGCACCTCAGCTACCTGGGGAAAGGGTGTGAGGCTGAACTGTTCCCCTTTAACATAGCTGTAGTAAAAAGAGGAAATTTATTTCATTTTCGGGAGGTCCCAGGCCTTATCTCAGTGATACGGTCTCATGTTGAAAAATGAGTCTCCTAGGAACCGGAGGGATTTCCAGTTTCAAGTTGTTGTGAGACCTTTGTGGAGCTCTTGTTACAGCATGGTCATAAGTGAGGAGAAGGAATGCAACTGCTGTTGTATTTGGAAAAGGCTAATGTTGCTCTCCAGCTGGATGCAACTGTGTCCAGTTGTTATCTTACTGGTGGGGTGTAATTGGGATTGTTCCATGACAGTAGTATTGGCTCCCTGGCAAATTTCGTCAAGTGCAGTTCATACGCTTAGAAAGCTGCTAGGAACAACTGCAGGCTGGAGAGCAGTGAAGGCGTTTGCATATATATAAATAAATATATATATACACACACTGGGTTGAAGGAAAAGGATGGAGACCTTGTAAAATGAGCTTGTAGGGCTTTTCAGCTAGAAGACACCAAAGATTTCAGAGAGGTTCCTAATACCATGGTAGTAAGCCTAGATAGATTGATAGATGTAGATGCTCAGCTACATTTCCCCTGTTTAAATTGTGAACATTCTGTACATATGCTACAGTTCAAAATGCATACTGTGTGTATGTTTCATACTGCCAATGTTGTAAGATGATATAGATCATATTTTTTTGTCTTATGAAAATGCAGAAGACTCAAAATAAACTTCGAACAGTATATACTGCAATCTGTACTCTATGTTACGCATCACAGTGTGATTTTGCTATATGCAGCACATGGACAAATGCCTGTTCTATCAGGGAGCTTTTGTGTGCACAAGGATTTAAGCTCCCAGCCTTAGATGAGGGCAGATTCTCCGTCTCTGAAACACCCGTGAGGTATGTGTTATAAGTGATGGCAGAAACAAAGCTTATTTTGCCACTCACCCAGTGCTACTCATTCTAAGCCTATTTGCAACAGCTTGTAGCTTTATTCTGCTGTAACCATTGCAGTTGCAATACTGCAAGGCCATTCTTGCCTTCAGTTTAAATGCGCATAAAGTATTTCAACCAAAACCAATCTATGTATTTTTGTGAACAATGCTAAGGAAAAATACCCATGGAAACATTTGTAGTGATTTTGAGAAACAGCAGTGACCTCAGACTTTGGAACGGGGTCAACAAATTAACCTATGTGTCAAAGATAATCTGTCCAAATTTATTTAGGTTATAAGCCCCACAAGAAGAGAGGTTTTGTATACTTTAATGACCCCCTGGACCTTTGGAGCTTAATTCCTTGAAGATGTCACTAGAACTGGGTCTGCTTCCAGCTCTGGGTTCAGCAGCTGTTTTCTCTGAAAGTGAAGCTCTGAGCTAATAGAGATCAGGCTGAATTCAGGGCAACGAAACTAAAAGCCTTTTTGTTCACTGCTCTCCGTCTCCCTTCCTGCTGGAATAGAGGCAAAGGGAAGTGCAGTGATTTAAGCACAGGACGGAAAGTCTACAGACCTCTTAAATCTCACTCACTCGAGTAACACATACTGGGCTGATACATTCAAGTCTCACTTTGTGCTCTCTCCTTCCAGAACAGATCAATCTGCATTTAATGGCTTTGTAACCTCTCTCCTGTGACCTCCTGTGTCAATCACGGCCGATCAGCCTGAGCTCTGAGACCCCACGCAGAGAAGGATGAGAATTCCCACTCATCTGCCCCTGCATTTCAAATTTAATAAGGCCCACATCCCACCGTCGTGTGGACTGACATGTGAAACACATACCCGTAACATGCACCAAGATGTGGACTCACATCAGGGAAAAAACAGAAGGTCTACAGGGGCAGGGGCAGCGAGGTTGGCTGGTAGAGATGAGAAACTGAACAAGCAAGGAAATCGTGAATGGGGGGCAGGGAGGGAAATAGAAAAGAGGATTAGGAACAGTTGAGTGGAAACTGGGGATGAATGAGCAAGATGAAATCTAGGAACCGACGGAAAGGAGAGAAAAAGAGGAGAGTAAGAATAGAAAAGATTTTGAGGAGGATTTTTAGGGCTACAAAGATGATTAGGGGCCTAGAACAAATCTCGTCTGAGGAAAGTCTGAGGGACTTGGATCTTAAAGGGTGGGTGTCAAGAGGAAGGGGCCAGTCTTTTTTCAGTGGTGCTCAGTGACAGGACAAGAGGTAACGGGCACAAACTGAAACACAGGAAGTTCCATCTGCACATGAGGAAGAGCTTCTTTCCTTTGAGGGTGGCAGAGCCCTGGAACAGGATGCCCAGAGAGGTGGTAGAGTGTCAGTCTATGGAGACATTCCAGACCCACCTGGACATGTTCTTCTGCAACCTGCCTTAGGTGGACCTTCTTTGGTAGGGGGGTTGAACTAGATGACCTCCAGAAGTACCTTCTTAGCCCCATATCATTCTCTGATTCTGAGAGTGTGGCAGAACTGACAATGCCTCAGCACAGAGATTAGGATATAGAGTTGTGATATGACTCAATGGTGAAATCCAATAAGAGAAGTGGAACTGGAAATGAGTGGGAATGACAGTATGGGAGAAGAGAAACAAAGAGGTCTGAGGTCAAAACATTGAGATGATTCCTACAATTTGCAGGTGGGGTCTCAGTGGGAAAGAAGAAAGGGATGTGTGTCAAAAATTAACACTGGGAAAGCATAAAAGCAATGGGCAAAAGAATGAAGAGAAGAAGGAACTAACAGAAGAGGCTACATGTTCCTGGATGCAGTTTTACTTTGACTAAGATGGTACAACTGCAAAGAGCCTCAAGAGATATAGTCAAATATATATATATAGTCTCCTTAATGCAATCGGTGCCACAAATCATACAATCCTGTCATTTCATAGAATCATAGAATGGTAAGAGTTGGAAGGGACCTTCAAGATCATTCAGTTCCAACCCCCCTGCCATGGGCAGGGATACCTCCCACCAGACCAGGTTGCTGAAAGCCCCATCCAGTCTGGCCTTGAACCCCTCCAGGGATGGGGCAGCCACAGCTTCTCTGGGCAACCTCTTCCAGTGCCTCACCACCCCCACAGCAAAGAATTTATTTCTAGTATCTAATCTAGATCTCCCCTCTTCCAGTTTAAAACCATCACCTCTAATCCTATCACTACACTCTCTGATATCTACACTCCCTTCTATATAACAATCCTGTGGTCACAGTGAGAACCCGTTACTTCCTAATCTGGGAGAAAACTCCCCAAAAGAGAGGAAGGAATACCATACCATCAGATTAGCCATTAAATCAACTCATGCTGAAGCCATGCTGTCATTATCTTGTACAAGGAAATGGGCTGGCAGTCTTAGATGGGCTATGGGAAAATGAGTCATCCTATTCTGGGAGTTAAATGAAAGGGAGCTGTGCTACAGCCTGAAGGTTTTCAGCCCTGGTGATGGTCAGAATGCTAGCATGATGCTATTGGGAGAATGTTCACATTTTCACTCTGAATGTTTAATGAGAAAATTTTGATATATACACGTATCTATAAGGAAGTAATTTGGGAATGAGCTTTACAGATAAATCCAGATTATATAGACAAAGATTTTGGGGAGCTCCCGCTTCTTTTCTGTAGCCAGAAACTTGGTGAGGCAAGGAGGGGATAGACAGAGCAGTGGCCATCCTGACTAAAGACTCTCCTTGAGAGTTATATTCCATTGCTCCCTGTGGTAAGCCATATACCATCATACTGCTCACTGGCTAATTATCTGACAGTCCCTCATTTTCTGCAGACTCAACCTGAGGTCTGATTTGCCAAAGTGCTAACCCCATCAAAAGAGATACAATACTACAGATATCTAGATATAAAAACAGAGGTGTACTCAGGACTTGCCCTTTCAAAACATAAAGTACTCTCAGCATGAAAAAAACCCAGCATTTAGATCCCCTTTTGATGAGCATCCATGAAAATATTAATGCTGGTGTACCATAAATAAAATTTACATTTGCAATATAATTAGATACTCAGCTGTATGCCCTGAGTAACATCACAAAATTTTGAAGAATGCTGTATTCCCTGCACAGAAATTTATAGACAGAATTTGTCAAAGTTCTGATGAAAATTAAATGGAGCTGTGTCACACCTTCATTAAAAGCCTACAATTCTGGGATTTCTTAACTTTTAAATAGCTGACTTTGTAACCTGCAAAATGTACTTGTTACTTTTTGTTGCTATAATTCAGTTTTATTTGCCTTAGGAATAGCACGGTCTTTGCTAGCAACAAATATTTAGGGCAGCTAAAGAGTGTTTGTACTACTATGAAAACAAACATCACATATTAACTCATTAACTGGCAGGTGTATGTATATAAACAACATCTGGAGAGCTTTACTTTCTCTGGAGTGTTCTCTGAACGTTGCTGTAGCACAAATTGGAGAGGAGAGGAAAGGAGAGGAGAGGAGAGGAGAGGAGAGGAGAGAATGAGAAAGGAATGTAAAAAAATTCTGCTCTCACGGTCTTGTCCATTATAAGGATGAATCAGCAATAGGATGGAATATCCTGGTTTGCAAACAGAAGCAGCTCAAGATGAAGTCTTAAAAGTACACAGTTACCCAGGTGAAAAGAACGAATGATTGAAGATTGCAGATGAAAAATCCTCAAACTATTAGCAACTGTATTATTGATGCACTGTCATGTAAGAATATTGTATAAGCCAAAAGGTTAGAAAGTAGAAGCAGTGGAAAGGGGGACAGTAAAATCCAGACAGGTCTGTCATCAAGGATAATAGTGTTACTGGCTTCAGTGCAACTGGGAATCCACCCCTGGATATTTCTGAAACCCCACATAGAGAAATGCAGGAAATACAGAATTACAAAGAAAAGAAAATCACTGTCCTATAATGATGAAACATGTATGTCAGGAATGCTCACCGTTGCAAAACAGGACAAACACATACAGCCAATACATTAAAAAAAAAAAAAGAAGAAGAAGAAGAAAATATTTGAAAAGGAGACTAGACATCCTAAACTGAAATAAAATCAGCAATATGCTCAACAACTCCTGAGCTCTCTTGGCAAGAGCAGAAAAGGTGGAGCAGTTCTGAACAGGTCAAAGTGCAGAAGAAAAATTTTAAAGAGCAATACTAGGAGTTACCACGTACACGGAAGTTAATTAGCCATAAAACAGGGTGTAATTATCAACAAAAATCGCACTTTATGCCAAAAAGTGGAGATACACACAAGTTCTTAGTGCATTCTTGTGTGTTTGCATTGACACTGAAAAGAAATGGAGTTAATAAAGGTTTAAAGGAGACAAAGCTCATATAGACTTGAATTGTGACTTGAATAACATGACTCAGTCACAGGATTTCTAAATCTTGATATCTTGGCCTAGAGCTGACAGTGATTCCCAAGGTACTAACTACACTCTTGCAAAATCAACTTTTCTTTCATATTAGCCACTTCTGGATCAGAGTTTATCAATAATTTAGTGCTATGGATCTCTTAAACCATGCCTTTAAAAGTGATAAATTTGTGGTCTTTGGGGTTTGTTAACTTACTGCATTGCTCGTGTGCCTGGCATTACTTCATAGAAGTGGTCTTGTTGATCAGTCATGTCATGGTAAAGATATTATTTAAAAGATTTGGGTTTGTATTTTATTGTACTTAGTAATTTGAATTAAGCCTAAATGTGAAAAACAAAAAGCAGACATCATGGTACAGAAAAATCAGTGTATAAAGTGTCCAAAAACTGGCTTTGCAGCCAGTTGTTCAGAGTTAATGCACGATCAGTTAAGTCAAAGGTACTCGAGATTGCTCAGCTCTTTTTGTGATTGACTTTTGAAAAAACCCAAATCAGATGTGTTTCAAGACGATTTGTACACTGCTGCTTTCTTTTCCATTAGTCTCAGGGTTTACTATCTTTACTGTTTGTTCTCCTTGGAAATCTCTCTATCTCAAGCCAATACAGAAGTGGTTTGAATCTCTAAGGTTTTGACAGCAATGCCTTCAGGTCCTTCAAAATCTGGAGCAGTTCTCTTCCACCTGTCTGTGACACCCTCTGACCCATGCTCCCAATCTGGAGGTGAAGGTGCTTAATTTGTCCATGGATTAGCTCCTGATCCATTGTTTTTCGATTGCCCCTGTTAAAGTAAACCAAGTTAGTCCTTTGTCATTTAATGAGCAGCACTCAGCTCGTTCAGAGGGGCATGTACAGTCTTGCCGGCAAGAATGGGGCAGACACTCATATCGTTAGATCAGTCTGATGATTATAATCTTGCACTGCAAATCTGTCAAAACCTGAAGTTGGCCTGTAGAGCTACTGGGGTTGCTAAACGTGTGCCTGCTGTGCATGGGGCACACCTATGGGAGGTGATTTTGATTAAAGGAATTGGGCGGTAGGTGGGGTAGAGTCTGCACTTTGGACGCCATCCTAAATAACTATTTTGCTCCCTTAAGTCTTCTGTGGGTGGATAGAGACGAAGCTCAGGCAGGTCTAAAATCAAGCTTCAGAAGTTATTTTATCTCTCCCTAAATTAAAGAGTGGTGCAAACAGGGATCCTTTAAAATGGGAAGCGGGAAATACAGATGCAGCCACCGTATGCCCATGGTTACCTTCCAGGTTTGTCACAGGCTAAGTGGAAACTGAGGCCATGTGCACTTTATCATGATATTAGAAGGCACTGGAGTCCCCCTCTGCACATGGAGCCAGATTAGCCTCCAAAGGTGGTCAATGTATGAGAAGGGAGGTGATACTTTCCTGGGTGTCCTCTCCATAGGCAGAACTGGTGCCACTAAGAAGATATAGGAGGAGAAGAGTAGATGCAGCCCTATGAATTCAAGTTTTTCAAGCTTTTTGCTTTTCAAAGTGAGAGATAATATGTTGTATTTTGTAAGCAGAAATACTGAGTTGCCTCTGTGAGGTTAAACAATTCGAATTTGTTCCTTAGCATACACATTTGTAAATGAGGTGGTGAAACTGCTAAACCAGAAAGGAAGTACCCAAAAAAGGAAAATAATTGTTTATCTTAAAAAATATTCATCTTTTTTTTTGATTTTTTTTTTCTTTTTAGGAGGAAAAATGGAGGTGGGTTGGATCAGACATTTCCCTGATGCAACCTCATTTCTCTACAGAGAACGAAGGGCTGATTTCCAATTCGGGCTTAAATGGAGTGTTTCCTTTGTTCGCATTTCCAAGCCTTTCTCTAGCCGTTCCTTTTTAATTCTGCTGGGTCCACTGCTTCCTGCTTTTTCTTTCTGCTTGATGTTTCTGATTCTTTCTCTTTTGTACATCACAGGTGGCTTCTGCTTCTAGAAACGCACAGGTATTTCCACCTAACGGTACCCTCCTTTCCAGTTTCCCCAGTTTAAGTTTCTGAATGAGCTGTGTTTTGGGCTGTGGCTTCATTTCATTCCCCTTACTCCAGATAGATAGAAGTATCACTGCTCCCACGTCTGTAGGAGAACCTGTGAAGGTCAGTAACCAGTTGCATCAGCTTCAAAGATGTGTCATCCCAACATCCATTATGCTCTTATACTATATTCACACATGAGCACTAAAAGGTGATATATGTATTTAACAGGCCTCTATAAATTTCAAACTTGTATATATTCAGAATATAAATTATCATATTTCCTTCTTTATTTTGGAAAATGTCCCATTTAATTGAAAAACAAGTATTTCCTATTGCTTTTTTTGATAACTTAGAATACTCTGTCACCTCAGACACAGTTTTATATTACATGGCATAGGCTGGTTGAAAACATAATGATAGCATGATCATTATCTCTCTAATTCTACATTCATTTCCATTACACCTAATTACATTTCTGTGATCCTGTATTGGAATTATCCTCAGAATTCCATGCATTTTTTCAATGTAAACAACACTTAACTTTTAAAAAAGTGAAATAAATACTAAATTAGTGGCACCAAATTTGAGCTTCTCATGAAATTAAAGTTTACTTCTCTTTTCATTTAGATTTCTAACCCAGTGCTTGGACTGTTGAGGGGAATAAAAAGTAGATTGCTTATAAAAAATCTGTATATATCAGGCTACTTGCTTACGTATCTCTATCAATCATTTCATTCTATAAAGCATTATGTTATATTTTTTGTTATATATATGTTTTAGAAAAAAATTCCTCTTCATCCAGGACACCACTTAAGCACATGCTTAGCTTTAAAAGCCTGAATGGTCTCATAGAACTCAAAATGAAAGACTACTTAAGTTCAATGACAAAGCGAGGAGCATCTAGTAGAAGTTTTGTGCTTGTAACAGATACTATTTCAGCTCTGAAAACAACACCAAGGTCTTCAGCCTGTAAGTCTTTCACAGGTAGAACTCCTACCAAAGTCAAGGGAAATCTTCATGAAGCAGAAAAGTGTAATGGCGTAATTATTCATCTGCTGGAAGATGGCATATTATTCTATCACCTATTAAAATAAAATGGATATCTTTACAAGTTTCTGTCTCAACAACTTTGAAAGCAGTAAAATATGTGCAGGAATTGTTAAGTATTTTTTTCTTTTCTGAATCTTAAATTTTTGTCCTTAAAAGTTTACAGAAAGTCAAATATTAGGGAAATATTTTCTCTACTACAATAATACCTATCTTCCTACAGAGTGGTTTTCTGAGCAAAAACTCAGAGAATGAGATTAGTGACAAACTGCTACCTAAAATTAAAATACCTCAATTCACTTTTATTTTAAAACGAATATTAACTGCTAGTAAAACGAACGGTTTTGCATTGTGATTTATTGGCAATTCGACTTGCTGAGTTTCAAGTGAGCTGCTTGTCTTCTGGAATGGTTTGGAGAAAAGACAGCCCAGAAGATGTGAATAGCTCTGGTACCTCTCACTCACTCGCTGTTTATTAATTGCAGTTGTGAAACTCAAGAATTGTGTTTAAAGTGTTTGCAAAAGTAATTTTTCCCATTCCTGATTGATATTCCTGCTCTAGATGATGGTAAATGGAGCGAGGCAACAATCAGACCATTCATGACCTGGTATGAATAAGTGTGTCCTTCTCATCTCCAATACAGTTACCTCAACTGGGGATATCCCCCAGAGCTCTGAAAAGCAGGTGTCACATATTTGGCCATCACAAGTAGCCTATTCTCTTTTTTTTTCTAGGCAGTAGTTTGCATCAAAGGCAGTAGTGTGAGCTACAGCATTTTTGCAGAAATAGGTTAGAGAATTATCTCAGTAAAGGAAAAGATTGCTTCTAATTCCAAGGGAAGTTTTACTTCTGCTTGGAACACCAAGGAGGTGCAGTCCTTCCCAAACACCTGATTTTACTGTAATATTTATTATTCTAACTACAGACATAGTTGTTGTTATTATTAGTTATTACAAAGATGATTAAGGGACAGGAGCATCTCTCTTATGATGAAAGGATAAGAGACCTGGGTCTGTTCAGCCTGGAGAAGAGAAGACTGAGAGGGGACCTCATCATTTCTTATCAATAACTACAGGGTGCGTGTCAAGATGATGGGGCCGGAATCTTCTCAGTGGTGCCTGGAGACAAGACAAGGGGCAGCCACCACAAAATTGAACATAGGAAATTCACTCTGAATATAAGGAAAAACTTATTTACTGTGAGGGTGGCAGAGCCCTGGAACTGGCTGCCCAGATAGGGTGTAGAGTCTCCTTCCCTGGAAACATCCAAAACCTGCCTGGACATATTCCTGTCCAACCTGCTCTTGGTGACCCTGCTTTGACAGGGGGGCCAGACTAGATGATCTCTGAAGGTCCAAACCCCTGCCATTCTGTGATTCTGTGATTATTATTACCCTATTAATATCCACTCCCATATACATTTATAGATCTCACTCATGTATAACACCTGATGATTATTTTCAGAAATGTCTCATCCTGCTAAAGACTTGTTCTGTAGCCTTCATCTGGAAATGTTTTGTACTCATGCTTAGCTTAGAGCATGTGAATCCAAAATGTACCCATATTCCGGCTCCAACATCTTGACACAGAGCTGCTCCAGCCTGCAGACTGGGTGTCTCAGCTCCACCTTAAATCTTTAGGTCTGGACCATTGGCCATGTTCTAAGCATTGTACTTTTGAAAGGTGCCAGAGCAGTGGCCCTCAAGGATGAAGTCTGCTGTATATTCACACAATGGCAACAACACAGGCAATATCACACATCTTAGCAAAAAGTGCTGCACAGAAGCCACCACGTCAACCCCGAGAAGGTGCCTCACCAATGAGGTCATTCAGCTTGATCCAAGAGCCTCAATTCCTCACCTTAGACTGTGCAGCCTGCTAATTTATTTGATGTTATACTTCCATAAACAGCTGTCTAGCCCAGATAGCGCTTATTTTGACTAAAAGGTAATAGAGGTTCAACGAAACATGACACTCAATTCCAGAATACCTGAAACAATCAAAATGAGTCAAGTGTCTTTCCAAAGCCCAGCCTTTGCCATATCCCTCCCTTGCCGAAAGGCTCTCTGCACTGCAACTTGGCAGCCAGCAGGTTATTGCACTGAGAGAGAATTTCAAATTCAAAGATCATCCAGATCTTAAAATGTCAACAAAACACCTGCTCTTCCAGTGTCAGGAGGCCACTGATGAGCGACAAATGCCACTTTTAATTACGTACAGATTACTATATGGGAAGTTTAAATCATGTATGTCAAAGTTTTGGTGGAAGCTTTTAAAACAGCGAGTGCTTCGTCTGCCAAAGCAGGCAGGAAACCTGCCTTTTAAAGCAAGTTACTGATAATAGCCAGCAGCAACAGACCCAATGGTTCCTTGCTGTCCTTCCTGTGACAAGCAGGGTATTCATCCCCAGCACCTCTGCGGTCTCTGTCAGTCTCTCTTTTTGACGTGTGGCATTTTGAAGAGCAGCAGCCCACTACTCAAATGCAGAAAATGGATTTCCTCTGATGATTCCTTCTGATACAGCTTGCAAGTTGGCAGTGCTTGTGGCCATGGGATTATTAATAAAGCGCTGCATTCAGAAGACACAGACTCCAGTGCCAATGGGCAGACAAAACCCGCGTCCCCTTAGGTTCTACCTGAATTTGTTGATCAAGTTTATCTTATATTTAAATGGTTCTTACAAATTTTATCGCCAACGGGCAGACAAAGCCCATGTCCCCTTAGGTTCTACCTAATGTTTGTTGATCAAGCATAGCTTATATTTAAACGGTTCTTACAGACTTTGCTGGTGCTCTGCATTACATTGGGGTTTTTTTGAAAGCAAACAGTAAACCCCAACTGTGGCTTGGGAGGCTCAGGTTGGTCATTAGGAAACAATTAATCACCAGGAAAGTAATGAAGCAATTGAAGAGGTTACCCAGAGAAATCAGGGTTTAGCTCACCCTTGGAGATTTTCTGCAGCTGGCTGGAAAAAGTCACACCTGACTTGATCTCGAGTTGATGATAGACCTGTTTCAAGTGGGAGGATGCACTAGAAACCATCCATAAATTCATGCCAAGAAACATGACATAGTTACTTAATCTTAGGATTACTGACGTTAACATTCTGCTTTGTAAAAGAAAAGCAATTGTTAAACCTGGATATTTAAACTAAACAAATGCTTTTTTCAATAGCGACTAACAAAAAAGGAGAATTAATATAGATTTTAATGATGGTATATTGAAATGAAAATATACATGTCCTTAGAGAACTACAATGGGAATGTCTCCCTCCTCACCAGCCCACAGAGGTTTGCACATATGGTAACCCACTTGGCAGTGTTCAGAAACTTTATCACAACATTTGCAAAAAATGATTTGTGTTTTGGGATGGTAATTCATTTTTTAGAAACTTTCTTTTTATTGACTGCTAGAGAGGGGCTGAAGCCAGTTGTGTCTGAAATGAAACCGAATGCCTCATGAGCAGATGGTCTAGAATGTTCAAACACTTCAGGGGGAGGGAGGGTTCCCCAAAAACTATTAGCACAAATACTTCTAAGAGTTGACTGGTACTTCCAGTACCCAAAACGGACCTCCAGTACCTGAAGGGGGCCTACAGTACCTGAAGGGGGCCTACAGGAGAGATGGGGAGGGACTCTTGATCAGGGACTAGAGTAATGGGATGAGGAGTAACAGTTTTAAACTGAAAGAAGGGTAGATTTAGATGAGATCTCAGGAAGAAATTCTTTGCTTGAGGGTGGTGAGACACTGGAAGAGGTTGCCCAGAGAATCTGTGGCTGCCTCATCCCTGGAAGTGTTCAAGGCCAGGCTGGATGGGGCTTTGACCAACCTGGTCTGGTGGGAGGTGTCCCTGCCCATGGCAGGGGGGTTGGAACAGGATGATCTTTAAGGTCCCTTCCAACCCAGTAATGACTCTATGATTCTATGATTGTCCATATGTATATGAACTGGAATAGATCTGCATCTGTAAATTGAAAACACACTAGATCTATAGAGGAACATTTTAATATCATTTCCAGTTTCCTTAGCTTAGGCTAAACCTCCCAGTTTATTCACTACATTCTCTCTTTAGGGGTGGGGAGGAAGAAAAGGAGACACAGTTCCTACATACTTTCAACCAAATTCAAGGTTACAGCTGCTTTCTTCATCTACTACTTTCCTCTGGCTAATGTCAGTTTCCCAGACTGCCACTAGCAGACCCAGCTTGCCTCCTGCCACATCATTACCGGCCATTTACATGTAGCCTATTATGTTCAAGATTAGAACATTTAGATGTGTTTTAATGTGCAAATATGAATACTTAGGTGTCTACAGACAAGGCAGGTAGTTAAACTGCCATTACCATCAATGGAAACACTTACCCTCAAATAGACAGGCATTACTATCATTAGCTCTGGGCTCCAGGCAGGGCAGTTCTCCAGTGAGCACCAAGGGGAGCTGGACACCTGAAGCAGATGTGAACACCTCCAAAAGAAGCCTAAGTTTAAGGTGTTTTAACATGGAGCTGCATCCCACCCATGGTGATTGCCAGCAGTACTCTCTCTTTCTCACAAAAATTCCTACTCGTTTTTTCCCTCTCTCCATTTCTTCTGATTTTTTTTTTCACCCCTTGCTCCTACATGAACAGGAAATAAGGGTTTGTTTAATGCCTCTGTTTCATTGTCTCATCTCATCATTTGCTCTGTAACAATATATTCACAATCTGCTCTTTAATGACAACCTTTGTTCCTACCTGGTTTAACTGCTGCTCTGACAGCCTGGCTCCCTCCTCCTGACATTAAGTTTGATACTATTCACTTATTCTCTTACCTCAGATTCATATTTAACATGTTTGTTTGCTTGTTTGTTTGCTTTTCTGAGGGAGGGAGATTCATCATTAAATTTAGGTTCTGTTGAAGGGAATTTGTTGTGACTCGTTAGTGTTTTAGCTATGTATTTCCAAACAAACGCTGCCTACAGTCCCATTAAAATGCCTCACACTCAGGCATGCTAATTTTTAAAAGCCTTTAAAATCATTGGGAGCTGTGGAAGCTGGAACCTTCTCCTCATTTCTGTGAAAGTTTCTCTCCATGGTAGTTTGTGACCCTGTCTATATGGACAGCACGGCAACGATAAAGCAACCAAAGGGTAGAGCATGTGTGTAATGCAACAAATTGTGATGACAGCACTAAAGAACCCTCAAAGTTACCTGGAGTCATAGAATCATAGAATTGTTAGGTTGGAAGGGACCTTTAAGATCATCTAGTCCAACCATCAACCTAACTGTGATAAAAAAAACATCACTGAGGACCATGTCAACCTGTCTTTTAAATACCTCCAGGGATGGTGCCTCAACCACTTCCCTGGGCAGCCCATTCCAATGCTTAGTAACTTTTTCAGTGTAAAAATTTTTCCTAATATCCAATCTGAACCTCCCCTGGTGCAACTTGAGGCCATTTCCTCTTGTTCTAACTCCTGTGACNCAGCTGACAGTTGACCAATACCCCTAGTCCTTTTCCTCCAGGCAGCTCCAGCCACTCTTCCCCAGGCCTGTAGTGCTTCATGGGGTTGGTGTGACCCAAGTGCAGGACCCAGCACTTGGCCTTATTCAACCTCATCCCATTGGCCTCAGCGCATTGATCCAACCTGTTCAGATCCATCTGCAAAGCCTTTCTACCCTCCAGCAGATCAACACTCCCATCTAACTTGGTGGTATCTTCAAACTTACTGAAGGTGCACTCGATCCCCTTGTCCAGCTCATTAATAAAGATGTTGAAGAGAACTGACCCCAGTACTGAGCCCTGAGGGACACCACTCGTGATCAGCTGCCAACTGGATTTAACTCCGTTCACCACCACTCACTGATCTCTGAGCAAATATGAGACAACTAAGCTCACACACCACAAAACTATAGGCTATATTATGAGCTTCATTGCACTGCTTTAAGTCTGGAGTGACTTGATTTGATTTAATTTACTTTACTCCAGCCTAACTGAGGTCAGGATCTGCCTGTATAATCAATACAGTAGGCACATTGACCTAAACCTTCTGGAAATAAATAAATACTGTCAGGAACAGTCCTCTTGCAGGGAAACAGACAAAAACACCTGACTTCAAACAGACTTTTAAAAAACACAACTCTTATGAAATCTCTTGGGAGCAGGAGTTCTTTCAGCCTCCCAGGGCATAGCAAGCAAAGCAAGGTAAGTTATCTTGACACCAAGTCCTCGAGCAGCAGATCTTTTGGGGACTGAACAAAGTGCTCTGTAGAGCCAGCCCGGCTTATCATCAGAGTCAGCTGTATCCTTGAAAAGTACAGCTGGGGTTAGGGAAGCTGCAGAGAACACTTCTGTTACACTGACATGCTTCTCCAAGCAACAGAATTATCATGACTTCAGTTTGAGGGTATTTTTAGTGTTCCTTCCTCCTGAGGGGGGTTTCTATCATATCCCATTGATTTGCACAGAGCTTATTGTGAGATACAATTTTTTTTATTTAATTTTTTTTCTTAAGAAAGAGAGAAACACACTTGAAAAAATTCCATGCTTTTCAAGAATTTTCCCTAATACAGTAGCCCTTTCAAATTATTTCCAGCAATCTTGAACTTTCAAGTGGGCATCTTTATTGTATTAAATAGTTCCTATGTTTTGCCAATAAATATGCACTGATGTATGCTTACAAATCTCAGAAAATATTACTTTCTGGTTTGGGCATCTCAGATTTGTTGACACTTTGGGAGTCATACAACTTAATGGGAACAATACCCAGTTGACCTATCTGCCAGGAGAAATAAGTTCATATTATGAAAAAAAAAAAAAAGAAAAAAAAACCCCAAAGATATTTTTTTCTTCTGGAGTTCTGATTCCTCATTAAATAGTAAGTTCCTTTTGACAGATGTGCTGTAGTTGTATTCATTTTTAATCTTGGCCATATGGAGGCATAGTGGAATGATGTTTCAGATACTCTACCAATCCAGGATCACTAAAGATGAGGGAAACAAATGTCAAATACACAAAACCATACAGAAATAGATTTTTCTTTTAAGCTTTTTTTCCCCCAGAGAATGTCAAAAAGAGAATTTACTCAATGTATTGACCAAAATTCTCAGCAGCCCTGACAAGACCGAGCTAAATAACTGGAAGCAGGAAAACCCCTTGAAATCCTGTGGTGAGTCAGTAGGATTTTCAGGGGTGAGTGTTCTTCGTTCTAAAGACCATACTATTATTTGTTTTTCCTGTAGTAATCCATGTTTACAAATAGCCCAATAGTGCAATTTTGTACTAGAGCTCCCCAAATTTGATTTTTTTTTTTTTTAAATTGTATTTGTATAAGCTACTCTGACAACACATGGTCTGGAGAATGTCTGGTTTATGCTTTTTATTCATATGTGCTGTCAACAGAGGATTTGCTCTGTTTTCCAGAAGAGGTATGTGAATTTTGCTAAGGTGCAAAGACATGGGTAGCCATGCCCCAGCCAGTATTTTCAGGCTGGTATTTCTGAAAGAAGCAATTCTAAATCTAAAATTTCATCTGTTTATTTACTGCAAGCCAGAGCCTGGTTTTCTCAGTTGGTTGTTAAACAAAACAGCTGTCTACTACACATCTGTTTTCAAAAAATATTAGCAGATTGTGCAATGAAAGACTAGAGAAGATTATTTTCATTTGAAATGAGATAATGGGACAATCTTAAAACCAGGATCTGATCCTGAATCTTTGTTTGGTTCTGAGCAAGTAACCATCAGTATCTTCCTACTGTCCTGCCTGTCAATCTGGACCACATGGCAGCAGCCTTTGGTGACATCTCTTTGAAACTCAGGGAAACCAGTGATCAGAAGACAAGTCAATGGAAGATGTCTCCCAATTTAGGAAATTATAGCAGATACATGGATTGGCTATTTAAGAATTTTTCAAATTGTGACTTAGAGGCCTAAACATGGGATGTGAAGACCGGTGACAAGGAGAATGTTGCTGTGCACAACCTAAGCTACTACACCTCCTTGGCCATGGACTGTGGAGAGGTGATTAACATGTCCTTTGCCATGGACTAATCATGAATTCACAGGTGGGTATTGCTCTTCAGCCGATGTAAGAGAAATAGCACAGTTCCAAGAATTTGACAGAATGCCTGAGCCCCGAGTTCTAGTTTGAACCTGGCTTCTACCTGTGTAGCTTCTCACTGTGTTCTTCCATCTCTGCCACACCTCTTCATAGGTGGAAGGCAATGTCTTCACTTGTGAAGCATG
Source organism: Nycticryphes semicollaris (assembly GCA_013400055.1). Classification (NCBI taxonomy): domain Eukaryota; kingdom Metazoa; phylum Chordata; class Aves; order Charadriiformes; family Rostratulidae; genus Nycticryphes; species Nycticryphes semicollaris. Next base: position 428,836 of record VXBJ01000916.1, on the reverse strand, counting down.
TTGTGCTAAAAAAACACTTGCAAGGTGCTTTGCAGATGTAATTCTCTGTGCCATAAGTTAATGACCCAAAACCCATTTGAACAATGGCCTATCTGGGTGCTTTCTTTTGGGTGGTTGAATTGTGGCACCTTAAAAAGACCCCAGTCATTAGAAAGCTCTCAGCAGCTGTTCCCTGAAAATAAGAGCCACTGAAGACAGTCACACACAGTACTTGTCTTCAGATGGGTGTCAAAGTGGATCTGACAGAGCTTACTTGAGGCAACGAGAATCAGTGATTTTCAGGAAAAAAAAAAAAAGACAAAAAAGAAAGAAAAAAAGACAAAAAAGGAACCCCAAATCAACATGCTAAATAGTCAGGCATCAGGAGAGACCTAATCTTCTCCTGCAGGTAAAATCTCACCTTCAGCTGAGCTCTGTGAGGTCCTTATTTAAGATCTGGACTTCTTGCAACATGCGAGGAAATGTATAATCAAACTGGAATGGCTCCCACTGTGACAAAGTTTCCCGTCTCTGGCTGTGTAGAATTTCTGTATAATAACAATTTTTTTTAAGTATGAAATTCACTCCTTTTTGTCATGGAAAATTCCCACAACTTCTAATTTCTCAAGGGGAATTCCAGACACACCAAGTGAAAATTGTTTAAAGGAACATCTGTTTTCTCTCATAAATTATATGACAACATCTTAATAGAAACGCAGCCCGCCTGTATATACTTCTGTGCTTTCACCCATTAATTACAGAGAACATTAAGGTTCCATTTTACTGTGCTTTAAACATCTGGTGCCAAAAGAAGCAGCAAGGAGAAGGGAAGTGTGATTATGTCATTAGACACAGTGGTCCCAAAATACTGATCAGCATTCATTATTGCCTGTTGCTTCCATGTGAAGCTAGTCTTTAATATGCAACTCACTGACTATGCATATATATGTATATTATCAAATATATATTTAAAATAAATATATAATCATTGGTACTGTTTTATCCTGTTGTGCAGTATTTTTTAATAATTTCTAACAGTTAACAGGAACACCATGTGGTCTAAATCCGGCCAACTTTTGTAATCAACTTGGTGTCATATCTGAATTTAAATCTGGTGTCCCTGACACCTGCAAGACAATATCTGCAAGACTTTCTTGGAATCCAACACTACGCCAGGAAGAGTGTTGTAATCAAGCTTTTAATTCGGTCCTGTGGTCGTCATGTGCTAAATAACCAGCAGAGGCAGAAGGATCAACCCTAACCCAGCGGGAGCCATCCCTCCTTCACTTTTGCAGTGCAGGTAGCCGAGACACAGCCTTGAATACCGTGGTGATTGTGACACTTGACATTTTGACCTGACTTCCAGGCCAAAGCTGGCCACAGCCAGGGCTGCATCCAGGAGAGAAAAGCAAATGCTGTTGAATATCCATAGGTTTCTAAGGGAAAGCTTCCACTTTATTTGATGCTAAAGCAGCTCCAAGTTCCAGCATCTGTTTTTATGCCTTAAATTACCCAGAGTAGTTTCTTCATTTTCCAAAATTGCACTTCCTTAAAATGCTTCCTATTACACTATCACATTCTACTGTGCATTAAACATCTGGTATCAACGGCCTAAACAACAAAAAAGCATGATTATGCTGTCAGACTTAATAATTCAGAAATATTAACCAGCTCTTATACTATCAGGAGTTTTTCATGTGAAATTGGCCCTTGATGTGTATTTTGCACTTATGAGACTTTGCACATACCGGCATAAGATAACAGTGTTCAATCTTTCATGTAACTAAGAGAGTTAATTTGCCTAAATGAAATCACTTTATCAGCAATACTCTTGCCCTGCAAAAACCAAGGGATTATCATAGTTTGTTAAAACATACCAAACTGCGAGCTGGAAAATGGGGGGCGGGAGGGACTTCTTCTGTGCAATAATAGATTAGGAAAGCTATTTAGCCTTAAGCAAACTCGAGAGCTATGGAGGCTGAACCATGTGGAAGGAGACCATAAAGCTCCTTGCCTGTTCAGTAACCAAATGACTGCTGCTTAGTTAGCTGTAAGCTTCAGTTTGAGACCTTTTGCTCCCATATTTAATTAAAACATCATTGTCATCTTCTGTGAGTACTGAGCTGTAATACTGCAGGCCTATTCAAGATCTGTTTCTTAATTGGTCTTAAATAGGTTAATTGCAATTCAAAGAACAAGTCATTACCAGTGGGATGCAAGTGTATGATGCAATGGGACAGAGCATGAGCTATTGGCTGGAATGGCTGATGAGCAGCATAGTTATTATCATAGGGTTCTGGATGATAATATTTTTATTACGTAGATTTCTGGAGTTTCCTTCGCCAGCCACTACCTCCTTCTTACCTTTTTTCTGTGGGATTTATCCCCACAGCTGTTACAAACTTCACGTTCTCTGCTTGTGTCTCTCAAAAGGGCTGGGAACCTTTGGGGAATGAGACAACACCAATAATGAAGTTTTTTTTAGAGATTTTTTTCTTCTCCTTCATAATCAGTTACAGTCTCGAGACAGTAAGACCAATCTAATTCCAACTACCTGTGAAGTCTCATTGTGTAGAGAAAACAGCTCTTGAACACTTGTCAGGTCCCTGGGGCGTCCGTGGGAAAGTGGAATGAACATGAACCTGGGAATTAATGGCACTGCCATTGCATTATGAACACTTGCATAATCAAAATATTTCAAAATGATACTGCAAACATTTTCTAATTTGTCTAGTGTCGCCCAACTGAATAACTCTCTGCAGCTTTCTTTCCCAGTTATAGCAACAGGCCCTATTAATATATTAACACTCTTGTGTGGTGCACTGTGGATTGGATAGCCTTTTCAGGTAACCTCTTTGAAACAGTGTTGTATATGGAAAATGTATAGTTATATAATCCCCTGAAAGTCAAACTGATTTAGGCATTCAACTAGGTGGATGCAGATTTTGCATTAAAGTTTTAGGGAAAATTGCATTTTTAATCCTTTTACTGGCTTCTAGTCCTACTAGGCACGGAAATTGAAGACAGGATAATATAAACCCCTTCAACAGGCGGTGAGACTACTCTCTTCCTCAAACAGCCTGAAGCACCAGGGACTGACACGTTCCTTGGCATAAGGAAAGAAGGTAGGTAACCACTCGCTTCTGTCTTCATTCACCTTTGCCTCAACCTATAGTTCCTGGTGCAATTGCACCACCTCCACACTCGATGGCTATAGTCCTGGGAAGTAATATTTCTTCTTCTTTACATCTCAGGGTTCTATACTGCTGCCAGGAGTCCTGGAATTATATGAAGGCATTTGCAATAACAAAGGGCACAGAGAGATGCCTGGAATCTCCAGTACATTTAAGGACGAACCTCTGTTGGGGTATGGCTTTCTCAGATAAGAGGTGGAGAGAAGGAAAGGTGTTCAAATTGTGCGTTGCAGTTTCTGGGGCTGAAAGGCTTTCCTGTGGATTCTGCAACATTTCCTAAAGCTGTTTTCCTCTGGATTGTTGTTCCTTAGTCAGACACCCTGAGCAGAGGACACTGTGTCCCCAGCTAGGCTCTTAGCTTTATGGTCAGTGTAGTCTCCAAAGAGCTTAGCTGTCAGCAGGATTCATATATGCAAATTTGATGCAACCAGGGTTTAAACCATGAATTATTTTCAAAATTAGGACAAAAGTCTTAGTTGGCATTGAAAAATCATATCAAGGCACTATTTAGGAAGTCTCTGTCTCCTGATAACCTTGCTGGTAATTTGCTCGTTGGTACTAGCTGTAGACAATTGTTTGCTGTCAAGATCAGGTAAATCTGTATTCTTCCCCTTTTCTTGCATTTGGCATAATAATTACCTCAGGAGCTTGTTTTTAAGGAGGCACAAAAAAGCACATTTTACATGCCTGAGCAAACAGCCCAAGCGTGCAGGCAGTGGCAACGGAGCACTGGATGGCAAAAAGAAGGTTATTTTTAGGACTTTGCAAAACCAAAATCCAAAGACTCAAAGCATGTCACATAGGTCAATAAACAGCTGTTAGACCATGAGCACTCTCAGTCCACATTCCAATCAGTGAGCTAGAGGTAAAAGAACAGATTTTTCAAGTACTGTATATTCTCCTTCAACAGTTTTTGTTAATGAAATTTTACAACATGGAAAACCTTAGCATACTCCGGGTGGGATTCATTCAACCACATAAAGATATCTGCAGAGGTGACTCTACATATGAGTTACTTGTCTTTACCCCTGCGTTAGCAAGAGAGAGATATATTCTTCCAAGTATATTCATTCCATCATAAAGCAGATAGCTAAAACAGTTCAGGTACATTCTCCTTCTCTCTGTTGACCACAGAGAAGAAGCCTAGGGAGACAATCTCGGATGTAGTCATCAGTCTCTGCAGATGTCCAAATTTTTGAGACCGCACACCCCTTATAACTCTGCTGAGAAAGTCAGAGCAAGACTCAAAGTTTTTATACATTAATATTCAGGGAAATTGGAGTCAGGAAAACACTGGGTAACAAATCCCAAACAGAAAGCTTTAACCAGCTACATAGGGTCTTTACAAGTCCATTTAGCTGGCAACAATTACTCCTTTGTACAATACCAGGGCTGCAAGGAAGACTCAGACTTAAACTCTACAGAGAAGGTGTAGACAAATAAACTATCACTGGTCTTGAGATTTTCTGCAGTGAGAGGACCAACAGCTTCCAAAGATGCCATCAAAACAAGTGATGGAATTACTGCTGATCACTATCCACAGTGGTTTAAGGACATGTACAAGTCATGGTTTGCAGGTAGAGGTAGAGGTAATATCTGTCATCAGAACAGCTGAAGTCATTGAGAAAGCTACAAGCTTTTAGGGTTCCAAACATTTTCTCAACTCTTAAATATCTGCTTTTCAAGCAGAGATGGATGACTTCTGAACTAAATACAAATGGACAACACTTGCCTGGCTGCACATTGCCCACTAATATAAGGTCACATTTTAAGGCACATTTAGTGGTACCCTATTCTTTGAATAATCTTTCTGTATCAGTTGGTTATTTATGGTATACGGTCCTTATTAGTCAAGTTTGTGTGGCTATTAATCTCTTGCTGGTAAATAGCAACACTATTGGATGATATATGAAACTTTAGTCTCCTGGAAAGAACAAAAGCTTCACACGTGAGGTTAGGAACAAATAAAAAAAATACTATAGTATGTTGGCTGTTGGGGCAAATCTAAGAGTCGAGGAACTTGACACATCAGTATCTATATGAAGGTCTTTTCTATATTTTCCCCACACTTCTGTTCATATTTCATCAATTTCCGCTCTCCTCTACCGACAGAGATGATTGAAACCTACATTACACCTTGATAAATACCTCTTCTTAAAAAGATCCAAAGACTGATGTAACGTGACAGAAAGCAAATCCTTGCACTTGAAATCTAAACACCCTTCTTGTCCAATTCTTCCATCTCCCATAAAAAAGGAAGGATGAATCTGGGCTTTTAAATCTATTTTCTCCTAAACATGGGATTTTGCTCTGTCTAGACCCATAAATCATTTCCCCTTGGTAATACATGAAATATAGTAAAAATTTGAAAAAAAAACAACCCACAAACTACTCAAATAAACAAAGCATTCCCTGCAGAAATCCAACGGTACCCACCTTCGTTACCAATCCTGATTTGGCAGGTGTGGACTGCCTGTGTTGTCAGAAGGAAAACACAAGCCATTTTTATATTTTCATTTGCCCATTTCCATTCATCCCAATTATTCCAGATGTTGGTATCATTTAAAAGGAAGTTGCATATTACAGTACCTTCTTATTCTGTCTTGTATTACTTACAGCTGTAATTTTGTAATTTTGCAAGACAATTACTTTCCTATTACTCTACAGATGCCCTGCATTTCTGAATTATTGTGTATATAGTAATAATTATTAACTTAGAAAAAAACCTGTGTGCACCAAGACATAAGTTGTCCTGAAGGTCTGGTAAAGAATCAGGGGAGAAGACTCAACAGAGTAGGAAAGGCAATTAGGAATAAAAGACCTTCTTCAGGTGGCAGAAAACACTATTCTGGTGAAGTGTCCAATGAAAAAAAAGAAATGAAAGCATAAATTCTAGTACTCTAAATATAAAAACTAATAAAGAAAGCAAAAGTAAATATTGAGAAATAATTTGAAAAAAGCATAAACCCAATAACAATAATGATTTTCATAGCAGAGAAAAAATTGTGTGAAACGATTTTTAAGGGCTAAGAAATTATTCAAATGTGAAAAAAGTGGTCAAGGATCATAAAGACATAGCAGAAAAGCTGGAATTTTCTGTGTCGATAGTTGCTTTAGAGGAGGACACACAGGTTCCTGTACAGGAACGAGTTGTAGAAAGAAGTGATCAGGTGTCACAACGATGGGAGGGTACCATGAGAATCTTGCAAGGGAAGATGGAACCTCCGGTGTCCAAATTCAAAATAACCTGGGATGAGGGGTGGCAAAGCTGCAGACTATTCAAAACCATTCATGGTAGTAAATGTGTACAAAGAGTTCCAAAAGGATCTCATAGTACTGAATGACTAAGGGTAACATAGCAAATTCAATACCCATAGGTGTCAAATAATGCACAAAGGGAAAATCAATCATAATCTATATATACGCAGTAATGCCCTCTAAACTAGCTATTACCGCTCAGCAGAGATCTTGACTTATTGTGGGTACGAAAATGTTAGCTCAAAACTCAGAGGCCATAAAAAAACTCAAATAGATTGTTAGAAATTATTGGGGAAAAAACAATCAAAAACAAAACAGAAAGATGATTATGCATTTGTGGATCCCTGGTGCATCACAGAATATCAGGGATTGGAAGGGACCTTGAAAGATCATCTAGTCCAATCCCCCTGCTGGAGCAGGGACACCTAGATTGGGTCACACAGGCAGGTTTTGAATGTCTCCAGAGAAGGAGACTCCACAACCTCTTTGGGCAACCTCTTCCAGTTCTGTTACCCTCACTGTGAAGAATTTTTTCCTCACATTTAAGTGGAACCTCCTATGTTCCAGCTTGCACCCATTGCCCCTTGTCCTAATCAGTCCCATCAGTACTGTATGCAGTTCAGGTCCCCTCATAGCAGGAAGGATTCAGCAGAACAAGAGTGTGAAATCAGTGACCAGAAGAACAGAGAAAAGCTTCCTTTGTGAACAGGGATTACATAGACTTATCCGCTCTAAATTTGGAAAAGGAAAGATTGAGGGCAAACTTGTAAAATCCCAAAGGGCATGGAGACAGAGAACTGGGAACAACTACTAATTGTTTCCTTAATAGGAACATTAAGAAGAAGCTAATTGCTTCATCAAACAGCAAAACAATAGACATTATTTTTTCACATGGTAATTAAATCATAGACCTCATATCCAAAGCATATTATGGAGTGCATACATGGGTGTAAAAACAGGGCTGTTGAAATGGAAAGATGTGGTTGGCGTGTCCAGCCCATGAAGTCTGTAATGGGACTGCACAGAATGGGAGCTATTTAAGGGAGGGAGGTTTACTACACATGCTGTTTATTATTAAAGATGCTGGGTGCAATGGTACCATGGCCTGATCCAGTATGAGCAGCTACGTGGTGAGCTACATCTCAGAAGTTCCCCCGGATTTCACCATCACTAGTTGAGGTCAGTTTGTGCCTGTCTGATAGATACAAATGTCCAGCACTAACAGGGAGTTGTTCCTCTGTTTAAGAAAGAACTGGTGAGAATAAATAACAGGACTTATGAAGAGAAAGAGGTTTGTGCAAGTGTTACTGGCTTCTTTTGTGGGGATGGAGGGAGGTTAGGAAATCTTGGAAATTTCAGAAAGCAGACTTTTCTTTTGGTCTCGATACACAACCAGACACTGTACGGCATTAAGTCCTCCTATAAGTTGCATGTCTTACCTATCTCTGGTAATAGACACAGACATCTCTCTTTATGGTCTCTCTTAATGATGGGCATTCTTCATTGCACACAAACATTTTGCTCATTTCTGGTTGTAGCGGCCTTATAAATCTTACCTCATGCTTAGTGCAGTAAAACTGCTTGCAGCAGGAACGGGGAAACAACACTTGCAGAAAACATTATGTGCCAAGAAATTAAACTAACATAGTACCAAAGCCTTCTCTAACCATAATTTTTGCCGTGTCCCAATATTTGGGGTCTTTGTGCCATGTTATTTCCCACATCTGGGCCTTGGCAGGTGGAGAGGTGCACTTAACTTCCTTCAGCTCCGTGCCATTACACTGTATTTGTTTTCACTGTTTGCACAGATGTAACTGTAAAAACTTTACTCTAATGAGAGCTATGAGAGCTTGGGAAAACCCACCTGGAAAACCAGCTTGTTTTTTAATACATTTTTGTTCAGAAAAGCTCACCAAACTTATAGGCTTAGAGACAGCTTAAATAAAGCCTGTGGAGAATTTTAAATGGGGGGACAGGGGAACAGGGCATGAAACGGAAGCCCAAAATCATAATAATCAGAGACATTATTAATGTTTATAAGTATCTGAAGGGTGGGTTGAAGGAGGATGGAGCTGGACTCTTTTCAGTGGTTCCCAGTGACAGGACAAGGGGCAATGGGCACGAGCTGGAACACAGGAGTTTTCATTCAAATATGACGAAAAAATTCTTTAGGGTGAGGGTGACAGAGCCCTGGAACAGGCTGCCCAGGAAGGGTGTGGGGTCCCCTTCTCTGGAGACCTCCAAGCCCCTCCCGGATGTCTTCCTGAATGATGTGCTCTGGGCAATCCTGCATTAGCAGAGGAGTTGGACTGAGTGATCTCTAGAGGTCCCTTCCAACTCTGACAATTCCGTGATTGCATGATAAAAAGACTCAATGACAAATGGTTAATGGGGAGTCAGAATTGGATGGTGTCATTCATCACTGGTTTGGTATAAGAAATGTATAAAGAGTGGAGAATAGGACAGTGGAACCACCAAAAATTTGCACAAGAGTTTGTCTGAGACATCTGCTCCAGAGAGGACGCCATCCTGCCACCCTCCTGTGTAGCTGTTGAAGCTGTGGGGCTCCATGCTGGACTCTGAAAAATGATGCTCTGGGACTAAGTGTTCAGTGAGATTCACAGATTCAATAAGGACATTTTTGTCTGCTGCTGAGAAATGAAGAGCAGCTCTTTTTAGCTGACAGCTGTGAGACACTGTGCCTCCGCAGCAGCAGCGCTGCAAATGCTCCAGGCCAAAGACGGGCTTTTGAAGTACCTGTGCAATTCTTCTCACATGGAGCAAGACTGTACAGATGTGTGGTAGAAACAGAAGGGGTGAAAAGGGGCACAGAAGGGTCCTTTATTCCCAGCAATGATTCTCCAGGAGGAAAGAGCAAAGTTTCAAAATCTAGAATAAGTCTCATGTACTTAATGGCTTTCCTATTGGATAAATGGCAGTAGGACCATCTCTGAATACTCTATGTACAGAGTCACTGCTATAAGTTTAGTGTGCTTGGTCAGAAATATTGCAAAAAGATCTGTGATAAGGCCGTGGATTGAGGAGGGAACATTTTTTGCGTTAATATTCCCATAACATACATATTCCCAGGACCTAGCCATCTCAATATTCTTTTAATTCCCATGAATCCTGATGTTTTCCAAGTGGAGCAAGAGCCAACATTTCAAAAACTGATCTGGATGCCAATCAATAATGAATAGAAGGGAAGGTTTTCCAACAACGTATACATTTCTGAATACTGAAAAACAGGAACTTTAACACTTCCCACCTTCTTTGGAAAATAAGGTGCATTCTGAGGTGAAAGCTATAAAGTGAGAGTGAACCTTTCATTTTTGCAAAGGTAACTTTATTTTTACATAAAATACCCGTTTAGTCTGTGGTGGTTATTCAGACAATTGCTGGTGACAAAAATGAGAGACTGAAAACTTCAGTTATTTTAGCCCTAGAGGGAAAAAGAAATGAAACTGTTACTATTTGTAATAGAGAATTAGCCAAACACAGGCGTGATACAACTTACAGAAAGGCATCAATGTCCCAAAGAACTTAATGTTGATAAAGATAGAAAAAAAATATCCAAAATACAAGGAAAGAAGGTTATTGGTTATTTTTATTTGAAGTAGATTTAACTGATAAGTTGACAGATTCACTGAGTTTTTACAATGCATGAAGTATTTCATATTGCCCTTTAAATAGATCATCCTTAGCTGCATGATTTCTTAATGGTCTGAAAACAGAAAACAGGTCTGAAAACTCAAATTTCCACCCAGGATTTGAGTAAAGGTTGTTGCAGGAGTAGCTCAGTTACATACCTGACTACCGTGAGCAAAATAAAATAAATAATAATAATTTAAAAATAAATAAAAACCCCAAAAATGACTTTTTGCATCATTTTAATGAAGAATAATTCTGCTGCAGCCAATTTAATTACATACAAGTAAAATTTATATATGTTAATGGAATCTAACTCATTCGCTTACTGGCATAATCCACATTTTCAGTGTTACAATTTGGTAGAATCAAGTATAATGTGAATCTTGTAGCTATTCTGGAGTACACCAAATTTAGTCCGCGAGCTATTGAAAACATCTGAGAGGGCATTAAGGAATGCATTTTGCAACAAAACATTTATGACAAAAATGAATCATCAGCAAACAAATCCACTTTACTAGATCACTAAGAGCAATATAATACCGTGCAAAGTTACCAGCAACAACCACCAGTGAGGGCATAGAATTCTTGGTAGTCTCCCTAGAGACTATTCACCTATCGGAGGCATTTCCTTTAATCTAATTTATCCACTGCTGTCAAAGATACGTATTTTTAAAACTTTATTTCCAGAGAGCCATTAAGTGATTAAAACCAAACGAGAGGAAAGAAGACAGTTGGTAGAACAACATAAATCATAATCGAAAACATCCTGGTAGTATAACACGGCCAGACATTTGAATGGTTTGCGAGGCTCTGAAGAGTTCCACGGTAGTATGGTTTTTTAACATCCTGCTCAGTAGTTAAAGGGTATTCAACCTGATCTGCCTTTGTTGATAGCTGATATTATTTGACATTTTAACAAGGTTCTGTATTTGCAGAAGCATCTTATGGCACCACTTTCAACATCAGAGTCTATCACAAAAAACATTTTAACTGTTTTGCAAACAAACTTTCTTCCAGTTAATAATTAAACAGAGGAACAGCTTGCGGTATATGCTTGGAACTAATTTTACTATATATAGTTGGAAATGACAAGAGCACATGAAGATGTGACTGAAGCCTGGTAGCATTTAAATACTCAGTACTTCCTCTGTTACCTTGACTAGTGTAAAGTTGGTTCCCAAGGTAAAAACTAAGTGGTCTGCTGGCATATGGTATAACCTCCATTTGAGCGCTAAAAGCTGGATACTGTTTTTGTGAAACAGATGTTGTTGAGTGCAGCAATGCACAACTGACTCTATCTAACAGCTGGGAATCCTTCGTGACCCATATAGCTAGAAATAAACATGGTCCTATGCTTGGCAAAAGTGTAAGGAAGCAAATTTTCATTTGTTAAAGGCTTATCAAAATGAAGAATAAATGTTTTTAGCCATAAACTGATTTTATTCACAAGAGTAATCTTTCCAGCAGCTTATGCGATGGCCTCATAATATTACTGGCACCCTTTGCCAGATGAAGGCTGCAGTTGCACTGACATATAGTGCAGATGGAAAATAAACATCTGCCTCAATCAAGAGAGAAGACCAAAGACAAGGTTGACGAATATTATCTGGCATGACTATCTTTGCAGGAAAGCATATAAATGCTACAGGACCAAAACCACTGGCATCGTCTGGTGTTGTCCTTATGTGGTTACTGACCATGAAGAGAGATGATTAGTATGCACTCTCCAAGGAGGAGTAGTGCAGATGCTCAGGATGATATGATTCCAGCTCACTAGTATGTGTTTTGCTATAGCCATGCTAAGCTAGCAGCAGAGCAGTTTGAAATATTTGTTCTCGGTGTTGCAGTGGCATTTTGCATCCTCAAACATACTTCTTTTTGGGGGCGGGGTGGGAGGGGGGTGGAGGGGAAGAGCAGGTTGAGGAGCAATTATGTTGTTAAGGATAATGAAAAAATCACTGGATATGGTGGCAATTTCCAGCATTCATTTTCTTAAACCACTTTGGGTACAAAAATATTTCTGTCCTGCTTTAAACACAGTCAGTTTGGAGAGGAGTTAAATGTGAAGATGACTCAATTGACAGCGAAATATTCAACTGATTCCCGTTTTACCTTTGGGAGAGAGCAGCATACATTTAAAGTAACTCCACACACAGGCATGTATGCCCGTGCCTACTCTGAGCTGGTATGGCATTCCTCTGGTTCTCCCACAAAGGATTACATGACGCAGGATGGATGCAGCTTCACCAGTTCTCTTTTGCTAGGAGGATTTCTTTGTCAGATTAAAACATGAATTTTACCAGTTTCTGGTCATTTTGATGTTGTTTGACTTCATATTTAATTTTTTTATTATATGAGTTCATACTGCTCCTCTTTTCTCTGGAAGGAGAGTTAGTTAGAAGGGGCATATTAACTATTGTTCAGTATTTATTAGTGTTTTTGACCTGGTAAGAATTACATGCCCGATGTGTGTTAGCTAAATTAATGAGAAATTTATTACAGATAGAAAACAAGTTTAGCAAGAGGATGCAGGTACAAATTTGAAATCTAGACATCTCAGATCTAACCAAATCTTGGGGAACTACAGGCAATGTGCCCAGCAGAGAAAAAAAAGGATCTGGAGTGTAAGCCATAATATTACAGGCACCCTTTTCCAGATGAAAGCTGAAGTTGTATTGACCCTTTAGCTGCATTAAATCCAAAAATCACAGCTCAAAGTAATCTGTCAGACACAATTTTGGGGCTATGCACACAAAACTCACTTCAGTGTGGCCACCCCTATTTGTCCCTGCAATTGCATTAGGATTCAGGCTTTGGTTTCTTAGATGCCTCAGGAGCCGGATGAGGCTGTTGGAGCTGCTGGCATTAAATAATGCACAGAACAAGCACAAAAAATTGGAATGGGCATCAAATACCATTGAGGCTGAGGCAAGAGCATTGTCTCCTTTGACCCAGACGAATATTTCTTCTGATGGATCTTGTGCAGGAGTGTCCTGTACTACCTGCTCTGCTTGCGCCTGACTAACATGATGGAAAGTAACGTGTGCTTCTCAGAGGAGCTCAGGTTTTGAGTATAACCAGAGCTACAGATTCTGGACAGACTTTTAGACTCAGCTTCGCTGTTCCTCAGTGATACCAGGAGCCTCATGGTATTAGATGGTGTTTCCTTTAAACTCCCAATCTTGGAGTGCAGAAAATTCTCAGTTTTCTTTTAGGAATAATTATTTACTCTGTAGAATTGAACTGCCCAGCAGGCAGTGTGCAATCCCTAAAACATTTTAAATTTTCAGGTTTTTTTTTTACCAGCACTTCTCAAAAGTCAACCGCTGTGATTAAAAAGAGATAAAAATGTTTAGGATAGACTAAAACTAGCAAAGCCTCCATTTGAGTTTGGGATATTAAAAAAGATCTGGACCTTCTTTCCAGTTTTAATTGGGGTTTTTTTGTTGGGTTTTGTTTTGTTTTAACAAGAGTTATTTCAACTGGTTGCCTCCCACCTCTCGCTTGCCATTCAAGGAGCAGTATGTTCCCTTTAGGCATTTTTCTTCCCTTATGTGCTGTGTTTATTTCATAGTCTAGCCCTCAGACTTGTCTTTCCAACTGTAGCCCCAGCAGATCTACTCTCTAATGCTCTAGTCTTAAAAAATTAATTTGAAGTAATAGACTAAAACAAGCTTGTTAAGGATGGTGCTAACCGAGCCAATCACTAAAAGCTCTAGTTATCAAAAACATATATGCGCTTATATGTGTGTATGGCACAGAGACAACAGGAAGGTGACTTTCTCTGAACATGTGTGGAGGTTTTCAGGCTATGGCAGGCTTCCAAATGGCCAACAATACCTTAAGAGTACCCCAAATTTCACCCAAATTACCTGCCACACAAACTGACACTTTTGATGACAACCGTTTGCAACAAAAAAAGTGAGTTCTCAGTATATATACATGAGACAAAGGGAAGCTTGGACCATCAACTAAAGGAGATTTAAGGATGGGAGTGATGCTTTTCTCCCAGTGACATCATCTGTGAGGGCTGAGTAGCCCCAGTGACTTCTCCAGATATGAATAAGGAATGACCTTTGGGATCATGATCCAAAAATCTCCTGAAACTTGTCCAAGCACTGAGAGTCATAGAATAATGTTTAAACTACTTCTGTCACATTGTCATTTGGCACTTTCTTGCTGCAGTTAAAACATTCACCACAATACTTGTTTCTTAGCTTTTTTTCAGGCTTCTTGGATATGTGTTGGATTTCAGTGGTTTTATCATTTTGGTCCCAAACTAGTTTTTCTTTCTCATACATAAACTGAGAACTGACAGGCTGAAATGGCACAGCCCATCTCCTGTACCCATTAGTACCACCTCAAGCATACTGTGAAGATGTGATCTCTCCTACTTACTCGGACAAAACTTTAATCAGCCTGAATGTCTAAGTGCGGATTACAAGTCTGTCCAGAATCCGTAGCTCTGATTATACTCAGTCCTTTTCACAGTTAATGCAGAAGGAGAAGATTTACAATGTTTTTTTATTTTGTCAGTTACGTGTTATTTTTTGTTCTTTAAAAAAAAATAAAAAAATAGCTTTATCACAGCTTGAAAAACAAAGGGACACTTCATTACAAGTCTGCCCTGTCACAGAATCACAGAATCACAGAATCATAGAATCACAGAACCGTTAGAGTTGGAAGGGACCTTAAAGATCATGTATTTCCAACCCCACTGCCATGGGCAGGGACACCTCACACCAGACCAGGTTGCTCCAAGCCCCATCCAGCCTGGCCTTGAACCCCTCCAGGGATGGGGCAGCCACAGCTTCTCTGGGCAACCTCTTCCAGTGTCTCACCAACCTCACAGCAAAGATTTTCTTTCTAAGATCTAACCTTAATCTCCCTTCTTTCAGTTCAAAACCATTCCTTCTCTTCTTATCACTCCATTCCCATCAAGAGTGCCTCTGTGTTTCTCCAGTAGCTCCCTTTAGGTACTGGAAGGCTGCTATAAGATCTCCCTGGAGCCTTCTCTTCTTCAGGGTGAAGAAAAGGCATTAATAAAAGAATTTCAGGGCTATAAGAGAAAATTCTTTCATAGCAAGCAAAGGAAAAATCCCAGTAGTAACACATGGAAACATAATCTTTTATTTTTAGAAGAATGGTAATATTTCTCCACAAGTAACACCTGATTAAGCAAACTTATTGAATACGGTCCATTATGACTGCTTGAAAAAGCTATAAGTTGAGACATTTTAAGATAATCAGATTGTAAAAGTGCACTAAATTCTCACCATTATGCTACCTCACTTTCATTGAATCCTGAGTTCTCAATACAACTAATATTTCCATGCGAAGTAAAAATAATTCAGGTACTTGAAACCGGGGTATATTCTGCTCTCAATACCCATATACATCTCTTACTAACAGTAATGGCAGTTAGACACAAAGTGGGACATATATATAGATATATATACACCAAGGAATTTGAAGGGTGACAGCTAGAGCCATTATTTCGGTGAGCAGAAAAAACAGGAAGGAAGCGTATATATTCCAAATACCAGTTTATCTTTACACTGGATGGTTTAGACAGAGCATTTATTTATTTGCAATTGGCGGCACAGCTTCGCTGAGGATGGGATTTATCTCATTTAACCTAAGCCATCAGAAGTTAGATGCCTATATCTAAGCTAGGTATCTAGAAATACCTCTTTTGTTACACCATCCAGGAAGTGGAGACTTATTTTTGGATGGATTGAGTATATATAAGCCTTCAAAATGGCTTAAAATTTGCAATAAAAAATTAGGTGAGGTACCCGTTACCCTACATATCCTTTAAAGAAGATGTAACAGTTTTTGTGTGGATGTGTCTTCATATGATACTGGAAGGAAGAATGGGGGCTGTCTCCAATTTCCACGTGAAAAATAAGAATTTTTTTTTTGGTGGAAAAGGGGGAAGGTTTCCCATTTTTGAAGATTGATACAGGTGAGAAAGGTCCACCCCCCCTTGCAAAGTCAAAAGATGAGATTTGTAGCACTTACACATGTGTTTGCAGCTGTGAAACCTCTTTCCCAAGGTCTGCCCGCACCTGGGGGCAAACAATATTTGAAAACAGGATTGTTAACCTCCTTTTTTTGTGAACCAAATCATTTCAGTCACCTCATCTGGTATCTAAAGACAGTCAGATACAATATTCTCAGCTGCTCTCAGCTCTCAATTTCTGTATTTGTCTCACATGATTGATCGGTGAAACTTTTCCTGAAGGAGGGATTCTTGAAGCTAACCCCAAAATTTGCTGAACATCAAAGACCTGATCTCACTTTAAAAGTCAATTCACATTTCTACTTCATCTACTGTATTTCTGATAATTTTCTTCTGGTTTCCGCACTAACCTTTGAAGATTGGTCCTTACACAGGATATGTATTTATCTGCTGAATCTATCTCATAATCTGTTTAAGACTTACCAAAGTTTTTATTTGTTTGAGTGTTGAATTTCTCAGTTATATTGTAGTGTGGGATTTAGTTGAGGAATGAATTTCAGCTGCCTTGATATCCACGGGACACGCAATGATCACTGGTGTTTATTATAATATCCGGGAAACTTAAACTTTACAAGACGGGGGATTTAGCACTTTCAGAAAGGCTAACACAATAAAAACCACCTTGGTTCTTACAGGGTGCTTTCAGGGATGGAACTGAGAAGTGAAGTTGTGAATTGTGAAGAAGATCCACTCTCTTGGTGCTGCCTTTCTACAGTCCAACCCACTTTAAGTAGAGTTACACCATGTAGCCTTGCAACTGTCATGGTGGAGGCGAGACATGTATTTTTTTTTGGCTAAAAAGAAACATTTTTTACCATTGAAATGGAGCCTTCCTGTCCTTGCAGCATGGCTGAAAAGAGAGCCAAGCTGGTTAAAACCACAGAACAATGAAACCAAGCAGTGTGCAGCTGCCTCCTCAGGAACATCCCTGCAAGGCAGACAAACGGGTACAGATTTATTTTCCCAGATTTATTTGCTAACGTAAAGATCCCAGTGCAAGCATTAGTACTTCAAATCATTATATAGTTCTGGGGCAATCTTGGGAGGAGTTGGATTTCATTTAAACAAATTAGTAATTTGAGATTGCAGTAACTGTAGAACATATCTTGTTCCCATATATTTCATGATGCAGAGCAAAAGAAACCATTCCTCAGACAACCGCTCCATAGCTAAGCATCACCATGCTACACGAGTAAACCGAGCAAAATACACACAAAATATCTTGGCTTCCTTTTACATCTGCACCTCTATTGACCAAATAAGACAGGGAGCACTTTAATATTTTCAAGTGCTTTTGAAGTAGTAGATAAAATAATTGCATGCTGTTTAGCAGGAGAAAGCAACATATTTATTACTTTAAAAAGAGGAAGCAGGACCTTTTTCCTTGTTATTAAAGATCTTACTTGCATGTCTGGCTGACACCAAGTGATCGTACCCTCAGTGTAAGGTGTTGCATCCCTGCTGGAGTCAGAGGAAGGGAGAGGATCTCTCAGCAGCAAATGGACCAGGATATCAAGGGCAGAGCACCCTTCCCACCTACCCATGCTGAGCTGCCTCTTCCGCCTCTTTACTCCTTACTCTATCCAACGTTGGTTCTTGCAATGACCCTGACCTGCCTGACTTTAGCAAGGTGCCACTGCTGTAAGGTGTTGTGTGTCAGGGGCTGGTGACTGGGACAACTGCACAAAGCCACTTCACACCACAGACAGGAGGGACGTGGCTTCAGGGGGAAGTTGGGATCAGGCTTTCTCTCCACAAGTGCTGTAGATCACTGAATATCCATGCCACAGCCTGGGCTTGTATCCATATGCTCTGGGCTTAAGGACAGACTCATTATAACATAGTTGTAGCCACTGAAACCCAAGTCCCTCCAGAAAACATGTTAAAAAATCTCCAAATTCTGCATATAAACCCACAGAAAATATTCAGTTGTACCTTTTTAATGTACCGTCCTTAAGCGATGGATGCTGATGGGCAGGATGGTTTTGTCACTGCTGTATGAGTGGGAAGGGTAGTTGAGACCTCCAGTGAAATATGGACAGCCCATATTGCCTGTCCCAGCAGGGCAGAACACTTCAGCCAATGTCTCTAATTAGATTCTGGTGCTTTAGTTTGGAGAGCCTGTATGTGTAAATAAATCCCATCCTGGTATATCTTTAGCTCTACATGGCATGTTCTACATAGATTAGGCATTGCCTGAGCTATACCAGTTTTTTCATCATGCTGCACAGATCTGTGGCACTGCAGTCTCTGAGATGTTGCATGGGAGAAGCTAAAACTCTGCCTTCTGTCCTCCCGGCAAAGCTTTCCAAACTACCTCCAGACAGAGGCAGCACCATGCCTTTCACCTGGAATACAAAATAGGGATCTGGTTCTCATTCACATTTTCATAACCATAATATACAGAGAAAAACAGCAATGGAAAAGCTGTGTCCACGTACTGAGAGACAGCCTGAAGAAGTAAAATTGGGTTTTCATGCATGGAGAAATCTCAGTATCTAAAAAAGTCCCCTTTAAATCGAACCTCAACTTTGTTTTGTAAGAACTGGTCTGCATGGCATTTTAGCTCCAATTAGAAAACTACCCTGTGAATCCTGCAGTCAGTCATCATTGACAGGAACAAGAATTTTCTAGTTTTTGGTAGTTTGAGAAAGGCTTTGTGAACAAATAGCAGAAGCACGCATCTAGCCCCAGCTGCTGACTAATCTGCATTACAATGAAGATTTAAGCATGCAGAGAGACAGTCAAGGGGCACAGTTTTCTCTGACACGACAACAAATGATTTAATCATAAAATACATAGTTCAGGAAAAAACACAGCTTCTTTTCAGGAATTTGGCTGTTCATGTTGTGTATCTGTGAAATTCTACAGGGATTTAATACCTTTTCTCAATATGGATGAACGCTTTAACTTACACCAAGAGTGTCAGACCTCAGCCCTTTTGGTCAAACAGACCACACAATTTTTGTCCTTCATTTCAGACCCTTACAGAACATCTTACTCCACCCAGCCCAATAAAGCATGAACAATGCTGAAATAGAAGGGCAAAAACCCGAGCTGGTGGCTGAACACCAGGCTCCAGCAGAAAGGGAGAGGGAGCACAGAAGTTTAGCCAGCTGTTTCCACAAAATCCTGGAAGAAGGCAGAATGCCACTTGACAATTTTTAATTCTTCTGAAAGAAACAGTTGGAGATCATATGCTCTCTTAGCAGCTAGAATACCAAAATAAGTACTCCTTTTGCCAGCAGCAGTAGGAAAACACTTTTTTGTCCCTCCTGTACTTTGTACCAGGTTTTATAAAAACACATGCTAATATCACAGCTGTGTTCAACCTGTAAGATTTGACCAATACATTGAGCTGAACTTGGTAATTCTGCTCTTCCATGAGACACAGTCTACTTGTATCATTTAAAAAGAGAGAAGGAAGAGAAAGCTCATCTCATTTGACACATCTGATATACTTCAGATAAAAGAGTTCCTCAGAAATGCTTTTATGAGTCCTGAGAGTTAGTCACATCTAGCAAGGATGGGGGAAACCAAATGTGGTGTTTTCATCGGTAAAGGGGAAATAATCCAGCTCATGCTCTTGGAAATTCCCAAGCGTTTCCCCAGCAAATGACTGAGCTGGAGAACCACAGGCATTCTCAGTGTGTGCCACCAGAGTTAGAAAGCTGGAAGCTTCATCACAGCTTCCTTTCTTGTGTGTTAGTCACATAAGAACAGACAAACCACAGCGCAGAAGGGATGAGATATTTCTCAGTTGCCATTAATAATCTCCCACCTGTAACTAGAAGAGAAAACCTAGCTCTGGAGAAGTCCTTCCCAGCTTGTTTTTAAGAGAGCAAGGAGCCAAGTGAGCTGAGGATGAAGACAGAAACACTGCCTTGATTCCCTAGAACCACATGGAAAATCCAGATACTTTTTCACCACTGGCTCCTGGGTCTGAGTTACTACAGTAAACAGTGGTTTGCTATATGAATACTTCCTGATATTCCTCTGCTTTCTCAGACTTAGCTCATTCTGTTTGTGTGGGAACAGTAGTTGCAGCCTACCTAAAGGAAGAACAAGTGAAAATGTACACTCTCTGACTATGGAAACTTAAAAACAAGAATCATGGAATCAAGGAATCATCAGAGTTGGAAGGAATCTCTAGAGGTCATCTAGTCCCACTCCCCTGCTAAAGCAGGATTGCCCAGAGCACATCACTCAGGGCTGCATCCAGGCGGGGCTTGAAAATCTCCAGAGAAGGGGACTCCACACCCTCCCTGGGCAGCCTCTTCCAGAGCACGGTCACCCTCACCAGAAAGTGTTTCCTCATATTTGAATGAAACTTCCTATGTTCCAGCTTGTGCCCATTGCCCCTCATCCTGTCACTGGAAACCATTGAAAAGAGCCTGGCTCTATCCTCCTTCAACCTTGAGGTACTTGTGAACATAGACAAGGTCTCTCCTCAGCCTTCCCTTCTTCAGGCTAAAGAGTCCCAGCTCTCTCAGCCTTTCTTCTCTTCATCAGGGAGATGCTCCAACCCCTTAATCATCTTTGTGGCCCTTCGCTTGACTCTCTCCAGCAGTTCCCAGTCTTTCTCGAACGAGGGAGCCCAGAACTGGACATGGTATCCTTTGAATTTTCTTTCTTTGGCAACATTAATCAAGGAGTTCTTTGACATATCTTTTTGCTTGTTCCAGGTCTGACTTCATCCTCTGACTCACGCCTTGATCGCTTCTGGTAATTATTGAAGCACACTATGTGTTAACTAAGGCAGAGACCAAGTGTTGCTTAAGTGGGCAAGCTGACCTGGTCTAGAAGACCACATGGGAGTGTGTTAAGTCCTCTAGCTTAAAGAGGACTTGCCTAGTCTAAAAACTGGTCACAGAAAATGTAGATATTTTCCAAGTCAGCATACAGCAGAAAGTCAGCTAGGTGGAGGGGGAGTTCTGGAAGGTCTACCAAGCTATCTGCTAATAAGCATAATTTCCCACCACCCCCAGTGAAGCTTGGCAAGGAAGAGTATTTTCTTTCAAAAGGTACCTGCCACCAGGTAATGCTTTCTTTAAGCTTCCGATCATTTGCTGCTTCTTGACTTTCCTCTTCAGAAGCTATTTCAGGGTTAACAACCAAGAACAACTCCTAACTTAAAACATCTGTGGAAATGGACACAGCCTGCAAATGCTGTGTGCTACAGTTGGCCAATTTGTGGTACAAAACTTAAATAAAAGTCATGGGAAACCACTTGTTTTAGTGCTTTGATCCATGTTGTGCATTGTCCTGGTTCACTGTCCAACAGATTGCTAAATGATGCTTTTAATATTAAGAAAAGCCCTTCAGCAAATATGGTCTATTTGCTGTTTCAACATTTAACTGAAAACATGGATCAAAAGTGAATATTTCTTGTTTTGCATTCCACACTTGGTTTTGAGCATTAAAACTAAAGAATCAAAGAAACTGGTCTCCTTTAATGCAAAAAGTCCCCCATCTCTCCCAGCCCTCCCACCCCTGCTCCCACGTTTTCCTCATTGTCATGTTATAATCTTAGGCCAACTACCTCAAATGACCACATTATTTCCTTGAATAAGTCTCTCTTTATTAAGGTTTGGGGTTTTTTTTTCCAGAAGCTTTTGACAGAATGAAAAAAAGCAATATGAGCAATGTCACTGTGACAATGTAAATTGTATGCCTGCATTTTTTATTAATAAGGCAAGGCTCTCCAAGGGACTAAGTTACATTCTTTTATGAGATTAAATTATTAGACCTGGAACTGAGAAGGGCCTTGTCCTATTGTTGAAGAGGCTGCTGGGGAGCATGGAACTGCGGGGAGTGTTGGCGAGACGTGGTGATATCTTATTTCTCCACAGAGAACTAATATCCCAGCTGCTCCAAATGCACCTGAATGGGTACTAGAGAGATGAGGAAGCTAACTTGTGGCAGATGGGACCAGACCAAATGGTCAGTGAAATGAACGCATTCAACTGATGCACTAACCATCTCTAAACTGTTCTCCATCAATAATTTAAGGCCTTATGTCATAGTTTGTTAAAAATTATCTTTGATTAGTTATGTTATTAATACAATATGCATATTACAATAGTGTCACATTTTCTATCCATCAAAGTCAGAATAAGTCAATATGAGTGCATCAATAATTTATATTGGGTGTACTAGTCAATTTTCTGCATGCAATAACATCGACTGCTGGCAATTACTGAATGCAACTGGTGCTTTTACATCTATGTTCACATTTTAAATTATGTCAGATTTATTTTCCAGAGTACATGTAGTACTGGATTAGTTGAGTTTCGCTCTTGATTTTTAAAAACCAAGGTGTTTTTTTTTTTAACATAAGGCTCCAAGCAGAATGAAGCAGGTAGTGTCTGTGATATTTCAGAAATAAAAACCAGAGTCTATGTGACTTACCGCATGTTGCTCCTGTAATATCTAGTAATGTGCAAACCCCTCACTTAGTTTTCCTGGAATGAGTGAGTAGAAAGAATTATCCTATTTTAAATGCATTTACAGCATGGCAGAACAGAATGTGACCCACTGATTTGCAACCCTTATGCATTCGGTTTCACATAAAACTACCCCACTGAAAACTCAATTTGCATGACAGCTTCGGGGCCGGGGAGGGGGAGTGGAAATACTAGTTACAACTTGTGTAGGCCTGCTAAGTATCCATTGGTTTGGTTTTTTCAGAATGCCATCAGACTTGCATCAGTAAGATAGTATAGGTAGCATCTTCTAGAACTCTATGGAAATCTACCTTTAAGGAATTAGGCCCCTCATCTGGAAAGGTCAAGTCACCTATAGCCTGTATTGCTACATGCAGAGCAAAGCTATTTATTCTGCTCCAGCTAGAGCTGGGTGAACTGATGTCTGTCTCAACACTAACAGAAGCTAAGATTTGCTTGTTAAGAACAAAAATTCTTTACAGTTGATTCAACAAGCTGCAGGAACTCATTTCTGAAGTCAGGTCGTGTACATTGATAACCTTAAGTGTTATGTCTTCATGACACCTTTTCCTTAGTTTTGGATTCTTCTGCAAAGCTTCTCCTCTCTTCCATTCAGTCAGACTCTGATTTTTGGTAACTTGGAACACTTCTTATGGATTATGATTGGAAGATAATCTTGTAGTTCCATGTATTATATAATAATTGCACACTTCGGTAAAATAAAAATCTATCAGAACCAAATTCTTTCCCTGCTTTTCCTTTTACAGAAAAAGAAAATGGACAGATTTT
The DNA here is from genome assembly GCA_013400055.1 of Nycticryphes semicollaris. NCBI lineage: Eukaryota > Metazoa > Chordata > Aves > Charadriiformes > Rostratulidae > Nycticryphes > Nycticryphes semicollaris. The sequence goes on along the minus strand of VXBJ01000916.1, from coordinate 405,494 downwards.
AGGGGCAAAAGACATGAAGTACTGCAGACCATAGAACAGGATGCTGCAGAACAGCAGATTTTCCTGGTGGTCTTACTCACAGGGGATGGAGAATTAACCCTTGGTTAAGTGATAAAAGAGCCTTCTAGAAGCAAGCACACTAGGCAGACACAACAGATACCAATAATACCAGTATTAACTGCTCTGCTAGTTTTATTTTTAAAATAAAAATATGGATTTATATATTGGTTTTCTTTTAGCTAAGAAAACCAGGTACAGATGAAGAAAAAAAAATGAATGAATCAACAGTATTCTCTTAAATGAGATAAGATAAAATTACTGAAGAACACTGGAAGGTTAGGGACTGAAACTAATTTCTAGTCATTTCTGTCTTGATACACCTCTAAAGCAGGTAGCTCAGCAGAATTTCTGCTGTTCTAGCAGCCCATTCCTTCCTATTTTGATATCGTAGGTGCAATAGAGGAAAAAATGTAATCCATTTATTTAACGAAGAAGAAATTTTAAGTGTAACAGAAATGCTTTGTCAGTTTCAGCTTATACTCCAGTGATAAGAGATCTGCATGTCACCACAGCAGCTCTGAGCTGCCTTGGTATCCAGCCTGGTTACAGCTGCCTTCTGCTGCTGGAGCAGTAGACGTGTTTGAAGTGGGGTTAAGGTGCTTGGCCCCCATTGCTTCCCACCTGCTCCCCGAACAGTTTGTTTTCGTACCATCAGCCTGGTGCTTGGTGCTCTTATCATGCTCTTTTCACTCTGAATGGTCTTCATACTCGCAGCCACAAAACATGACAGAGTTCAAGATACCAGCTGACACTTGGATGCCATGGAGCTTCAAGAACTCATCTTAAGGAGCTTGTTCGTGCTCTGCCTTTTACTGCTGGGATATGAGGCTTCCCAGAAGTCATCTCCTTTGTCTTTCTTGTGTCAGGTGTGACCTGAATTTCATACAAGCCTCAGTAACCTGGTTTACATGCTAGAATTCCCCAACTTAGGAGGGATTACATCAATAACATATGCTATCACCGTCATGTTTGTCAAGGACAACATGTATTTCCCTATAAAGGTAGGCAGGTGATGTTCAGTGGAGATGTGCAGCGCAACACCTCACCGAGAGCCAGAGCCCCATAGTCCCATGCCGATTGCTCTGACAGGCTTATAACAATCATCCTGTAAGCCAGTTGGAGGCCAGGTAGCAGTAACAGCAAGAAAGAAAAAAGAGCTATTACTATCTATATCAGACTAGTAATGTTCACAATTCCATTCCAAACTTCCTTTTTTCCAGGTGTTCATATTGCTGAAAAATATTTGAGTAGTTTTCAAAGCCTTAAGTTTTCATTTCTGTGGATCATGAAAGCAAAAGTGCAAGCAAAGAAGCCTTAAGACAGTTTTCATTTCTGCGGATCACGAAAGCAAAAGTGCAAGCAAAGAGAAATCATCTCTAAAGTAAATGCTGAAGTTCCTAGGATTTTTAAAACTATTAATTATAGCAAAGTTATCATTTATAGCAGCCTTCCAATATCTGAAGGGAGCCCACAGGAGAGCTGGAGAGGGACTCTTTGTCAGGAAGTGTAGTGATAGGACAAGGGGTAACAGCTTTAAATTGGAAGAGAGGAGATTTAGATGAGAGCTCAGGAAGAAATTGTTTGTGGTGAGGGTGGTGGGACCCTGCCTCAGGTTGCCCAGAGAAGCTGTGGCTGCCCCATCCCTGGAGGGGTTCAAGGCCAGGCTGGATGGGGCTTTGAGCAACCTGGTCTGGTGGGAGGTGTCCCTGCCCATGGCAGGGGAGCTGGAACAGGATGATCTCTAAGGTCCCTTCCAACTTGAACCATTCTATGATTCTATGATGTAAGAAGGAAAAAAATGAAAATCGAATCCAATAAAGGGTTCCAGATCTAACTTCTGTAGTAAAGAAATAAAAATAACCAGCCTGTTCTAGTCATCATCATGAAAAACCACTTAATTTACAGAAAAGTATCCACTCAGGTACAAATTTTGGCTGAAGAGCCGAGTGTTCCTGTTCTTTTGGTAGTCTCTAGGGATCATTAGCTTGAAATCGATCTTTCCAAAGCTCAATGTGAATATTTTGAGTCCAGTGCAATAGTCACCTCAGTCATAGACTCAGGAGAGTTGAACCTGCCCTGAAGCCCACTCTGAAACTTGCAGCACTGGAAAGAAGGAAAGACCTGCAAAGGTGGCAAATAATCCAAAGCAGAAGTCTGGACCTCTGCAATGTCCCTTTAAAGCAGATGGGTTCAGTGTTTGAAGTAGGTGGCAGTTGTGCTAATAATCTCAAAATTAACCTAATTAATTTATGATTGTGGAATCAAGAGTTCTCATAGCAAAGGGAAATGAGGTCCTCAGTGGGAAACAGCCATTTCTGTTTTTCCCTTTTTCTTATCTCAAGAGCATACAATGCCAGTTCTGGATCTTGGTCAGCAGCTATTGAACACTGTCTTTTCATCAGTATTGCACATTTAAGAGGATGGTGCAAAGTCAGACAATCACAGAGATAACTGTAATGGAAATGCATTCTTAAAATAACTCCTCTGCCTACAGATAGTGCAAAAGTTTTTATGGAGTATCTGAATATTTAAAAATATTTGGTTAACTAATCTCAATTCATAAGCATTCTCTTCTTCCCTTCCACAAAGATGTTTCTACTAAACATCTGCTGATATGAACCACACTATAAAGAGGAGCTATCAACAGAAGGGAATTTTAATAAACACTGTTCTTTATTCCTTGTATTTTAATGACTGATATAATTAGAATGAAGGTTAAGGGAATATTTGTTTTCCTTCCCCTCAGGGTTACTTTGAAACAGTTAGACTTGCAAGCAGCATTTCAAACTCTTGCAGCTCTAATGCTTAAGCATTCTGTTGTCGTACAAGGGAAAAAACAAAATAGAAAGAAAAGAAATAGTTAAGTAGCAAGAGCACCTCCCACACGCTGTTTGCCAAGCGATTATAGCAAAGGACTACATGGAAAGTAGCAGTCTTAAACTCAGTTGCTGCATTATCCCCGACTTTGTAAACTCTGCTTCCAGAATCCAGGGAATGATGATACATGTTCCAGAAATGTCCTGATGTTTGGTAGCTCAGTTTTTTGGGGAATTTCCTTGACCTCTAGTTAGAGACTAGCTGTGTGTCAATATTAGTGGTCACTTACACTCATGATTAAAATATGTTAGTTCAGCTAACAAACAAAACGTCATTTTCCACTAATTCAGATGAACTGACATTAGAAAAAGTGAAGATGTTTTTTTCCTAAACTGCACCAGGAACAGGTCAGAAACTATTGCACAGTCCTTCATACCAGCCACCTTCATGATAGAAGCAACTACTGATACAGGCTTGATCCAGGAGAAGTGTGGATTCACAATTGTCAGTCAAATTAGTCAGAATACAAATTTCATACAGAGTCCATATATTTTTATGTAGCTCTGTTTCAGCTGGGTGATGCCTGGTTTAGCAAGCAATTCCAGCTACATGCATAGACAGCACCTGGTCTGTCATAAAACCCACTGTATAAAGACAACTCTTTTTAGAGAGTTTGAACCTTTTTAAACTCTTTTTTTAAAACTCTTTTTAGAGAGGTTGAATGAGTTCATACTAGGCCAGCACTTCTAAAATTGCAGAGGACCCAGAATTTGGGATCAGTCAAGAACCAAATCCTTAGACACTTGAAAATTTGTAAAGCACTCTCAATCCATATAGGATCTGGAGCTGGAGCCAGCATCGTACCTTACTTGTAAGATCATCAGGGAGGAAACCATCTCTGTAAACTGACAGGTAATTTTGAGAACCAAATCCACTACAAAGCAACTCGGATCAGCTGTCCAAGTTGCACATAAAATAAATACTTGGAAGATACAGGCCACAGAGCTACATAGCTGGGCAGAAGTACAGAAGCACAGCTTGTAGCACTGGGAAGAAGGCAACTTATTATAATCATTATGAAGGAGGTAACAGGGTCCCACAGCCAGTGGGAGAAAAGGCAAGGATTTGGCAAGACGAGCAGATCAAGTTCATTGTAGAAGCCTGGAGATGCTGAGGTGGGATTGCTGACTTATAATCAGACTAGACAGGACAGCAGGTGATGCCACTCAGCATGTGTTATAGTTTGAGAAAACCCATAACAATTTCTTGTTGTTCAGACAATTACTCTATCACCCAATGACACCTCCCCACCCAGGAAAGGGGAATGGGGGAACACAAAGAAACACGAGGGTTGAAATGTAAATAGATTTAATAGAATAAGACTAATTAATTAATAATAATACTAAAGAACCAGTATTAGTCCCAATACTGATAAAGATATACAAGAATTATACTCAGCTGATTATATCAGCGGGAAGCTGTGCACTCCCAGTAGGGACAGCAAATGTCAGACACTGCAAGTGCCACAGCTTCAGGGAGAAAGGAAGGCCTCAGGGGTCTGGCACCAGGGCAAGGAGTTGTCTGGACCATCACCATCAAGGGAGAGAGAGCTATGCAACAAACTTTTCTAATTTACATTGAATGTGACGTTCGTGATATGAAATAATCCTGTTGGCCAGCTTGGGTCAAATACCCAGACCTTGCTCCTCCTCATCCCTGCCCCTGGCAAGGCTCGAAAACACTGAGACCTTGAATCTCACAGAGCCTGGCTGGCCATAAGGTAAATATTTTCATGAATTCAGACACTAGAGTCTTCTAAAAGTGCAATTTTCCCCAGCATTAGAAGAAAAATTAGTCCTATGTCTGTCAACTCAGGACAGCATGCTGCCAACAGTCAGTGCCACAAGGTAGGTTGTCAACAGTCTTCTTCACATACCAGGAATTTTGAGTAATTTAATAACTGAATATGGACTTCATATCCACATAGGAGGATCAAGTTCAGTGCCTTGTACTGGTGATTGGCTGGAAAAACTTGTGTAGTGTGAGTACAGATCATGGTAGAACTTCACTACATCATCGTGATTCACTTTGGCAGGGTCGCGCTGTCCATACCCACTGCCATTAAATTATACCCGTTTTGCAATATTGAATCCATAGAAATAAGAACCATAATCTTTTAGTTCAGTCCTGGCTATTGGTCATCAGGATATTCAGCCAATACTGTGCTTTACCTGATACGGTAAAGACACAAACAAAAGCAGATATCTACAATCATTTTTGCAAAGTGGTAGTTCTGTCCCAGGATTTTATTGGCTCATATCATTAGAATATTACATGAGACTGGGAAAACATCTCAAACTTTTTCATACAACAGTCTGATACACATCTCCAAGGCAGATTTTAACTATACATCAAGGAACAAACAGTTATACAGACAATGCATTTTTCTCCTACTGAGGTACGTGTGAATTAATTTTGCTGCTGTTTGATACAAAAAGTGTTGTTTGTAAAAAGGTTTGGTATGAACACTCCTAATCCAAAGTCATGTCCTTTAAGTACAATAAACTTTGCATTTGATATCTGGGGGGAGAAGCAACAGTTATTACTGAGAAATTTAAAAGAGTATGTACAAGTTGCTTCACAGAGGTGCTCTGAGAACTGGCTGGAATCACTGCTATCACTGGGAACACTAGAAATCTGATAGGGTTTTCCTGTTTGCTTTTAATGGAAATACTTCAGTTTCCCACCTCACTACCCACTTTTATTCCATTTTTCTTTCATATTTAAGCAATCTCTGGCTTTTGCTTTATGATTTAAATCAGGTGCAATTTGTTAGCATCAAAAACACAATTAGAAGTTGCTCAGGCTTCTTGATGTCAAGACTGAAGAAAGCAGAACTGACCCCAAAATGACATGGCAAAGTCTGTGAACCCTTTGCAGCAGCCAAACCCGTCGGAACACTGGAATGCTGAGAGCAGAGCCTGGGGCCACCTCACACCCCACCTCCGGTCACAATCCCTGGGCGAAGCCACTCTGGTGTGCACCACACCGCAGCGTTTGCTTGGGAAAAGTGGATTCTAAAAAAATTAATAAATAGTGGTAATGCCAGGAGGAACTCCAAAGAAACAGCGTCCAGACACTCAGCTGCTGCCTGCATAAGGCTCGAGCCTCAGTGGTGAGAGGACTTTCCCTCCCAGCAGATGGTTGTTGCCTGGGTCAAACCCTGTCATGGTGCTTGTGCTGTAAAGTCCCTTTGAATTTACAGTAAATTAACAAAACCAGACATAAACATAAGAGAATTAAACGACTGAGTTCAACTTCCTGGGTTTAGATAGCATTTACCCTCCTGACAGCTAATTTCACTGTATTTCTTCACTGGGAGCAAAGGCTGCGTTTTACAGGATCTTTTCTTTTTCTGATCCACCTGAACCCTTTGCAGACAAAGCCCTCCAGAACCATGAAGGTTTGTCCAGCTTCGCCCCCATCCTGCAGGTGATCGTGCTTTCCTTGGTCCTATGAAAATCTGGCTAAAATGCTATAGCAGGAGCAAACCTGAGCATTAAACATTCCAAACTTTTAGGGATTACATTACAGCAGTCAACCCCCACTGAAACATTTATGGTAGTAGTAATTTGTAAGTTAATGTCACTAAAAGCACATGAAGACTGGAAATACCTTCCAGCAAGATCCAATCAGTAATACCAACTGATTATTGCTACCCCCAATGCTTGTGCAGTCTCTCAGACTTACTAATATATAACACCACCATTTAGATTTAGATTAATATTTCTACACTTTCATTTCATGGGATACTTTAAATTGGGTGAATGACAGATGCTGTTACAGTTAAAAGAGCTCAAAGCATGGCTGGGGTAAGGACAATTGCCAGGCAGGGTCTTTAAAAAGGGATTTCAGCAATTTTTCCAACATGTGAATTTTATTACACACAAACACAACTTTACCCTAGGCCAGCGATAATTTGGCCCTGCTTAATAATAATTTTAAACTTTTATTGCATTGCTGTAATAAGAAAACATCATTTTGCAAGAACATTGTGATCTACTCGGCTTATCTTCTGAAGGGTGTTTGGTAAACACAGCCTGCTACATTAGATATTTTTTTCTCCTCCCACAGAGTGGCCCGAAAGGGAAATTCCAAAATTTCCACAAGAAAAATAATCACTGCATTGCCATTGTGTAGTACTGTGCTTAGCAAAATGTGGTCACATTTTTAATATTCTTTTGTTTAGTTTTTTTCTTTTTTGTACATGCAAGGCTGTAGTTGGCATATTAGTCTCATTTTGCTTATTGTTGGAAACAGTCTGTTAGCCAGGATCATAGAATCGTAGAATGGTTTAGGTTGAAAGAGACCTTAAAGATCATGGAGTTCCAACTCCCCTGCCATGGGCAGGGACACCTCCCACCAGACCAGGTTGCTCCAAGCCTCATCCAGCCTGGCCTTGAACCCCTCCAGGGATGGGGCAGCCACAGCTTCTCTGAGCAACCTCTTCCAGTGTCTCACCACCCTCACAGCAAAGAATTTCTTTCTAGGATCTAATGTAAATCTATCCTTTTCTAATTTAGAGCTGTTACCCCTTGTCCTGTCACTACACTTCCTGACAAAGAGTTCTTCTCCAGCTCTCCACTCTCTGCTTAGAAATCATCTAGTTTTAGGGTTCTAGGATCTCACCTGGTCCAAACTTGCACCGTTCTCCTAAGACCTCAGCTTCCCTGATTCACAGTGACTAGAAATCTAGATTTTTGGTTTGGTTTGATTTTTTTTCCTCAATTATCCTGTCCTGATTCTCCAGAGTGATCTACAAGGGCTCCTCTCCCTGGGGTCCCCTGCACTTCCATGGGTCTGTGGTGGCATGCAACTGGCCAGGTGGGCAGTCGGTCCCTGGGGCTCTCCCTGGCACTCCTGGTTCAGCTTGGCTTGGAAGCGCTGCTGGGGTGGTGTCCAGCTCAAAGGTTTTCCTTGCACTTTGCTGCAAAGCAGCTCCGTTTCTGCTGTTATTTATGCTGTAGCATCTTCCCTCATATACCTCAGGCTACTGGCAGGAAGAAGCATCACTTAAAAAGTAATTTAGCAAATAAGTATAGTTTCCCTAGGGTGCAAATAAGAGGGAAAGTTGTAGTAAATAGCTAATGTAAGCAAAAGGTGCCTTGGGGGAACCCTAAGAATCACTTCTTTGAAACCAGCAATAACTTCTGGTGCTATTGGTCCTGAGGCAGCAGCAGTCAACATTGTTTAAAAAAGCTCCCTTATGGTGTACTCATTAATTAACTGCACTGTTTGTTGATTCTAGATTGATTCAGTTTGTTCTCAGGAGAGCGTTTTTGGAAATTCAGTAATGCCTTGATGCAGAATTTCATCTTCAGGCCCTAAATTCCCAGGATGCTGCTTTACTGGGACATATAGAAGATGAAGTAAAAAGGAGAATTTGTTAGACAAAAATGATAATCAAAATATTTTAAATTCAGATGTAATTTTTGAAGATTTTCCCCACAGAGCTAAAAAATTACCTGCAGCAAAGTTTGACTGACAGGCAGGCTTTATCAAACAGAGAACAAGACAAATGGCATGCAAAGCAGAGAGGAAAGTATTTGCTCCTAATTACTTGAGAAAGCATTTTAATTAAGTTGTTTGCCAATTAATGCCTCATTTTTAACATTCCATAAATATTTAAACGTTTCATAAACTTTTCTTTGGAGGGAAACACTTGCGACTGTTGTTAAAGAGATTGTTTGGGATCTCTCAATTCAATACACTTTAAAATTCAAGATTTATTTGCTCTTATTGTGAATAAATGAGCGAAGAAATATGTCATTTCATGTCAGAAATGGCATATCAATATGCTTATATCAAACCTATATCAATAAGATATTTGAAATATAGAATAATAAAGTGGTTCAGATTGGAAGGGACCTTAAAGATCATGGAGTTCCAACCCCCCTGCCATGGGCAGGTACACCTCCCACCAGACCAGGTTGCTCCAAGCCCCGTCCAGCCTGGCCTTGAACCCCTCCAGGAATGGGTCAGCCACAGCTTCTCTGGGCAACCTGAGGCAGGGTCCCACCACCCTCACCACAAACAATTTCTTCCTGAGATCTCATCTAAATCTCCCCTCTTTCAGTTTAAAACCATTCCCTCTCATCCTATCAAATATCATATCTTCATGTGAGGACTCTCCTGTTGTATGAAAGAGAACCTGAGAGATTATGTTAAACTTAACTAGAAACAGAAACAGACTTAACTAGAAACAGACTCGTGAAACACAGAAACAGATAAATGCAGAAGCCTCTCCACTGTATAAAGACAACTCACCGATCACTCAGAGCTGTTGATAACCAGCCCTGCTACTGAAAAGTATTTCAGTTCAGGAAAAGTTAATGAAGAAAAAATAATAAGCAAGAGGCAAGAAGGGAAACTGGAATAATCTCAGAAATGCTGAGGCTTGATTCAGGCTACGTCTTACCCCACGGGCATCTCTACCCTTCCTCCATAGGGACTTGCTTAACCTAAGAACCTAAACCCTTTCTCCCTGCTTCCCGTTAGGGCAGAAACTTTCTCCTACGCTCCTGGGTACCGTGAGTGGAAATGAAAGTACACAGGCTCAAACTGCTGCTCTCTCCGTCTCAGCAAGGCTCTGGCTTTCTGCATACAGGACACAAGTGCCTCTTTCTCCTCATATTTTAAAGGCTTCCTGTTTTTATGGAGCAGCTGACTCTTTATTTAAAACACAGGCACTTTATCTGTTTATTTATTCATTCATTTATTCTCCCCAGAACTTTCCTTACTCGTCCAAAGTTTGTTTGCTCAAGTGACCACAACTTCCCTTATCTCAGAGCTTAATTTAGATTTTGAAACCCAGGTCCTGCCCCCCCACCCCTTTCCGTTGTCATTAGTCATTTATGCCTGGAAACAGGCTCTTGTCTGAAGGTGTAGGAGGGAGATGGCCTGTGCCTAAAACACCAGGGGTCTGGATGGAAGGGGACACAGATAGTGGGGTTTATGCACAGGATGGGCAGGGGGACGGGATGAGATGCGGAGGGGGGGAGGAGGATGCAGCTGGAAAGCCCACTGCTGGGTGAAGCAATATGGCCTCAGCATATGTCAAGGGCTTTCCCAGCCCTCTGACACTCACTAGGTCACTTCTTGCAGAGCCTGGGTCCCCTCTGGGGCCCTGCCACCCAGAGCTGCTGCTTACCCTCTTTGCTCAGTGCATAAAAGGGCAGGAAGGGGCCAGGCCTGGATGGAAGCATCACAGTTTCACCTCCTTTTCTGGGTGATAACAGGGATTTGCAGCTCCCCAGGCATGTCTGTCTAATGGACATCACAGTCTGTCAGCTGCTTGTTCAACTGTGCTTATCTTAAAAAGTTTTGTTTGTAAAGGAGTAACAGTTTATAGCTATAATCAAACTATGGCACGGTGGAGCTGACCCATTCCACTGCATGCAGGTTTATCTAAGCCCACACATCTGTGTCATGGAAATCATAGAATCCTTCAGGTTGGAAAAGACCCTTGGGATCATCGAGTCCAACCATCAGCCCCACTCTACAAGTTCTCCCCTACACCACATCCCCCAACACCACATCTAAACGACTCCTATATCCTACATTTTAATACATCTTATTAATCCATCTTAAATGATGTCTTCTTGGATGTCTCAGACAAATTTACAACTAGCCCTCTCTCCTTGCACATTTCTCTCTGTCTCCCCCAACACCTTGCTCAGACTTTGGGCAAATCATTCCTGCCAGGAAGCAGCATCTGTCTATGGAGGTAGCTGGCTTACAAGGTCAGAATGAAGATGTGTTTGCGAAACAGAGTAGTAAGTTATTAATTAAGTTACAGGCTAACTTTTGCAACCAGTACTCTCAAAGTCATAAGGGAGTCAAGCAAAAAAAAAAAAAAATCCACCTAAAATTGTTTATTCAGAAAATGCCTTTAAAAAGAAACAAAAAATGCTGCCTGTTCAGACTGTTCCTGTTACGAGAAAGGAACACCTCAAAGGAAATTTTCCCTAGCCAGGGGAGTTTCTTTGTAACTCAGTCACCAAAGAAAATCTAGGAAGCCCATGAAATTAAATACTTCTCCTGCTTTCTGTATTGATTTTTAGAAACAAGGCAAAGAAAGAGGTGACAAGCCCCTGAGAAAGAAAGTG
>VXBJ01000916.1:347075-394273 GCA_013400055.1 Nycticryphes semicollaris | reverse complement strand
GTCCTGTCGTCCTATGAATATTAAGCAACAACATATCTTTTCTTCTGTCTTGCAATACACAGTTCCTCTCAGAGATTTTGCCCATGGAGACACTAGGTACCTAGAGAAAGCACATATCAAAATTAAAAGCACTCTCTTTTCCCTCCCATCATTTCTAGTGCTGAGATCAAGAGCTGCAAGACTTCACCCACACATACTAACAACATCTCACTGCTGAACTTAGCTAGAAAACTAACAGGGAATCATAAAATGGTTCAAGTTGGAAGGGACCTTAGAGACCATCAAGTTCCAACCCCCCTGCCCTGGGCAGGGACACCTCCCACCAGACCAGCTTGCTCCAAGCCCCATCCAGCCTGGCCTTGAACCCCTCCAGGGATGGGGCAGCCACAGCTTCTCTGGGCAACCTCTTCCAGTGTCTCACCACCCTCACAGCAAAGAATTTCTTCCTGATATCTCATCTAAATCTCCCCTCTTTCAGTTTAAAACTGTTACCCCTCATCCTATCACTCCACTCCCTGATCAAGAGTCCCTCCTGTAGCCCCTTCAAGGGTGTCCTCGTAGCCCTCTCTTCTCCAGGCTGAACTACCCGAACTGTCTCAGCCTCTCGTTATAGCAGAGGTGCTCCAGCCCTCTGATCATGTAGCTACTGTGCACATGTAGCTGCTCGTGGAGAAAATATGGTGTCTGGCTAAATGGCAGGAGCTCACAATACCCAATAACCTCAGCACAAGGTGATTTCTGCAGCTTCCAATTTTATGGGAGGAACTTGGTAGGGCTGGGGGGAAACTGTCCACCACAGTATTAACATAGTGCAGCTGGGAGAAGTAGCTGTGCTTGATCTCAAAAGCATGACACCCCCTCTTTGAGAGCAAACAGGACTAGAAGAAATGGTAGAAATAAATAACAACACCACATTCACAATTTTTCTTTTACCAGTTCCACGTGGAGCAGCCGACTGCTGCCAGGAGCACAGGGGGACTGGAGCCTGTGCTTGGTGTGTTCAGGGCAATCAGGCTTCTCTTCCATTTGCCGGTTTGGATTTCAGCTACAAGCAACAAACAGTCTCAAGTGAAAGGCAAGCGCGGGGACATCCTGTCTGTGTATCAAGCACAGATTTACCACTAGGCAGACAAGCAAGTTTTAACATCAGGCAATGCCTGTCTGAAGTCTTTCCTTCTCCTGCAAGAGCTGTATGAAAGAGACAAGTCCTTTCCTTAAGGACGTGTTTCCTGAGTCTGGATATTTTTTGATGGCAATAAGCAGGGACTTCAGGTTTTGGAGGACTGTTTTTGCGTGGTCCTTTGAACAGAATGAGGAAAAGTCATACACAACATAACCAGTTTGCAAGGCTGTGATAAGATATGTAGGAAGAATGTTTCCTTTCTGTTACACGCTGTAGTCGTGCATGTGGTTGTGGTTTTGGTTTTTTTTATATTAAAACTTTCTTCTATGACTTGCTGAAATTTAACAAAATTCAAGGGGTTAAGGAAAGGAAATGGCACTGTGTCCTCTTTAGCAAAGATCACCTGATAATCACTTTGATGGCCAAGCACAGGTTGGGAGCAAACCAAGAATCTTTGGCCCCTCTTACACGTTTGTTACCTTTGTCTGCATTAAGGAAGACAACTATGAGAATCTGGAGTAGCTCCAAACATTTGCCAGCTGGTTTTGAATGTTCTCAGCTGTGTGTGCTGTTGGATAATCTTAGACTTATTTTGTGCTGTTTGTTGCTGCCAGATAGTGTTACTGTTTAATGACAGTGTTAGAAGAGGCAAAAGCAGGTCCAGCTCCTGAGCTAGAAATAAGCCTACAGAGCTCTGGCTGAAAATTAATGCAGTATGAAAAGAGAAAAAATAATCCTCCAGTGTATTCATTTGGCTGCTTCTCCTAATACTTGTGGGAAAATAAACAATTTTCAAACCTTTGGGTTTGGTTTTCTTCCCTTCCATTATTCAGGCCAGTACTTTTCTCTGATGTGAAAAAAAATCAAAGTACAGACTGAAAGCCCATGCAAAATTTCTATCAGATCAATCTGATCACCAGAAGAACTCTTGGTTACTTCCTTTAACCTTGCAACAAGTTTTGATGATTTTCAATCCAGGTTCATAGAATTTTTCTGGTCTACTCCTAGATCTAAATGGAAATTTCATAGGTAAATTATTCTGCTTTCGACATCCACCCAGCAGTTAAATGACCCACTATTACTCTCTCTTAAAAGTAAGATGTTCCAACTTGACCCCTAGGGTCACATTCGGCTTCTTCCCAGCACAAGGTCTAAAGATCTGATGATCTGATGGAAATTTTGCCAGGCTCTGTGAAAACTGTGCATTGGAATTTGCTCAGAAAAGACAATGTTTTTATTCAGCAAATTGATCCACTCTTAGTTAAAAATTCTATGGACCTGTTCAATAACATATGCTTTGGGTTTTTATCTACTGTCATCTTAAAAAAAATATCTCCCCCTCAGTTTGTTTTAGTTTTAATTTCTCCTTCAAATTCTCATCATGCTTTCAGCTGTCACTTTCCTTTGCCTTATAGAAATCTTCCACTCTCTTATTTTAAATATGGAAAGTAATAATTTGGACCCTATTCACCTGTTCACATCTCTTCAGTCAGTCTGATGTGTGGCACATTTATGCCACCAAAATCTGTAGTTAGTTGCAAATAATTATCTCACTTTTCTAGAAATTTCTAATAGATCAGCTATGTTTTGTTCTCAGTGTCCAGAAGTAAAAGCCTGGTGAGAATTCCATTCTTGCAGACTCAGTCCTTCTAAACCTAGAGATTGTGGCTGTTTCTTAACAGCTGGATTCTATCAGAAAATAAAAATATGTCACAAGGAAAAGTTCTTCCCAACAAGGAACCACTTAGTCCCAAATCTCAGATGATTTTGGATTATTAGAATTCTTCATTTTCTTCCTTGGAAACAAACAAGGCAGCAAATAAATCTAAGTACTGACCCACCTCCAAAGTCTTTTTGATTAGAAATTTGTGATAAATAAAGTCCAAAAAAAGAAAGTTCCAATGTGTGATTCCCCAAAATATTCACAGAAGTATGTTTTGAATCTACAGATACTATTCCCACTGAACTGAGATCCTGTGAGGGGGTCACTTCCCACGCAACGGTGAAGTACCACCATGAAGGAGCACAGTGAAGGAATACCATGAAGGAAGACAGCTTCTCTGAGAAGAACTCAAAAATGTAATTGTGTTCTGCCCTCATCTACCTGACGCAGGCTTAAGAAATACATAGAGGCCTTGTTCAAAATGAGCAGTAAAATGGTTGAGTATCGGGCTGTTTCAGCCAACTGCGTAGACACCCTGAAAGCTCCTGGGTGCATCTGGTGCTCTGGAGATATGCAGCTGGTGCAGGGGGTAGGATGAGCAGCAAACAGCTGCTCTCGGAGGTACGTTCCCCTCGGGACTCAGCATATCTCCAGTCAGAAATATGTCAGGGAGTTAGTGTTAACTCAACCAGAAGTCCCACCCAGCCGAAACAGCCAGCAGGGACTGCCTGGCAGTGCCACCAGGGAAGTCACACCCTGGAGGGATGGAGAAGACAGCAAGCAGTACGGGATGCCTCCAAGTCAGCACTGCCTGGTGCTTTAGACCCTTGGAGCGCACATAGACAAAAGGGTCAGGCAGGGGACAGCCCCTGTCTCCCCCACTAGGCTTTCCTCATTGCCCTGCTGCTGTTCCCTGGCAGAAAGGACCTTTGTGCCCAGCAGCTCAGGCCATTCAGCACAACCCTCTCCTTTGAAATGGTGCTTTCACTTGCTAAGAAAAATAAAAAAATAAAAGCATCCACAGGGACATTTGAAGTCCACACCAAAAATCCTGACCCACCAAGAGACCTGAGGGGAATTTAGGGACTCATCAAATGTAAGAAATATTATGGACTTGAACCCCCCACATGCCAGCATCTGCTCGGCTTTAGAAGTGGAGAAGAATCGTCACCTGATCATAGAATCACAGAATTTTTTGAGTTGGAAGGGACCTTAAAGATCATGGAGTTCCAACCCCCCTGCCATGGGCAGGGACCCCTCCCACCAGACCAGGCTGCTCAAAGCCCCATCCAGCCTGGCCTTGAACCCCTCCAGGGATAGGGCAGCCACAGCATCATGTTCCAGTGTCTCACCCACCTCATGGGAAAGAAATTCTTCTTGATATCTAACCTAAATGTCCCTTCTTTCAGTTTAAAACTGTTATCCCTTGTTCTATGGCTACATTTCCTGATAATGAGTCCTTCCCCATCTCTCTTGTAGGCTTCCTTTAGGAACTGGATGGCCAACACAAGGTCTCCCTGTAGCCTTCTCTTCTCCAGGCTGAACAACCCCAGCTCTTTCAGCCTGCCTTCATAGGAGAGGTGCTCCAGCCCTCTGAACATTTTCTTGGCCCTTTTCAGGCTTTGTCCTTTGTGCACCTGTGCCCTGCTCACCTGCTTGAAAGGCCACCAAGCCCCTGACTTCATGAGAGATTTCCATAACCTGATAATCTATATTATTCCCATCAATGATATTCCTTTATTTACCTGAGTTTGAAATGTTATGTCATGCCCCTGCTGACTTCTGGCAGCTCCTTACTTTGAGCAGTGTCTCTTTTAAACCCCACTTCAAGATATGCAACTCATCCCACTTACAGCCCTTGGATTCCAGTGACTTCCCAGTCTAAAGGCGTCTATCATTTTTAGGAGAAGTACTAGGCTTGGCTTGTAGGCCAAATATATAAACTTGGCATAAACTGGCAATTTATCTTTCACCCTAAATCACAACTAATTTCCCTCCTGAAGGAAGCTGGAATAAATACACCCTTTGACAACTTCAGTTTCCCTTTTAGAAGTGGTTAGGTAAGTGTGGCAAAAGGTCCTTTCTAAAGGTGCCTTGGCTTAGCAGTAAAAAGAGTCCTTATGAGCAGGAAGACGAAAATCCCCACCTAGCTTCACTGTAACATGCAGTTTTCAATCACTAACTCACAGAATTACAATAAGGCTCCCACGTCCTGGCTCTCATTAGAAGCAGCCTACAGTGGTCCCACATATAGCACGGATTTATTTCCCACGCCTTTCTTGCTGGCCTCTAGTAGATATGACTATTTAGGGGTGTCCATTTTTCAGAGATATAAAAGACTAAGAAGAGGCAGCGTGTATTCTCCTCAGCATGTCTCTCAGGTCCTCTTCTTTTTAAATTACCTCACCTGAATCCACTGATATATATATATCAAACATATGTCAAGATAAAACTTTCCCCTTGTTCTCCACTGACATATTACAAAAATAGCAGCTGCCACTAGATTTTGATTAACCTCTTTAGAAGATCTTTTACTAACCTATCCCCAACTCAAATCTCTTTTCCACATCCAGACAGCAAAACTATTTATGTTCTGGTGAAATCTGTCTGACATAAATTAAGATATAAAAAAATTCATGTTGTTTTTGAGAACTAAGCATTAAAAAAAATAAAAATGCTGAAGCATCTACAAACACAAAGAGATCCCTCATCTGCATCACTGTCCATTAAAACCTGTCCCCTGAGTCTGTTAGGTGCATCTAGAAAGAAAATAGTTTATCCCATATCTGAGTATACATGATTGCAGTTTGGATTTTGGTAGTGAATACAGTTTTCAGATAGCAAATGATATCTAAGCTTAGTTGCAAAGACAGGAACTGGAATCCATTTTTATATATGTCATCCACTTCTGCGGGGATAAAGATCAAAATCCTTAATATCCTTCTCTAGCCCTCTTTAAACAGAGATTTACACACAGATTTATTTCAATTCCACTTGTTAATGACTTATAAGAGTCTTGATGTCTTTGGAAAAATCAGCCTTGGCAGTTCTCCATTGACCCCCATAGTCAAGAGCACCACATCAGCTTGAAAATGGCTTGAAAATCCTATCTACTTATATATTAGGTTAATTATTTAAATTAAATATTATCATAAGTCTTCCTTTCAAGTGTGCTTGGCATGGTTTGAGTTTGTTAGTCTCACAAAATATTGGCAAAATATTTATCTTATTGTTATTGTTTCTATTTAACTTATCTGCTATCAACACCAGGGGTTAATGTATTTAGGGGGGGAAACCAGTATGCAGCTTGTATTTCAGCAACAGCAAGTGGTACTGTGTTCTAGTCATAAAAATAGCAAAAAACTTTTGTGCAGCATAAGTCATTTAGAGGAGAAAAAAAAGAAAATTCAATACGGTGTTGAAAATGACAAGAGTAAACATGGAAATTAACTCCTGGCACATCTTTTGTTCTGGGCTGTAATACTCATATTAAGATTGCCCCTTTTTAATAGCTTTCGAAAGAATTTCTTGCATAATGGCATTTTAGTCATCATGTTAATGTCAACAAACAAGGCAGATTAATGCTTATAATCCTGAGCTGTCTCACACTCTGCTTATTAGAACTGTAGGCAGATCTTCATTAGGATGAATGACATCTGAATCTATAAGCTCGTCACAACAGAGGCACCTTCTTGCTGTGGTGTCACCCTGCAGATGACAATGTCGGCCATTATGAATGACACTCCACAATTCGTTACTTCCTGCCTCAAATTGCAGTTAATCTTTCATCCAAACTGTACACATGTGCGGCTTTAAGTGGGCTATCACAGCAAGTACCCAGTAATGCTGCAAGCACATGGAGAATGACAGAAGGTAAATTGCTTGTCAGGAGGTCTGTATTTCAATTCACAGCATATTCCAAACACGTTGTGGTGAAAGCTCTCCACAACAGCTGCTTTCATTGCTAACTATTTTTGATGTAAATGTCAATAAAGCTCCAGGCCCTTTCATATTTTTGGCCAAGACTGTCCATCTTTCCCTATGCAGGCTGGCAGGTTGAGCTCCATTTATCTACTCTTAGGAACATGTCCTATAATAATGATTGTCTCTGGAGACCGTTTAGAGTGATTGAAAGCAGTGATTGGGACAATAGGCTGCTGAATTTCATTGCTGGATTGGGTTGACAGGTGACTGCTTTTATATCCTCTAATCTGGAAGAGACGGAAATAAAAACACAGTTACATCTAATCAACAGACAGGCATCTACCGATTGCAAATCTATACCTTCGGCTTACCCTTCTCATTGGAACAACTTAGCCAGGAATTATGACAGGGCCCTCATATTTCTCCCATGGTCAGAGGGTTTTTAGAAGGAGGGAAGATGGAGCAGATACATGTTGCCTCACTAGAAATGAGATATGAGGCAAGAACAAGTCACAGGCCATATAGCTCTACCGATAGAAACGCCAGCTGCTGCTTTTAGTAGCCACAATTGAGATTTTCATTTTGTTTAATGAAAGGCCCTGGGTGTTATAGAAAGAAGGACCCTCATTTTTAATCAGAGAGGCCGTCAATCTTATACATTGCCAAGGAATTTTAACATACTGATTGTAACGAGGTACTTTTTTGTTTTCCCAGCTAGTCTGGCATGTTTTGTCTTGAATTTCAGCAAAAGTTGTGGAAACTCACTGAGCTTACCGAGGACTTTTTTTTTCTTTTTTTTTTTCCCTTTATGAAGTTAGTAATTAACACACCACTGGGTTTTCCAAAGGAGATGGGAAGATGATCAGGTAGAATTCTGAAAACAGTATGGCAAATGGTCTAAAATATTCACTCCACACCAGCATCTGGCTCCTTGGCAGACCCCAAAGGCAGTTGTGCTGGCACCTTTGAAATTCCCTGTGAGTCCCTGTAGTTGCCCATGGTTACACGGCAGCTGGGCTCTGGCTCCCTCGCTTTCCCCGCTACCACATCCGCCCCCGACCTCCATTCACCTTTGCTTCTGTAAATCATATGTACTTCTGCCCTATAGCAATGCCTGAGTTACATCCAATTCTCCCTCTTGTTTGCTGATTAGCAGGTAGAGGCAAAGTGAGAGTTTACCCTTGCCCATCTCCTTTTGTCGAAATCCATGTTGGAGTAGTTTTGTTCACATTCTCCATTGATTTTTGTTTACTCGAATCTCAGCCTCTACAATACTGAGCAGCTTTCCGTAGCTCTAGGCGATGCTGACACAAGTTGTGAGAATAATATGATTAAAAGCAGTTAAATACCCACCCCCTAGCTGTCAGAATCAACTCTCTGACAAAAAACTAATTGAGAAAAAATTCCACACCCTACTATCTATCTGAGTTCTAGCCTTCAATGAAAAAAACCCACACAACTGAGTGCTTATTGACTTCAGCAAACCTTTAATAGCAAGAGTTTTATTTTGGAGTTTTGAGGGGAAAACATGTAGTATGTGACAAATATTCACAGGAATTTTTTTTGTTCTCCCAGAAAATAAAATTAGCTTTTTTGAATAAGATTCACATTAGAGACTTAATGCAGATTTTTTTCTCAGAAAAAGAAAAGGAAGCAGTTCTTCCAAATTCTTGAAAAACAATTTTTAACATACTCTTATTTAAGCAAATGTGGCTGTTTGCTAGGTCACCAAAGAAATCCTTTCTGGTTTAAGGCCCTAAACTCAGTTTGAAATATTGAAAATTTGGTTAAAAATATCAGTGCTGGGCTCTTCATATCAGATTCCCAGTACCAGCTTCCCACTTTCTTGCAGGCTTTATTAAAATGAGGATATGCTTGAAATCTCATGGGCCACATGAGGAGGCTGGAATGACAAAGAGTGTTACTGTTTTTCTTTTTAGTGAGGTAGTTTTTAATAAAAGAAAAATACCAACATTTGAAGTTTTGATAAATGTATGCAAAGAGACTCTTAGAAATTTCTTGAAATATTTTGATTGAACTGACAGACTCTAAAGAACAAAAGGAAATTAAAAAAAAAAGACAACAAAGAAATAGGGTGTTGAAGAAGAGAGGATACATGAAATGAGTAACCCACGCTTTGCTGATATACAAATCTTCAATTCCTGTGCCGTAGGAGGTTAAGACTAAGGAAGGCTTTTAACAGTTTGGTTGGGAGAATCTAGCAAGAGTAGCCCATTTTCCACAACTGATAACGCAGCTGTCACTCAGGTTCTGTGTCTTTCCTCATTCTTACCCAAAGAAAATTGCATGTGAATCCAGATCTCAGATTTATTTTTCCCTTTCCTTTAAAAAGGTGCTATCTCTTGCTAAAAAAAACACCCCAACAAACCCTGGATGAAAGATTGATGACATTGTCAAAAAATGCACTAAAAGCCAGCAAACCTGTAATATTTGGAAGCTAGGAAGTTTTCTGCATACAAGTACATCCACTAAGACATAAAAATAAAAAATTATTGAGTTTCACTACATCACTACAGGGCCAAAAGAACTATAGTGAAAGTAGAGAATCCTGTTCTAAAGTATGTATTATTAAAAAAAATAAAATAACAAGAAAAAAAATCATATTTATGCACAAAAGTGCTGAAATATATTCCCTTCCCATCAACAGGGAGAGGGTTGCCATGGGAGGACACTCAGAAAGAAGGAAAAGCAGGGAAATGAATACTGGATTATTTAAGCAGGGAAAGTAAAGTCATGTTGGTCATTTGTAGAAACATGATTGTTCCCTCAAGTAATAGTTTTTAGAAAAATATCATCCAGCTACTTGCACTAATTGTTCTTGGATTGTTTTTGTGGGCAAGCTACCAAAGAAGTCTGTCTCTGGTCAGCCAAGGCAATTCTCTATTAATTTGGAAGCATCTTAAAAGGGAAGAAATTGTTTACTGGCTTCCTTTTTGTTTTATATAACTTCCTGGAACACAAGTTATTGTCAGATGTCTTTTTTGTAACCAGCTTTCACCTCGATTCCCCCTGCTTATCCAGCGAGATATATAAAAGATTTGACATATGTTCTCATGTACACAGAACAACTTAGGTTTGCTAGGTTTTTTTGTAAAAGTGCGAGACGATCTGCTCTGCAAAGTGGCACTGGAAAAAGTGGGGAAAGGTGTACGTTTGGATCTTTAGGAAGGTGTTGTTTTATGCAAGTCCAAAACCTAACTGATTGAATCAGTTGTGAAAATTGCATGTAGTCCCTCAAAACCAACATCCACATCCTGGATTTCACTCTGACTCACACATGAGCAAGTATTTTGACTTTCATGGGTTTGCCACAGCATCAAACAAAGGGTGAATTCAGACAGTGGGAGTAAAGTGGTACCAGAACCTTCTTCGGGCACTTCAATCAAAGATACGGTTCTTTCCTTCCCAGAAGGAATTGTGCAGAAAATATGAACACAAAATACCTTTTCACTAGCAGTATCATTCCCAGGACACTTTCCTCTTGCCTCTGCCAGGCTCTGGAGGTCCTTGCTGGAAGGTCTAGCTCTAAAGAGGCCTGAGATGTGCAGATGTAAAGTTAAACCCTGCTATTCAAAAGCTCTGAGTTGGAGAGGTCTGTGTTTACTAGATGCATCCTTCTTAATTCAGAAATATGCTCTATATATACATTTTCTGCTTCTGAGGGTGCCCAGAACTGCCACACCAGCTGGTGCTCTCTGAAGCCCAGTTGGGCAGAGAGGAGCAGAAGCCCTTGTAGGGACAGGTCCAGGAGCTGTGTTCAGAGAAATTTGTACATGCCAACCCAAGAGGGCATGGCAGAATGGCCAAACAGAAAAGTCAACAGCCTTGACCACATTCCATGCGATGGGTAACCTGAGTTCCCCAAGCCGATGGGAACCAAAGCGCATCCCCTTGACAATGGTGTAACAACCAAGCTGCAGGAAAGGTTGGTAAGACAAGGTTTATTGCACAGGTCATTTTAAGTGTGAAGTACAAGAGGAAGCTCCGGAGTCTGAAATGGGACACAGTTTGGCCATCTTGCCTCCTGAGAACAAGCTGTGCCATTGATGGATGTGTTTCCAGAACCTCAGCCACATCCTACATGTCTTTCAGGGATGATGTGCACGTCCAAAGACACAATCAGGTTTTCTGAATGTCCAGTGTGTCCCAGGCATAGTTGTTACCCCAGCCAGGCTGCTAAACCTCTGGAATTTCTAGGCAGATTTTCAAGTTCCTTAAACTCTATCTGGACAAAATTTTTGGCAGGGAAAGAGAATGTATGAAGGGGAAAGTTCAATATATGGTAGCCTTTCAATATAGTTCCAGTTAAGAACAGTGTGAGTTTCTGCATGGAGTCTTAGATCACACAGGCTGCAGATAAACTGCACGTTGAGTGTGTATGAAGTACAACTGGAGAGAAGGGAAATATATTGTGCAGTTTGCCAATTTGCAGTAGATTCTAAATACATATATTAATATGATTCTATATATAATTCTAAATACAATTCACAATATTATGTTTTAAGTGAAATTTGAAACCTTTTCTAGCCTAATTTGTAAGAAGGAGAAGATCCAAGATATGACTTGTTTTCAAAATCATGATTTCTTCCTTAAGTGCATGCTGTTATCTAGGCTAATTTTTCCTTCTTCATTATTGTTCTGTCTTAGACATGCCCTCTCTTGAACAAATTCTGTGCAGAACCATTCAGTTAAGATTTATATTAAAAACACTGTCAGAGAATAAGGATCTAACAGGACCAGGGCAGATCCTTGGGATTTCATGGAGGTGTCAGTCCGGTGGAATATGTTAGGTAAAGTGTGTGTGCACCCCTCTCCTTTGGTAAAAAGAACATGGTAACTGTTGAAGATTTTGGTATCAATGTTAGTAAAAGCCTAGTGAACTGTCCACCTCATCAGAAGAGCTAAGATCTGATATTTCTGTTACCAGAGATTCTCTTTGGATAGTTGAAGGTCTAACACCTTTTTTCAGACTGTCGTTCAATATTAATTTACTTTAATTTATCCCATGTAGCTTTTGGTACCTCACTGAGATAAACCAGGCTCAGTGGAAGAAAGAGAAGAGCAGCTCAGGGATATGAATTTTAATGCACTAGCACAAACCCCAATAAAGGTAAGTTGTAGGATTTACTAACTTAGCAAATTGCTAGGTAGTCACATCAGTTACCTGTCTAAAGTTAAGTGGGATGAATCACTCTCAATCGGGTTAAAGTCAGGGTAGATATAACCCACTTAGAATCATAAAATGGTTCTGGTTGGAAGGGACCCTAACGATCATTGAGCTCCAAACCCCCTGCCATGGGCAGGGACACCTCCCACTAGAGCAGGTTGCTCCAAGCCCCATCCAGCCTGGCCTTAAACACCTCCAGGGATGGGGCGGCCACAGCTTCTCTGGGCAACCTCTTCCAGTGTCTCACCACCCTCACAGCAAAGAATGCCTTTGTAGTATCTAATCTAAACCTTCCCTCTTACAATTTAAAAATATTACTCCTTGTTCTATCACTATCACTTCACCAGTTCCTGGCATACTGGGGTGTCATACACTGAGCTGATGTGAAACATTATCAGTCCAGAAGCACAGGTGGTTTATAGATATTCCATACTCTTTGAAACACTGTGTGAAACAGCAGCCTGATGCACCAGCCCAGATCTCCGGTTTTCTGATGAAGACATTTTTCAGAGGAAGGCCAAAAGTCCTGGCCTTTCTGTGTTTGAAACCCACTCCTGAATAAGAACAATTTGATATCAAAACATTGCTTTTAAATTACTTCTGTTTTATTTTGTTCTTCAACATAATGAAGACATTCAGTTAGAGATTCATTGTGTTAAAATGAACTCCGGCTTGTTAAATATTAAATAATCCAAAGAATGCTCTAGAAGACTGACTCGAATGTCTGATAATAATCTGTGTCACACCAGCAATGCTATAACTGTACTGTGGCATAGAAAAACATGGGGGTTTTGTTGAGCATATTTAGCTTGCAATATAAGATGAATAATTAATCTAAACTTCTCTTAAGGAAAGGTGCAAGACATAACCTGAAAAATGTCACAAGCAGTAAAGCAAATCGTTGATATATGAGGATATGAGAAAGTCTGTTAGGCAAAGTGTGTAATAAGGTCCTTTTATTTACAATAAAGTGACTTTTTATTGTCTATAATTTTCCCCTTTAATTGTTCAAAATGGAGGAGTTAATATTCAAGAGAGGAGCTCCAATTAGCTCACATCAAAAAGTCAGAAGGAGAGTGTGTCTCTGGAAAGGTGTATCGCTACCCTGCAGTTCCTGCAATTCAGTGTAGTGTCAGAAATGTGTCTCCTCAAATCTTGAATCAGCTCACCAAAAACACATCTACCATGGTCTTACAACAAATCATTGAGGAAGCAAATTTATGCGATAGTGATTGACTGTTACACAATTAGATGTGATGGCATGAGGTATCAGGGTAACATGGAGAATTTGTCCATTGCTATATGTTATGTAAAGGATGATTCATCCCTGAGAATATCTTAGAGAAGAGGTGCAACTCAATCATCTTCATGCCAACTGCACCTCTGACATGATTATTGCTCCTTTGAAAGCAGCCGAGTTCTTTTCTAGTGGCATCATTAATTTGTGCTATTATAAGGCCAGTATGAAATTTATGAAGACGAGTTGGCATATAAATACACATCCAGAAGGAATGTGAAAAGGAAATACGTTGAAGTATGCATGATTTCAGGCATCTATTTCATTGAGTAGAGCATGTCTTGAAAAGAACATTAATGAAAATGTTCCAAATGGTGATTGCTGGGGCAATGGTGGGCTTTTTTTTTTGTTTGTTTTTTGAATGTTTTATTGGTTGCTGTCATTGGCATGAAGGTAAGAAAGAAAATGAAAAAATATGAAAGGAGAAGAACAAAACTGACAGCCCATCTTTTTTAACATTGATAAAGATATTTACTCTTCTAATATGCTATAATATATTGTTAGAGTGGGAATTTCAATCGGCTTGTCCTTTCATACTCTCGGAGAAGGTGAATATGAATAGCCTTCATTGGAACAGAACATTGCAAGCAACCAACATGCAGTCTGTTTTCATGACCAGGCAGAGATTTGACCTTGTAAAGTCTGTAACTGGACTACAGATTTTGATGCCAATGTATATCTCTGCTGAAAATATGCTGTAAAACCCAAAACAAGTATTTTACTAGTTTGTTTCACTGCAGTATCCTTATGAAGTTTTCCTGCTGTGCTGGTTACTCATTTTAAGATTATCCAGTCAGAGACTGGAAAAAGAGGAAACTTTATTATTATCATTCTGGGTATTACACAGAATCACAGAATAATATGAGGCTGTAAGGGACCTCTGGAGATCATCTAGTCCAATCCCCTGCCAGAGCAGGGTCACCCAGGGCAGGTTGCACAGGAACTTGACCAGGAGGGTTTTGAATGAGATGGAGATTCCACCACCTCTCTGGGCAGCCTCTACCAGGGCTCTGCCACCCTCAAAGGAAAGAACTTCCTCCTCATGTTCAGATGGAACTTCTTATGTACAAGTTTGTGCCCATATCCTCTTGTCCTGTCTCTGGGTACCACTGAAAAAAGACCGGCCCCATCCTCTTGACGCTCACCCTTTAAGTATTTATAGGTGTTGATGAGATCCCCTCAGCCTTCTCCAGACTAAAAAGACAAAGCCCCTCAACCTTTCCTCATAAAAGAGTTGCTTCAGGCCCCTAATCATCTTTGTGGTCCTCTTCTGTACCCTCTCCAGCAGTTCCCTCTACTTCTTGAACTGGGGAGCCCAAAACTGGACACAGGACTCTAGATGGGGCCTCACCAGGACAGAGTAGAGGGTGAGGATGACCTCCCTCCACCTGCTGATCATGCTTTTCCTGATGCACCACAAGTTGCCATTGGCTTTCTTGGCCACAAGGGCACATTGCTGGCTCCTGGCCATCCTGTTGTCCACCAGGACCCCCGGGCCTTTTTCTTCAAAGCTGCTCTCCAGCAGGTCAGCCCCCAGCCTGTATGGTGCAGGGGGTTATTCCTCCCCAGGTGCAGCACTCTGCGCTTGCCCTTGTAACGCCATTTTAGAATAAGAAAGCTTCTTGCACAGATCAGAAAAACCAGGCAACAGATGCCACAGGGATAACTTGTAATACATTCCTCACAACATGGTGAAAAAGTTTCAGAGACACAATGGAGAAGTGGAGAGGAGAGAGCTACCTCCTTGCTCGATGTATGGGTGTGGATGAGTCACATGAACACACAGCAGGAAGATGGCTTTTAATTTTCCCAGCGTACAGCCTTGCCTTTATTAGCAATTCCTCCTCACTTCTGTGCAGGCACCAAGTCTGTGGTGTTTAGCTGCTGGTGGGACAGTAAGTTGGGACGGGGAGCCTGGGAGGGCTGGGTTGAGGAGAGGAGCATGGGAGCCCTTGGGCCAGCCCCATGGCTCCGGGTTGTCAGAAGTGAGCAGCCGGCACCACAGACAATTGCTAGCAGGGGGGAGAGCACACGCTTCTCTCATCGCTCCCTTTGATGCCTGGATCAGATCCTCTCTTGGACCAGCAAACTCTAACACCTCTTCTGAAATCGGCTCCAACTGGTGATGAGCTACATCTGGCCTGTGAAATGAAAATAGCAAAACCTTTGATTGAGTCCAAGTTAAGTGGATCTTCATCATCTGCTCAGTCAACTTTTGCCAAGATGAATGATACTATGACAGTATTCTAATAATTTCTGAGGTGGATTCCCTCCTTTTTTCATCCATCTGAAAAGAACAAACTGCAAACACTTGGAAAATTTACTGCTCTGCGAGGGAGGAATTTTGCTCTTCATTTCAAACACATCCGTGGCATTTCACTGAGTGAAGTGGAGCACTATGTGTGAGCCTGATTCATCATAAAAGTACAGACCTTAGTGTTAAAAGGGGGATCAGATATTTTTTTTTTATTATGTCAAAATATCTGCTTTTACATCATTTATATTTTGGCGTTTTTCCTATAAGCAGTTGTTATATTTGACAGGACTTGGATATTTTCTTTTCAAAGAGTTTTATCTGTGGATAAACTAGCCTGGCTCGCAGAAAGAATGGTCTCCCTTTGCCACCTGTACAGCAAGGCAAATAAAAACCTATCTTTACTAATCGGTTCACACTCGAGGTTATCAACAAACTTGGGCACGTAGAGGGCAGCTGTACAATGACTGTGCTATTCTGTCCTTTTGCTAGAAAGCACTCAATTTTTGTACCTACCTTAAATGGTGTTGACTCTCCAAGCACGGAAGATAGCTATTAAATTACTCCAACATGCTTTTCCATGAGTCAGTCTTTCAGTACATGAGAAGATATTCAGCAGCTACGCAGAGCAGAGACCTGAGGTGTCTGTCCATGGTAGGCACAGAGCATGACCAGGACTCTGCTTCACCTCCTGGCCTTTCGGTTTCAGTGTAGGTCCCCGTATTTTTCCAAATGAAGCACCCAGATATTCACGTAGTGATAGGAAAACTCTGCTCCTGAAGAAAACAATTAGAGGGTGAAACCCCCTAAACTTGTCTCTCCCTCTGGGGTCAGGCTTCAGTGGAGTTTTCATCTTCCTCAAGTCTGCAGAGCACACAGAGAGCATTTGTTTCACAACACAACCTTCACTAGATTGGAGCAAGGCTAAGGCCTCTTAAGGCAAAATCAGTCTGGCTGGAACCATGGGAAGAGCTCAGCTCCCCACTTAACTGAAAATGAAGACTTTTAGCATCCTGAAAACCAGCAACAGAGCTGGCATTTCTCTTTCTCCCTCTCAGTCTGGTGCCTGCTCTGGCTGATTGAGCACTATCAACTCTTTCCTGACATAGGAGAGCAGAATAATGCTCTGCACTGGCACCAATTTCAGTAACAGAATGTTTTTTTCCCTGCATTAAATGAAATTATGTTGAGGTTTTTTTTTCCTTCAGCTGATATATAAGAGATCAGAATAGAAGTCTGATTTTTTTCTAAATATCACTTTTGGCAGTACCTTTCCCCCTAATCCAGGCTCTCACCGGGTTTAATTCCTTTATTTTCTTCTCTCTTTTTTTCTTCTGTCTTCATTTTTCTTTCCACTTTTTCTTCATTTCCACTTTTTCTACACGTCTTACCTGATTACCTTCACCTTCTCCAGACCCTCCTGCTGGCCCTGTCTCTCTGAAAAAAAATTAATATAAATAATAATACATTAATAATTATTAATATCTTTACCAATGATCTGGATGAGGGGATAGAGTGCACCTTCAGTAAGTTTGCAGATGACACCAAACTAGGTGGGAGTGTTGATCTGCTTGAGGGCAAGAAAGCTCTACAGAGGGACCTGGGCAGGTTGGATCAATGGGTCAAGGCCAATGGGATGAGGTTCAATAAGGTCAAGTTCCAGGTCCTGCATTTCAGTCACAACAACCCCAGGCAGCCCTACAGGTTTGGGGCAGAATGGCTGGAGCTGCCTGGCAGAAAAGGACCTTGGGGTGTTGGTAGACAGCCGGCTTAACATGAGGTGGATGTTGGCCTCCTCTCCCAAGTGAATAATGGCAGGTCCAGAGGAAATGATCTGAAGTTGTGGCACTTGTTGAGGTTTAGATTAGATATTAGGCAGAATTACTTTACTGAAAGAATGGTCAGGCACTGGAACAGCCTGCCCAGGGAGGTGGTAGAGTTACCACCCCTGGAGGTATTTAAGAAACCTGTAGATGTGGCACTTCAGGGTAGGCTCTAGTGGCCAAGATTGTAGGGTGTGGGTTGTGGTTTTGTGTATGGTTGGACTTGGTGATCTCAGAGGTCCTTTCCAACCATGATTATTCTGTGATTCTGTGACGTCATTTCAAAGGTGCTTCTGGATGTCTCTCTCCTGTGGTGACTTCCACTATGTGCTTTTATTTTACTTCGTCCTGCCCCAAAGGAATACACTTTGAAGGTTCATGCTATTGCCTTTTAAAGATGCTTTGCTGCAGTCACATGTCAGCATCTTTCCCAGATCATGATGCTCCTTTGATGCCATGAGCCAAGATGCCACCTCACCAGAGGGTGTACAGTTATTTAGTGTGGTTAGATTTGATCCACACTGCTTTTAGGATTTTTGGGGCCCAGTCGGTGGGTTTGAAGATGGGGATAAATTCTTGGAAGAAAGGAATGACAGTTTTGAAGAAAACAGATTTTTGTCAAGTTATAACCTGCTATAATGCAGGTTATAGCAATGCCCACAGAAAACAGCTTTTTCTTTTCCTGAGTCTGGTCTTCAAGTAATCAGAAACAATGGTATAGATAGATAGCTAAATAGATAGCTACACATTAGATTTTTGTTATGGAAAAGGAAAACAGAGAGTTTTTTATCCCTGGGATTATTCAGAGCCAGATTTTAGAGGGAGAGACCAGTGATTAGTCTCAGTTTAATCACTAGTGGGAGATAGTTCACATTACCAAATGATTTGATGTTTCAGCACAAATGACAAACTGTGTTCAGAGAGGTCCAAGACTCTGCCAGCATGGCTGGAGACTAAATCACCTTTCCTCTTTATAGTAGATTGAGTTGTCCTTCCAAATCGGGGTTAAGGTCATTGGCAGGGCAGTCTGAGAATGAGAGCATCTGTCTGAAATATACCTGGACTGCGGATGTATTCAGAAATTCAATTCCTGATGCTGCCAGTCCCTTGACCTTCACAAGCACACATGCTTACCAAAACATATGAAAAGGGGAAAAAAAAGAAAAAGAAAAAGAAAAAGAAGGAAAGGAAAAAAAAAAAAGCCTGGATATTTTTATCTGACTTCAGCTTCAAACTCCTCCGAATGGACCAGTAAGAGAGCTGCTGGAGAGCATACATTACAGAGCCAAAAATAATCATGTGCCATGGAGAAAAAAGAAATGCATTTTATCTTAATTCTAGCATAGATGCACTGTTTCCTTTCTTCATAGGCGCACACCACTTTGCCTGCAAATTATTTGACTTCCCCTCACGCTCTGTTGATGGCAGCTCGACATTTTCTAAAGTCCTTGAGCAATCATGCCTTGGAGTAGATACACTTGAAATTGCCACACCAAAAAGACAAGTGCAGGAGCCCTAAATACACGTTTGAGCATCTTTTTCCCCTGCAAGTTGACATTGGGAGGGATGCATTGCATATGCTGGTGAAGTACGGGCCTCTGACTGCCTGGGGAACCGGTGGCCCTTGCAGCTGAGCAGCGCTGGCCGGTCCCGGGGGGCCGGGGAGCTCCAAAGGGCTGTGCTCGTGGGGGCTACCTGCTTGGGCTCCGCGCAGCAACAGTGAGAGCCATATGTGGAGCTGCAGGAAAACAGATGCTGTTTTTCCATTTGTGAAATCAAGTTGTTGGAAAGTAGTCAGCTTTCCGACATACGAGAGAGAGAGCTCACCCGATCAACCTGCAAAGACAGCGTGAGCTTCCTTTTGGATTTTTTTTTAAGAAATGTTTGACAATATTTCCATATTATTGGTGGCTGGAACAGTGTAAGAAATAATGGTATGGAAATAATCAGCAGATAAATGGCTTTAATAATAGGCAATTTTTTTTTTGGCTGGAAGTGAAGGCTGTGCTTTTCATGAACAAAGGGGGTGTGCAACCTGGTTTTTGACTGCCAGATCTGCTTCCAGGCATACATCTCTAGATGTACAGCAGGTTTACTGTAATGTCTTGATTTATTATATAACAGACATAAACACCCAGCTAGATTTCTTCTTAACTCCAAAACAATTAATAACGTTATTTCTCTAGAACACAATGAAGATGGTGCCCTGTTGTCAGATGAGCAGCACACATGTTAAATCCACAATTAATAGTTTTTGGTTGCTCATTACCAACTGAAAATAAGTGTCTTATAATAGCAAAATGCCTAAAGTCTTAAAAAAAAAAAAAAAAGAGTTTATAATTTAAAGTTGTTCTCTAAATCACTATAGCAAAGTGAAACATAACTTCGTGCAATTTTTTGTCCTTTAAATATACAATTTATTTTATTGGAAAAGCAAAGTATTGGCTGGCTCCAGACTGATAAAAGGCATCTTTCCAATTATTCTGCTTAACAGGACAGTTTATGATACTAGAAGCCATTAAAGAAGGCTTACTGGAAAATAGCAAAGAAAGACTAGTGTTATTTCACAAGGATTATGCTGTTTAAGAGCCTCTGCTAAGATCTCTAGGGTATTTTGTCAGCATGTTAGGATGCTTCACATTTTTCTGCAGCATATCTACTTTCCGCTGTTTCAGAGCTATGGGAGTCCATCCTTACCAGCATCAAATCTACCTCTTTCCAGCAACATACCTCTTCTGTAGATTGTATAAAAAATTTAGGATACTAGTTGCTCTGAATTACATCTTGGATATCTAAAACAGATGGGGTACAAAGTACGTAATTAGAATCAGACTCTAGTCTGACTTCGTTACATGCCTTATTCCACAAATAGAGGACTCTCCCAAAAAATAATTTAAAAAAAGTAAATCCGAAACTCTTGTCTGACATTGTTTAATTTGATGTTTATTGATTCTTTACCAAATGGTAGCAACACTGTTGCAGTAAACACATGACAGCCTTGCACAGGCCACACCTCAGACCCCAAAGATCTTACAAACTTCTGCTTAGTTTTTTTTCTTTCATGTGTAATTCTGACATCTCTGAAAGTGGAGGCAGAGGTACAAAAAAATTTGTAACAAAATTTGCCCTCCCAAATTTCATAACTTTATTTACATAGTTAGGGGATGAGCTGTATGAAAAAGCAATAGAATTTCAGGAGTGTGTGGATTTGAAAAGCAATGGCAGTTCAGCCTAATATCTTCAGTCAACTGCATTTATTTCTAGAAGAAGGATATAATTCAGCGAAATGCAAAAGCTTCATCCAACATGGCTGCAAACCTGCTTACCCGTTTGGTTACACAGAGGTCAGGTGAAACGTGAACCAGTTGCTTGTGGTGTAAGATGTGTTTTTTCCTTGGCAGTGTGTTTAAACCTGGCTTAAAGGACAACCCATCTGTCAGAGCGGTGTGAGGTGGATCCACTCACGTAAGAAGTCCCTTTCTGTACATCTGGATTACGCTGAATCAATTTTACTTAACACAATGCCCAGCTCCAGGTGTGCTTGTCTGAAGACAAGGTCTTGCCCATGTCACTTTAAAAAGGACTTCCTTTTCTCCATAGCAATTTTTTACATAATAAAATATTTGTGGAAATTTTGGAGATGTGGAGAAAATGGCTGATGGGGAAGGTTCATAGGCCTTGGAAACCTTTTGCTAGAAAATACTCACTTTTTTCTCAAATTATACCCTTATCTCAGAGTCCAAATCTTTCCTCCTTTTCAGCAGTTGCAGCTTTTGTAACCGATTACAGGTCACTTGTAAATGAAATTGTGTCCATCCCAAAAATGTATGAGAAGGACTTAAACCATCCCGTGACCAAGGTGCTACCCTGGTGTCAGACCAGGCTCTGCAGGGTGGGTACCACTTCCAACCTCTCCATCAGAGAACAGCTCTGCGAGCAGTCAGCGCCAGCTTACTCCCCATGATTAATTCTGACTTACAGAAATGTTCTTGGCCTTGACTGCAACTCTTAGATTTTTGTTTCTTATTGTTGCATGTGCATGGGGTTGGTTGGTGGGTTTTTTTTGTTTTTGTTTTTCTGTTTTAACTTTGCATCACGTTGGTTTGGTATTTGTTTTTATCTAATAAGGAATAAAGGAAAAACAGTTTGAATCATGTGTCCTGTTGTGGGGACGAAGTTAATTAAAATCCTGATGTATATATACAGCTGATACTCCTCACCCTAATGAAGAACATTAATTCTAGAACATGTGTGGCTGTAGTCACATTGCTACAAATTACTGGACTCTTTCCTTTATCTGTTTCCAAGAAAGTCTCCCCCGGTTAGTTAGGAAAAAAGAAAAATATGACGCCTTAGTTCTAAGCAGCATAAATTACATGCATCAATCAGAGGAAGCTTAAATTAAAATACACATTTGGCAAACAAATATGAATATGTTGATCTCATCTGTGAATCAAAATGATTTAATGCCAGTACTGACCCCCCACTGATCAACATGAAGGTCACTGCAAACTGCTTGATTCTCATTGAGAAATGTTGTCGTGTCTGTTAAAGATGCAGTTTTATACATTCCCTAATGCTCAATCTAATCGGTAATTCCAATGTAGCAGAATTGATTTATTTCAGGAAGAAAATACAGAGTTCATTTTTTTTATTTATGTAATCCAAAACAGATAGCTAAATTAAAATGTTAAAAAAATACATGTGGTTTATGGGTTTGGGCTGAAGGTTTTCCAATGTGTTTATGATGTTTTCCAATCTAGAGGAATACTATTTGTTAAATGGAACGCTACACCTTTCAGATACCAAGGGATCATAAATCAGTCCCCCCTTATCATCTTGTTCATGCTTTCTGGCTATAGGAATAACTAGTTGTTTAACTCAATTATGAGGTGAAATGTTGCTCTGAATGGATAATCCAAGGCCAGTTGGGTTGTCATTGCTCTCAAAGGTCTCAAGCAAACAGAGGAGTAGGACAGTGGTCTTACGAAACTTGGAGGCCTTTGCCTTTCAAAATGTCTTTGCCTGCAGTTAAAATGTCTTTGAAGTAAGGCTGGAGAAAGTCAACATGGCCCCAAAATGGACAACACTGGGGAAGGAAAAGGGCCATGATATGGTGTGATGGTACAAAGGCCCAGCAGATCCTTTCACTGTGTTTCAGCACAGTCCCCGACATGAGCAGAAGCAGCAGGTAATCATAGAATCATAGAATGGTTTAGACTGGTAGGGACTTTAAAGACCATCTCAATCCAACCTCCCTGCCATGAGCAGGGACACCTCCCACCAGACCAGGTTGCTCCAAGCCCCCCATCCAGCCTGGCCTTGAACACCTCCAGGGATGGGGCTTTGAGCAACAGCTTCTCTGGGCAACCACTTCCAGTGTCTCACCACACTCATAGTGAAATATTTCTTCCTGATACCTAATCTAAATCTCCCCTCTTTCAGTTTAAAACCATTATCCCTCATCCTATGGCTTCACTCCCTGATCAAGAGTCCCTTCCATCTCTCCTGTAACCCCTTTAGGGACTGGAAGGGATTCTAAGGTCTCCCTGGAGCCTTCTCTTCTCCAAGTTGAAGAGTTCCAACTCTCTCAGCCTGTCCTCAATGACAGAACAGGAACATAATCAGATTCCACCCACAGGAGCAAAGTCACAGGGGGAAGAGGCCAGTCCAGGAAATATTTTTTCCTGCGTCTGACTCAGTGGATGCAATCCAGGAGGTTTAGACATACTCAAACATGTATGGAAATGGGGTTTTCTCATAGGTATCAATGTTTTTGCATTGTCGTTTGTGAAGAATTGCACTTCCTAAGTAAACATTTCACACCTCTGTAGCTAGGGACTACAGCAGCGGTGAGAGCCAGCTTCTCTGGTCTGCTAAAAAACAGAGTCCTTTGTGGTTACAGTGTGAAATTATGACTTTTAATATCCAAGACTAAACATTTTTCTTTCTTAGATAATCCTTGCCAGTCTCTCTACATAAAAATGGTTTCTATCAGAGCATTTTTGTTATTTATTTCCCTCTTCTTCTTGTGGAGCTGACACATTCTCCATGGATATTCAATAATCAGGTCTTACCTTCTAAAGTTCCCAATAGCCCACCTACAGTGTGAAAATCTTTTAAACTGTACTCCAATTTAAACTGTCTACTGGGAAAAATCGGGAAGAGACAGCTTAAAAATGCATTTTGACAGGAACAGATCAGTTGTTCACAAAGGCAAAAAATCATATTGAAATTACTGTACATCTTGAACAAAGCTGAATTTGTGAATCTTTGGATTTTGGATGAGAAGAAACAAGAATTCATTCATCTTTTTGCTTAATAAGATAAAACCATCAAAAGCTCATTCTACTTTACCATTCCAGTGCAAACCACACAGGAGCTTTTGGCATCTTGGTGTTTATTTAGGTCTTACTGCTCTTGCTGAAATTTTCAAATAAAGTGTTGCAGAACAATGCTTTACTGAGGGATGATACTTTTTCTGCCCTCTCTACCATATGAACACACACTACGTAATGAAATAAACCACAAAATTATGAGAACTGCAGCTATTCACACACCTTTGATAACTTTCTCTACCTACTTCTTGCATAGTTTCCTTCCTTGGTCCAACAGTCACAAATCCCTGAGCAGCCACAGGTAGCTTCTGTTATCAGTTTTGAGCAATTGGACATAGAAATATTTTGTGTCTTTCTATACAGGGACAATTTTTTCATTCAACAGCTCTGTACACCTCTAAATAGAAGTTAAGTTGGATGGCCTCTGTGCAAGTGAGGCATCTCTCAGTTCCAAGGATTAAAAGTGCCACTGCTTGGTTTTAAAGTTGGAGAGTATATAATGTGAGAGAAAATCCCTTATATGATAATGCTAGAGCAGAAACTTATGGTCCTTCTGCTATCTGTGATGGAGTCTGGTGCAGCCACACACACAACTAGACAATCTACAAGATCTGACCACTAATGGGTGAGCTCTGAATTGCCTTCTCTTTGCTGTCATTCATAGATTCAGCCAAGACTGAATAATTTTTCACAAAATAAACATTATCACTCACAACATTGATGGATATTTATTTATCAGTAAGGAGGAACATTCCTCTTTTAATATATGCAGATTAGCTCCTGACTGAAAAACAGCTTCCCAGCTATGCAGCTAGAACTGGTTGATCAGAAATAGATATATGTGTTTGAGCAAGTTGACCTTGATCTATTGATCAAGGGTAGTTGGCAAAATCTTAAGTAATAGCGTTCTTGGCTTCACACATCACTTTAATATTGATAGTGTGGAATTGTTTCCGAGTCCAATACATATCTGCTGGTGAAATACGGGAACATATGAGTCTAGTCAGTCACACCCAAAATATTGTGGAAACTAGAAGCAACATATGCACTTCCTTGAATTTCTCCCACTGGTATGGAGCATTTGGAAATGCAGCGACTCTTTGGATAGGCGCTTGCTCGGTATCGAGCTAGCGTGTGGCATCCCCTGTTACAATCTGGAAATTGCTTAAACCGTTGGGGGAAATCAGCTGGTTCAGTGACAACACAAAACAAAACGAGTCTCCCAGTTAAAGTTTTATTCCCAAGCCGTTTAAAATGTCTCTGTTAAAACTACGAAGGCGAAATGAACTCATCTTCCTAAATGCCTTAAAAAGAAGGAAATAGGGCCACCCTTCTCTTGGGGTGCTAACACAGGTCAGTCATCTTCAGTCATCTTCTGTCACCTTCACACTATGTGGTGGAAGAAGAATTGTTCACTACCTAATCAGCTTCTTACCCCTTCCCGTCTTTTAGCAGAAGACCACCCTCCTTCCTTAAAATATATAGAAAATATTTTTTATTTGCTCCAATGTCTCACTGCATACAAATCAGGGTAAATAGCTCTGTGGTGACCCTATAGATAAGAAGCATTATCTGTAGGTTTTTGTCAGTTTTAACAGTTATAGTCTATAGACCACAACTTCCTGTTCTGCAGAGGTAAAACTTCAGAAAATTACCCCCACGGTTTAGTAAGAATCTGTTAATCAAATAAATTTGTCGGTACTATGTTAGTGTAACCTTACAAAAAGTGTTTGATAGCAGCTTTTGGCACTATGAAATCTAAAACTGCAGTACACTTCTAATATTGTAGGATAAATTTGATACCTCAGTGATGCCTCAGAGTATTTGTTTTTTCTTTGTTTATATCCTTTTTCTTCCTTTGTGTCTGTTTTATAGTGTTTTCTCATCTTTCTCTGTGTAACCCTCACCATTTTAATTATCTGTCTGTTTTATAAAATTATGTCTAATTAGAAGATTTTAAATTCCTCATTACAGCATATTCTCATGCAGAACTTGAAATGGGAGTGATTACGAACTGTTCTAATAAGCGCCAGATTTGTGCTCTTTAAAAGATTGGAATTGTTGTTTATATCTGTATGCACATTAGTTTACCTCAAGATGTGTTAGATTACATTGATTATCTTTGCATCTGCAACAGAGAACATTAATGGTGGATGCAAACCTCATCCCTCTGAATTTTTTAAAAGGTTTGTGCTTTTTTTTGTCTTCTTGACGGTGTGTGTTTGCTGTACATGGAAATTTCAGAGGGATGGGGCAGAGCTTGCTGTTGGAACCTGCAAGACCATTATTTTTCAGACTAATATTAAATGTGACATCTTGCCTCAAAGAGTTTTGAGATACCATGTTGTCAATCCACACAAGTCACCTGGATAGTCAGGAAATGTTGAGTGCAGAGCAGAAAATATAAATCCTATAAGGACTGGATGATACCATGAGGCAGGAAGATTGTCTTAGATATGCTAGTCAAAGTAATGGTTGATGCTTGTTTTGTACTTGCAAACATATAGACATCTATTGACCTCCTGCGCTGATAGTATAGTGCTATATACAAAAATTAGATACTGTACACAAATACTTGTCTGCAAATGATCTAATGTCCTCCATTTGTAGGTAAATTTTGGGCCTCACAAGTTTGCTGTCATACAACACATTAGTAGGGATGTGCAGAAAAAGAGTCAAGATGATCTGGATTCTCTTAGAAGCATGAAACTTCCTTGGTGGTTCTCTTCCACACATGTTTAGGTTCATTCATAGTCACCATGTTCATAAACATTTTGCAGAAGACTAATAACCACATAACCTGAAAGACCACTATTTGTTTCAGGACTGAAAGCCATTTCATTGCCATGACATATGTATTTCGGGAGAAATCAGGTGAGAAAAGCTTAGCAGAGAATCATAGAGTATAGGATCATGAGCAGTTTGGGTTTATGGCTGTGGTTCGAACAGTTTCTGGGCCCCTAAACTAGAGGGGAGAGTTGTGTTTCGCTGGTGTTCCCACCCCTGACCTGTAGGCAAGTGGCTGGCAGGTAAGGGAAGGGAGAGCTCTGCTACATGGGAGGAAAGTCCCTGCTAATCATCATCTCACTGACAGTCAGGGTGCAGTAGCGCCGGTGATTCAGCAGATGTCTACGGAGGTAAGTCTGTTTGTCGTGGTTTCAGCCAAATTTACCAAAACCAGACTGACAGATGGCCCTTCCTTCCTCCTAAAAAGAAAGGAGAGGAAGAAGATAAGGAGATTTATGAGTTTAGAATGAACTAAAGTACTTGAATGAAGTATTAATAGTAAAATTAAAGTAAGAAGAAAAAAGTGAAATAGATACAATATATACAAAACCATATTGAGGTCCCAGGCTGACGATCACACCACCAGCAGACATCAGGAAACTCGGTGACCAACAGGAGCTGGATTCTAGATCTGGAGTCAGGAATGATCAGATCAGGGTCAAAGGCAGGTGAACAGACAGGGTCCTCCTCAGACATCGGCCATCGAAGAAAGAGAGTTGACGCCTTGATCCCTCAGCTTTTATACTGAGCATGATGTGGATGGGATGGAATACCCTGTTGGTCAGTTTTGAGCTGCCTCTCCTGTCCCCTCCTCCCTCCAGGTGTGACCCCTCTTTGCTTTTCTGCTTCCGACCCGCCAAAAGGGCAAATAATGGAATTCTCTGACCTTGGTTGTTCTAGTAATAAGTATAAGCAAGGGCAGCTCTGCACCATTCCTTGGTGTAATCAGGTCTTATCACTGTGAGAGTTAACAGTTTCTGAACAATATGCTGTTAATTTCAGAGTTTAGTTAGTTAGAAGAGGCCCAGCTAAACAGGTAAAATTACTGAACAGAAAATTGGTTCTGTTTTACCTCAAGCCAGGACAGTGTTGTTTGATACTCTAAAGGGCTGGGGAATCTGTATTTAGGCTATAAAATGGTATAGACTAATGGTATAGTCCAAATTGACTATGTGGAACCTGGGAAGCAGTTACTTAATCTGACTATAAGCTATACCTGTACCTCTTGAAGAAGTCCATAAAAAAATCTGGTTTTGCAACTAGCTGTACTTTTATTTCACTTCAGTCCCAATCTGTCTCAAAAGCAGGCACATTTATTGCAGCAGTGTCCCCATGTGGACTTCTACCAAATCAAATGTGACCAACCGAATTTTGGCTCCGCTTTCGATACAGGCAAATCCTTACGAAGCAAAACACAAATGAATAAATGGTTTTAATAGTTTCAACCAAACAATTATGTTAAGTAGGAACTGAGAGAAAATAACTGGATGCCAGTATCTGGGATTAGCTTTCTGGAGCCTCCGCTCAGTCCCTAGTGAAGGGAGACAACCCTGCTGTCATCAGAGTACAATATTCAGTGGACAAACTTCAACTCCTTCATATCTGCTCTAAGTTTGCTCTAAGAGGCAAGCCAAGAGATTTGTCTTCTGGCTCACGAGAATAAATACATCTTTTCAGGTCATTCCAGCCTATCGCCAGAAACAAAGATACAGAGTCAAGCTGTTGAATTGTTTTTATTTTCTATTGCATGGGCATTTCCATGGCAAAATGCTTACATCCCAGGCATACCAGTACAGATCAACCTACTGAAGTCAACGGGTTATGTCATAAAACAACTTGCTTCTTGAAGGATCCGAGAGTATAGTGGTACAAACACTAATTAGCACAGCAGACTTTGTCCATTTTACCCTATTTGCCCCTTTGTGAATCGTGTGGATTCAGACCATAA
The DNA here is from genome assembly GCA_013400055.1 of Nycticryphes semicollaris. Lineage (NCBI taxonomy): Eukaryota > Metazoa > Chordata > Aves > Charadriiformes > Rostratulidae > Nycticryphes > Nycticryphes semicollaris. Next base: position 365,928 of record VXBJ01000916.1, on the reverse strand, counting down.
TTCCACAGCATTTACTTATTATTCAGAGAAATTTGATGAATAATTCTGTAATAATTTGTCTCACCTTATTGTGAACATTCAGGATTTGAAACATGAATGGCAATTGCTCTCCTAAATCAAATGGTGTGTTACTATTTGTTCAGTGAATGACAGTCAGAATCAAGTGAATGACTTTAGGGAGGGGAGGGAGAAATAAATAAATAAACTGGGATATTCTCTAGAATTTGCATAAAATTAACTCTTATTGTGGGCGCTCCTGCCATGACAAAAGCATGTTCATTTATGAGAAGTAAGCATTCACGGCAGGCAAACTGTTAAAAATATTTGTTCAGCAGTAGTACATGCAACCTGGAATTATATTTTTTATTTATTAGATGTGCTATAGCCTATAATCTGATGGCAAACAAAAAGGAGAAAAGACAAGTAACAGCTCTGAGGAGGCGTTAAAAAGGCATTTCTTGCAGGGAAATTTTCTGTACAGTGAAATTCAATTTAAGTTTTCCCCTCAGGCTGTGGAAAACAGACATTACAACTTTGCACTCAGGAATTTCAGTATTTCAAGCAAATGCAGACATATATAAGCAGTGTAAGTGCAGTGACCACAGAGGCTCATGTGCGTCAGTTGATCCTTGCCTCCCATTTGTTTGCTAAATTTCTACACCATGTGTGCCTCTGTGGCAAGCCCTCCTCTATTTTCTGGATGACTAAAAACCACAACTTGTCTAGGTTCTTTGAGTCTGGCCCACGAATGATGGTGATGTGAAGGCGATGTTGGAGCTGACATTGCTGCAGCTCCAGGGGCAGAGGGGTTTCTGCAGGATGGGCAGCCTGACCTGGGGAAGGAATAAACTTGCCATGAAATACCGCAACTGCTTGTCTTTGAACCTTTACTCTCAGAGGGAGCTGCTTTGTTGCTTTGGTGCAGATTGAAAACCCTTCAACAAGTGTTGGGAGTAACTTGGGGGGAAAAAAACCCAAAAAACAGACAGGAGAAAGATGCTTGCACTGCTTTCTCTGCAGGCAGCACTTCTCTCCTGGACATCCATGGGCTCATCCTACCATTGCACCTTCTTTTTCTGCTTGCAAGAATTGAAAGAAGCATGGTCAGCAGGTGGAGGGAGGTGCTTCTGCCCCTCTACTCTGCTCTGGTGAGACCCCACCTGGAGCTCTGCATCCAGCTCTGGAGTCCTTAGCCCAGGAAGGACATGGACCTGTTGGAACGGGTCCAGAGGAGGTCCACAAAGGTTCTCAGAGGGCTGGAGCACCTCTCCTATGAGGACAGGCTGACAGAGTTGGGGCTGCTCAGCCTGGAGAAGAAAAGGCTCCAAGGAGATGAAACAGCTGCCTTCCAGTATATAAAGAGGGCTATAGGAGAGATGGGGAGAGACTCTTTATCAGGGACGGGAGCAATAGGACAAGGGGTAATGGTTTTAAATTGAAAGAGAGGAGAATTAGATCAGATCTTAGGAAGAAATTCTTTCTTGTGAGGGTGGTGAGACACTGGAAGATGTTGCCCAGAGAAGCTGTGGCTGCCCCATCCCTGGAGGGGTTCAAGGCCAGGCTGGATGGAGCTTTGAGCAACCTGGTCTGGTGGGAGGTATCCCTGCCCATGGCAGGGAGTTGGAACTCAGTTATCTTTAAGATCCCTTCCAACCCAAACCATTCTATGCTTCTATGGAAATCAGACCAGAAACTTTGCTTATAACTAACAGGATTTCAAATTTAGATCCCTAAATCTAGGGTTTTCAGTATATTTGGGGGTGTTTAGAGGAGATCCTGGGTGTCAGCGCTTCTCACTGAAGCCCACAGAAGCCAAGGGGTGACCAGAGCTCTGCAAAAATCTGCTGCCGACTGGATGTGGCACAGGGCTGTTTGCATACAAAGCTTCATACGCTTTCAGAGTGCATTAAGGCAAACAGCCTTCTTACAGTTTAGATGTGATTTATGGTCAAAATGATGTGAGCCACAGAAAAGGTATGACCAGGTAGCAGGTCCCTGCAGCAAGCCAGCAACTCTGGGACTGCTGAGGACACAGAGACTGAAGAAACATCTCTGACAGCCTTTAAAACGTGTTACATGATGGTGCTTGTGACCCTGCCTTTGCCCCAGGCTGTGCTATAGTTGCTAGAATTTCAAATCTCTCTCAGCGAGGGTTGAGTGGTATCTGGGTAAAGAAAATAAATAAATAGGTTTGGACATTCCACCTTTTCCATTTAGGGATAAGTTCATTTTCCTCAACTTTCGTTCCCCTTGGTTTTTCTTATTGCTTTTCCTTTCCTTTCTAATACTTGAAAGCTTTATTTTTTTCTCATTTAAAAAGTCAAGTGATTTCTGGTATTTCAGGTTATAGAATCCCAATGACTTAAAGTGGCTTCATCTATAAAAGGTGGAGACCATCAATTCTTCATTAAGGTCTGATGTTAATCAGACATTTCAAGTTTTCACTTGAAAAAATGGGGGCATACACATTTTCTGTGCATACTTTACAAGACACTAAGGTTGAAGATCAAAGTTTTTGTGTTAAAAGCCAGAAAGGTTACGGCTAAGGATGGATATTCTGTATCATGTCCTGATTTAATCCAGTTGGTTTTGTCCACACCTTTGGTTTTTGTCACATTACACATTCTTGGTGGGAGAGGAGGTGGGAAGCTGAAGAGGGTGTTTTTTTCCCTTTAACAATAATATCCTGCTTCCATAAAAGATATGAAGCAGAAGACTGAACAGAAAATCTAGCTATTTTATTGCCCCAAGGCATTATTCATTTTCCTGACACATTATGTTTTTAATTAAAATTGCACATGAGTTAATTAAAATGTTCATTCAGCCTTTTTTTTGTTCTTTTTTTTTTCTTTTTTTGCATGGGTGCCTTGTTGCTCTCCCAGCATTTTAGTAGAAGGCCATTACATTTCAACAAACTGCTGGCTTTGTCAGCTCAGACTTCTACTGACAGACTGTCATGTTCTCTACACCTTTTTATCTTAGATGTTCTAATTTTTTTAAATACCTCCTCTAGTGTGGGGGTTGGTTGGTTGGTTGGTTGGTTTTGGTTTTTTTTACAAAATCATTACTATTATTATTCTGCTACCAGGGCCTTCCAGTAGTTGTTTGAGCTCACGTTCATTAAGGAGACATTGCAGGAGTGTGGGCAGGAAGGTTTCACAAATAGAAGTCACGGAACTGTTTCCCCACAAGAGCTGGAGAACATGGTCAAGGCTCACTCTTAGGGAAACTGCTGAATTTAATCTGCACTAGAAGTACATGGTAACTTGGGAAGTGATGCTCAAGAAAAGGAGTGTTGAAAGGAAGTAAATAACAAAACCTGCAGACTCTTTGCTTCTACTTAAGTACATGGAATCTTTCAGATATATAGCTTACAGGTATTGAATATTTGATCACTAGTCTGGAAAAGAAAAATACTATCAGATAGGCACAGACATTTGTCTGTTGTCTGGCCCTGTCTAAATTCTACTTTTTAAAAGGGACAGAAGGATTTAAACAGCTTGAGAAAATGTTTCTTTTTAGCTGAAACAATACTCTTGGGCACATCTTAGGATATGAAAGTGAGATTTCTTCGGCTGCGGACTAGTAAAAGCTGCTTCACTCAGTTTTCAGAGAACTTATTTCTACTCTTTAAATTCCCAAGGCATGGGTGGAAGTTTGTCTTGCTTCCTTTAAGCTGACTGTGCAACATGTTGAAATTCTGTTATTTTTTCCCAAAGCACCACCAGAGCTGGTCTGGGGAAGGGAGCCATGGTGGGAAGTGTTCTCTGTCCTCTCCATGCAGTTACAGGCACCAGAAAGGGAACAAACAGACTTCAGACCCGTGGGCCACTTCTGAGTTCCCCGGAGGTTCTAAACATGCATGGTGTCCTTACCTTGTTAAGTGTTGTCCTTATTGAGCATCACAAGTCAGAAACACGTAAAAGGCCAATAAGCCAAGAGTCGTTTAACTGTGGTGTTGGAAGATCTGGTGTAGGGGCAGAATTTGTAGAGTAGGGCTGATGGTTGGACTCAATGATCCCAAGGGTCTCTTCCAACCTGAATGATTCTATGATTCTATGATTCTATAAGATGTAGCTGGGGTAAAGGATAGAGGCAGGTAAAGCAAATGTTTTTGGAAAAGGTGTACAGCAAGCTGTTGCACGTTTGCCGAAGCATTGGAAGCCGGTGGGAAGGCACCATCATTTGTAACCAACATCTTGTGTCCCAGCAGGCACAGCAGCCCATGCCTGGACAAAACAGAGGTTTTGGAGCAAAGATTTATTTTGCATGTAAAAGATATGCCACACGTGCCTTCTAACAGCAACACCCAAGCCAAGTATGGAGTTCAGACTTCAAAACAACAGCTCTGGTTGCTCAAGAAGAGAAGGAGGGATGGGCCGAGGGGTTCAAAATTTTGAGCTCAGCTGACACATGTTAGTGCCATTTGCTTTTTTCACACAGCATGAGTTAAGGACAGACTGTCAGCCATAACTTCGAGCTTCCTGGGTGCTGTCAGCTCATTTCACAACCTTTATATTATTGAAGTGGAGCTTTTTTACATTTTCATTCTTTGACTTCTTGTTGTATCTTCGTAAGAATAGTGTGGTTTCAGGAGAAGTGTTGAAAGGTTTGAATGTGGTAACTAAACATTTACAAAAGATCTTTAGCCTGAAATATGCAAATATATTTCTGTCAGTGGTTCAGATAGCAGTGTTTAATTTTGCAGAAAAATTGCAAAGGTTTCTTTTTATTTTTATACTGAGTTTGTGGTCCAATGAAAAGCACTTCACTTCAGTAAGTGGAAGAAATTTTTTATTTTTAAAAGTCTCTTAATATGGCATTTTAGATGTCTTGCAACGGGTGTGAAAGATAAGGTTACCAGTCAGGAATAATGTTTTACAACATCATTACCCTGATAACACCCAAGGCAGCTCTATTTGCATGATATCATTTGGTATATAATATATCTATATTTTGAATCCAATATTATCCTCCTTGGTTACGCTAATATTCTCACATTATATTTACCTAGAGATCACGAACAACTTCACTGAAACCCAGCTAAGAAACCCTCCTGCTTTCCAAAAGATCAGGCTTTGACTCCTTTAGTTTAAAATATATTTTGATATTTCATTCATGATAAAATGATACTTAGTTCACAGGTTATTCAAACTTCACACCTTATTACTATATGTTATCTACACATTGAGTAGAAAAACCCCCAAATTTTTATTGAAATTTCACATAAGTGGAAATTTTTCAAAAACAGAAGAGGTGAAGAAAATATCTTATGTCTATTGTACATCCTTACATAAGCACAATGAAAAATCACCAATTTCTAGGCACAGGCATGAGGAAACGAGTATTATGTGCACTTCTGGGCCCCACAGTTTAGGAAGGATGTGAAAGCCCTTGAATACATCCAGAGGACAATGAATCTAGTGAAAGGGCTGGAAGGAATGTCCGATGAGGAGCAGCTGAAGACCTTGGGCTTGTCTGGTTTGGAGAAAAGGAGGCTGAGGGAGGCTCTATACAGCTTCCTGAGAAGGGGAAGTGGAGAGGGAAGTGCTGAGCTCTTCTCCCTGGGACCCAGTGATAGGATGCATGGGAATGGTTCAAAGCTGCACCAGAGGAGCTTTTAGGAAGCATTTCTTTACCAAGAGGACGTTCAAACATTGGAACAGGCTTCCTAGAGAGATAATTGATGCTCTAGGCCTGTCAGTGTTTAAGAGGCATTTGGTCAATGCCCTTAACAACTTTAACTTGCTTTAACTTGTGATCAGCACTGACTTGACCAGGCAGTTGCACTAGATGATTGTCATAGGTCTTTTCCAACTGTAGTCTCATCAGATAGTCTCTGGTCTAATCTAGCCTAAATTTATTAATGGAGAAGCTGCCCACCCAGCTGGTTTCAGAGCAAGGGGTTTCCATAGCCCTGGCCCAGCCTTTCAAGTAGTGGCATTGTTGATTTACAAACTTCATTTTCTTCTTAATTTTTAAACATCTTTCTGCACTTCAAATGAGACAGACACTATATGTGGAACTACAAAACCAGCAAATCCTGGCCCTGGTGAAGTCAATGGCAAAATTCCCATGGTCTGCAATTGAGCCAGGATTTCACCCGGAGTGAATAAATGAATCAGTGTTATTGTGGAACACGTGCGGGCAGTTGGGTTGCACAGACATTTCCAACTGTCATTCCATACCCTCTCCTTTATGTCTATATCATATTTCTCTTCTTTCCCAGTCCCACTGTCTTGCAGGTCTACATTCTAATGTCACCAGAACCCCATCACTGTCTTCTCTTCTGCTTCTGCTGCTTCTTTTGTTTCTTAATGTCTTTCTCCTAAAGCCTTTTAATTCTTCTCTTATGACGCCAATGCAATTCATTGGCTTTCCATCTGCAGTTCATATTCTCAATACCTCCTTTGTCAAAGTTGTTGATGCTCCTTTCATGTAGTTGACTTTCTTCTTGGTGTCTCCATTTCCCACTACTCTATGAATTGTGCTTTCTTGACTTTCCTGTCTCTGTTCCTTTACTTTACTGCAGTTTTTTGGTACAAATAAATCCCTAGCCCTTCATAGACCGAGTACCTGTCTCTACCAAAAATGCCTGGGTGAAATATTTAAAAATGTGAGTCAGCAAAACTGAAGCATTTTGTAAAGTTTCATTATTTTTACCAGATTGTTCACTACAAAAAAAAAAAAAAAAAAAAAAAAAAAAAAAAAAGTTCTTACATTGTGGAACAAACTGAAGTATTTTTCTTCAACGTTTTTAAACACAAATTTCAAATTGTGGTGGATAAATAGATCCTCTTGGTTTACAATTTTCTTTAACATCACGGAATCATGGAATTGTCAGAGTAGGAAGGGACCTTTAAAGATCACCCAGTCCAACTCCTCTGTTAAAGCAGGATTGCCCGGAGCACATCACTCAGGACTGCATCCAGGCAGGGCTTGAAGTTCTCCAGAGAAGGACACTCCACACCCTCCCTGGGCAGCCTGTTCCAGGACTCTGTCACCCTCATCCTAAAGAAGTTTTTTCTCATATTTGAATGAAACTTTCTGTGTTCCAGCTTGCACCCATTGCCCCTTGTCCTGTCACTGGGAACCACTGAAAAGAATCGTGCTCCATCTTCCTTCCAGGTACTTGTGAGCATTAATGAGGTCTCCCCTCAGCCTTCTCTTCTGCAGACTAAAGAGTTCCAGCTCTCTCAGCCTTTCCTCTTAGGGGAGATGCTCCAATCCCTTAATCATCTTTGTTGTCCTATGCTGGACTCTACACAGAGTCTCACACATCAGTGAGAGACTTTTTAAAAACAAAATTTTATTTCCATAATTTTTAAAAACAGTTTATTATGCTACTAGCATTTCAAAAACATTGGTTTTGAAATTACTTGGAACATTCTTCCAACATTTTAAAAGAACTTTTTCTCCTTATTTTTACACCCGGTAAGCTGGGTGCCTTGAACTTCCCACACAACAACCACCTTTTGTGCTTTCATGTAGGAAAAGTCAATGTCTAATCATAAAAGGGTTTGAGAGTCTATATTAAGAGTACAATCAAACTTGTTAGCTGCTGTTTGACATCCTGCACGCTATGAATTTCATACAGTAGAAATTAAAATCTGGTATCATTTAGTGACCTGTATCACCTTCTTTCTCACAGATTCCAACTGTGTGAAGTTATTTCCATAAAGAAACGTGGGGATATTGTAGGAAGAAAACTGGATTTACCAACAGTTCAAAGCTGTGGTAAATATTACATTTAAAGCAAACTCCTCTTACTATAGATATTTTTAACACTTCCTGAAAATTCCCTTCAAAAAAGTAACAGCAATTTTCATCAGCTCTGGGAAAAAGAGTCATCAAGTATCTCCAGGTGTAATGTATTTTTAGTAGAACCACCCAAACTGTTAGCTGCAGTTGTGAACTCAGCCGAGGAAGTCTCTCGGTGCTGCAGTGGCAAGCTATCTGCCCACCGGCAGTTTGAGCGCTCCAGCTAGAGGTGCAAGACCTTAAAAAAAAAAGAATCAATCTAAAGCCATGCCATAAAGGAGGAGAGTTTTTTAAAATCATTTTCCCTGGCTTGGAAAGCAATGGAATAACAGAAAGAGAAATAAACGGTTCTGAGAAAGGAGGCTTGAGGAGCCTGGTTTTGCTACAGGGTCATCGATCCTTCCCTGCTCTACCTCTCAGTTGTGCACGTAGATGATTACCTCCTCCTGACCCTGAAGAATCCTCTTGGCTTTTCTCTGCTCATGCTTTGCCTCCTTCACTCCCTTTATGCTTTCCTTAAAGGAGCTTTCATCTTTTTTTATCCTGTGCTGAGGAACCTAGCAATTCCCAGGAAGCTGGTTTCCAATAATCACCTAATTTCCTGCATGAAGCGGCACAGGACGTCCCAAGACTCCCATCACCTCACATGACCACTTTTAGTGCACTCAGATTTGTAAAGTCCTGCTGCTTTCTGCCCTTGTAGGCACAAAGGTTAACAGGGATTATCTTAATTGTCACACTCCAGCCATTCAATACCTTAGCCTGGGAAAGGAGGACTTCTCGGAAGAAGTTCTGTACAAGAAGGACCAGTCCTAGAAGGACAACTTTGAGGAAGTCTTCTAGGCCATGAAAATGATTGGGAGGTTGGAGCATCTTTACTACAAGGACAGGCTGAGCGAGCTGGGGGTGTTCAGCCTGGAGAAGAGGAGGCTCCGGGGAGACCTCATAGCAGCCTTCCAGTACCTGAAGGGGGCTACAGGAAGGCTGGGGAGGGTCTGTTTACAAAGTCCTGCAGTGAAAGGACAAGGGGCAACGGCTTCAAGCTGGAGAAATGCAGGTTTAGACTATATATTAGAAATAGGTTCTTTATTCTGAGGGTGGTTGAACACTGGAACATGTTCCCCAGGGAGGTGGTTCAGGCCCCTTCCCTGGAGATATTCAAGGGGAGGTTCAGTGAGGCCCTGAGCAACCTGGTCTAGTTGGGGGTGTCTCTGCTGACTGTGGGGAGGTCAGACTAGATGACTTTTGGAGGTCCCTTCTGGACTGGACCATTCTATGATTCTATGTAGAAGTCATGTTTTCCTTTTTAAAGAGACAGAGCTGAGAAGTCCAGACTGGCTCCAAAAGCTGAGGTCTGTTAGATCAGATTCCTTTTAGAGACCATTTCCTCCCCTAGAAATACAGGAGAACAATACAGGAGAACAAACAAGCAAGCAAACAAAAACCCAGCCACCTTGGACACATCTCCTGCACACTCACAGATCATCCTGCCTGGGCACAGCAGTTCTGACAGCCCCTGGCCAGGCCACGGCAACACTTTCCAGACGTGCTGGAAATGCAGCAGGTGTTAACCTCTGCAAGGGAGATAAAGACTTGGAAACGGCTGTGATTTGTACCCTATGGAGATAAAGCAGAGTCACTGCTAGGAATGTATTTGGGTTTGGGTTTGGGTTTTTTTTCCCTGTTTGTTCACTCAGCCTGAGTAAAGTCATTTGGGGGGCTTTTTGTTTGCTTCTGTTTGTTTGTATGCTTTTTTTTCACTTTATTGCTTTCATTCTTCTACCTCACACAAGAATAAAACCTTGCTGCAAAGGAAAATACGGAGCTGAAAGTCTTTTTTTCTGTGCACAGAGTGAGGGATCCACTGCTCAGCCTTGCAGCTATCTCCATCTACATGAAGATACAGCAGGACAAAAGGACAACTGTCGAGCTTCCTTAAACTCTCAAGCCAGCATTACAGGATAGTCTTACGTCTGCACTCACAGCATTTGGATTTTCTTTGTATGTATTTTCAGTTTACCACCACTCAATAAATTCAGATGGTCTCAGACAAATAGAAATGGAAGGCAATAAAATATTCTGGTTTGGGGTCCTAAATTTCATCTATCTATTTTGTCAAGGCCTTTGCCACATTTTTTACTCCCATTTATTCCCCCACTCTCATCACTCGGGGTGGGTAACAGGTTTACTTACTGCCTTGCCAGTTGTATTTGTCCAACAGCTCTAAGTCAATGACATCATTTATTAGGGAGATAAATGAGAGCAATTAAGCATCGTGGCCATAACTGGTGAAACTTTCTGCGATGAGAGTGTTATTAAGATGACAGAGTGCTTGTCCGTGCCTGCCCAAGGTGTGTGATTCAGCCTCTCTCCTTTGCCTGGTAGGGTGACCCCCGGCAGCACACCTCATGTGTGTGCTGTTTCCACAGGGAACCGGTATAAAACCTCTCATGTAAAAGGGCAACACGTACTGATTGATGGCCATTTCATCTTTAAGAGCCATCTTCCGCTATGTTATTTAGAGTTAAACAAGACAGCTGATAAACATAACACTTTAGCTCGTGTTTGTTAATCTATTCACTTGAATAACCTCCTCAGACGCTGATAAATGGCACCTTCACCAAGAATAGCAGTTACTTTTTCTACATAATATACTGGCGTTTAAGGCTTTTTCTAGTATATCAAATGCACAGCCTCAGTCTGTCATTCAAAACCTGAATGACATTTTATTCAAACCGGGTTTCTTTATTTCTTCGGCCTGTCTGGCATATACCAGACTGGATTTGAGGCAAGAAGGGAAATTTCCATGAGGAGTGGAAACTCGATTCTGCCCAACCAAAAACCTAGGATTCAAACCAGAGCTTTTTCCCTGAAGAAATGAAGTTCTCTGGTTTTGGCAGAAAAGTGCTGTAAAAATGCAGAAAGAAGCAAACATCTGGAAAAATAAAGCCATTGCAGGAAAAGGAAAGAAATAGGACTAGCAAGCGATAAAGTTGGTCAAATATTGTTCTGCAGAAGTGAAAACAAGCAGAGAGAGAAAAAAAACCCCAAACTAATGACGATGCAATGAGAAATCATGAACTAGATAGGGTGCACCAGGCTTCACCCAGAAGCACCAGGAGACAGGGCTGAGCTATGTGACAACAGCATTTCCAGTCCAGCGTGTTCTTGCCTGCTCCTGCCTTCCTGCAACAGGGATGTCACCTACATCCCACCCACCCCCAGGTCACCCCACTGGTTTCTCATGGGAGCCACTGCCAGCATGGGAGCCCTGTAAAGCCTCTTGGGAGTCCCAAACTGTCCACACACAGTATAGAATTAAATCTTTTTTTTAAAGAATGGGCCAACATGTATTTGTGGGGAAAATGATGCACCTCTAACCTGCACTTTTTGCTTGCCCACCCAATAGTCATCGTCCTCTTCAAGGAGCCAGAACCTCTTTGTTGTCTATGGTCAATGAATTTCTTTGCTGTTGACTTCAGCCAAATGATGAAGTGACCTCAACCCTTATATTTCACAACAGGAGGAAACCAAGGTGGTGGTGGCTATTGTTGTTATTTCTTCAAGGAAGTTAGTTGTATTTACCATGTGATGCCATAAAAATGCCTAATCCCATAATATATATCCCCACTTTTTCCTATGTGAGATGATTTCAATGAAAGGAAATATCCACGGTCTGTGTTTCCCCCAGTATCTGTATCTTCTAAATCAGGCAGCCTCAGGCATGAAAAGAAATTGTGACACAGATGGGCAGATTAATAAAGAAGAAATCTTCCTTCTAGGAGACAGAACACACATCTTCATTTTAAGTTTGTAAGAAAGTTCTCGCCCGGTTACTTCTATGTTACTCTTTAACCTTGGATGGTGCCTTTCACATCTCACTCAACTTGCTTTATAGATGAGTTGTTGGTCTCCAAAGAATGAGGCAATTTCTGATACTCACCTATGAAAGTTGAATATAGAGCTAGATAAATGGATAGATGGACAGACAGACAGGCAGATGTTGACGAGTAAGTCCTGAACATGGGATAACTAAATGCCCAGCTTTAGAAAGGGACAGTGTATCTTGGGGCTTTTTCACATAAACATCCTTCAGCTGAAGTTTTTCTCTGTATTGTTATGGAGGAAAAAAAAGTTTGAACTATTTTTCTTCAAAACCAGGTTGATAAGGTGGGCCTGGGGATAGGATGGATTTTCTCACTACAAATTATAGCACAAGTTATTCGATACAGAGTTTATTCCATAACACAATTTGGTATGTTAGGACCAAACCACCACTTTATCACATATATTTTTCTGCAGTTAGTATTTCTCCGGCACAGTTAATAAATTTTAATTAAAAGATTTTAAATAAATGGTATCTTCTCTCAGCAATGAATAGAGGTGGATATCACATTTTGTGTTTCACCTCCATGTCACCTTTGTGCATCTTGATGTGATGCAGCAGAATGCCTGCTACTATTTAATTAAACGGGAATCTGGATTAACTCCAGCTGTGGGCCATGTAATCAGGGCTTGTGAGTGTGTTCAAAAAGGGGTGTTTTCCCTGGCTCATATTTCATTCCTGCATGGAAATCTGCTCTCAGTCAAACCTGTCCACATGCTGCTGTAAATGATTTTCCCTCCCTTCTGAATCACACACTTAAGCACCCCCCACTACATTTCTATGAAGAGAAAAAAAAAAAGGCATAAACAGCTTTATGTGTCCATTTACACTAAGTACTATTTAATGGTGAGGGGCTTTGCTAGTTCATGTATAAATCTACCACTTAGTCAAATTTATACTCTAACTACTGTAAGATCTAGTATATTGTTTTATGCAGATTTGTCATTCTCTGCAGATGATTACAATTTGATTATTCGGTGCTCATCACTTAAGACCAGCTCATTGCTCAGAAGTGGCTTTACTTTTCCTTAAAAAGGCGTATCACCATCCTGAACCACAGGTATGCTTTCAGTTCTTCCTACTTCTCAAAGTATTTTTGCTAACATTCAAAATAATAAATTATTATCTATAATAAGCATGATGAGAAAGCCTAACTGCAGTTGCAAATCTTTTTTTTTTTTCCCTTTTTTTTTTTCTTCCTCTTCACCCTAATACAGGAAAAGGAACACTGACCCATATATACATTTTGGAGAGAAGGCAGCCCACCCATAAATGTCAGTGGGTTCTCAGGTCTGCACATGAGCATGCAACAGTGCAAATGTGTGTATAAATTAATGAACTGACACATTCACGAGAATTTGTGGTCATACTTGATTTTTGATGGCCCTTCTGAGTGTGCACTTTGCCCCTTTAGATGTCAGCCTCTATCCACATTGGGGCTTGTGACACAGTATGTCTCAGCCAACAGAAAAGGCAGTTGTCAAATAGATGTTGCTCATTGTTCATTTCCAGAGATTGGACATCTTTTTGCAGTAATTTGATATGGCAAGTTTTCTCAAGCTATCAGCAGAGATTCAGACTACAGATGATAATGAAAACTAAATACGCGTTCATCACGCATGAAAGATTCTGAAACTTTGAATTTTTTAAATTCTGTACTTGTGTGGAGGTTACAGGTGGGTAAACCTAAAAACATTTGGCCTTAGCACAATATTAGATTTACTGGCCAAACATCACCTGCCAAAACAAACCAGAAATGAATAGCTCTCAATTTTCAGCAGAACAGAGCCATTTTTCTCCCTTTTTTATTTCTATTTTTCTCTTTCTTCCAGTCTATCAGTGTGAAAAGACTATTGAATGGAACTCAAATATGTGTGTTTGAGGCTTTCTGATAAATTCTCTCAAAAGCATTGTAAATGGCAATTTTGATCACTACAGATTGCCTATCATCTGAGTTATACAGAGTTATATCATCACATTTGGCAGGATATTTCTTTGTGTCTCCCATTAGTGTCCCACCGTCTGTCTCTGGGGGGAATGAAATTTTAGGTCTATTTTTCTTTCACTTCTTAGTTTCTTTAAGAAAGCTGAACAAGAAAAATTGCTTTCATTTTCTTATTTGTTCAGGACATTATCTAATTCATTTCCTGCTGGTGTTCTTCGCTGCTCTTCCATGTACCCTCGATGCCAGTCCTTACAAGTGACCTAGACATTATAATATGGTCACTATAATGTTCCTGGTCAACACGGTGTGTGAGAAAGTTTTGACTTCAGATCCTAGAATCTTCCCTGATGAAATTCTAATTAATTTGCCAGTACAGAGAAAATTAGAAAATCACAGCAGCTTAAAGCTTAACCTTCAAGGAAGCTTGAGCAGATGCAAGAAATGTTATTTCTGAAAGACGGTGTGAGTGTGGTTGCAAATGTTCATGTGCAGCATTGCGTGTTCATTACAACGTCTTTCTAACTGTTAGGTGAAACAACTCACTGGTAAATGTCTGTTTAAGTGCTTGAGTATCATAGAGATCCTCTTATTCTTAAAGGAAATGACTGTGGCAAAGGCAGTCAAAATGAAATTGTATGGTCAGAAGCACCCTCTGTACGTTTTATTTCTGTCTGCCATCCAGATCATGGTCAGGCTGTACCCACATCATTTCACTATCAGCTCTCACCCAACCAGACAAGTTTGCATGATTTCTTATTTTTTGAAGCAAACTCAGATTTATGATTATGTTTCTATCCAGTTTCTCAGTCTTGATGGAAAGCTATTTGTCTCAGATTTTATATCACGTCCATCATTCCTGTATTTAACTGCATAGATACAAATTGTGGCAACTGCATATATGCTTACATCCCCTTCCTTTGGCAATTAGGGCATCCGAAACCAATCTCCCCATCCACATTTTTAGGTATTATCCTTCTACCCTTCTGAGTGAATAAAGGTTGGGACAGCAGTCCGCTCTGCACATATATATTTCAGTGCTGACTTTCAGCTTCAACAACAATCCAGATTTTTGTCTCCACCTCTGTCTTTAATACCGCTGTGGTTTTCAGCCACGAGGACAGCACAAGTCAGCCAAGCAATCCCATGGCAAACTCCACTAAGGACTTCACAGTTAACAAAACAATGAATGAAACATCATTCTGGCACACAGAACAGCTTTCTGCTGTCTTCCACCGCCTTTGCTTTTTTTCTTTTTTTAATTTTTTCTTTTTTTTTATTTTTCCCAAGTGGAAAAGCAACTTCAAAAACAAGGTGCTGTCATTTTAGCAAAGGAGAATTAGGACTGTGAAAGGATGAAGTGTCCTTGCACAGAAAGACTGCAGCTAAAATTGTATCAATATTCCTGTTATAAACTGATAAACACAGAGCTCAGTGAGGTCAAGTTGTACATGCTTGAGCTGACATGCCAATCTGCCAGCAGTCATATGGTTCTCATATGGCGACACGCCACAGATGCCAGGAAAATGTGAGAAGTTTCTGGCTCATTTCATTTCACTCTCCTGAATGCCATGTTTGCCTGCACACACACACACACACAAAGTAGATTTTCTATTTTAAATAGAGCTGTTATAGCCCGTGTATTCCCATTTTTCTTAAAGGATTTGCAATAACTCACCCAAACTGATTCCTGAGACTTCATAGCAAGACTTGTCTGGGAAATGAGAGCAGCCTTTTTTCTTTCTTTTTTTTTTTTTTTTACAAGCTTCAAAACACTCCCCTAGCCATTTTTAAATGACATCAAAAGACGGAATTAGAAAAAGAGACAGACAAGATAACAACACATCATATGTGGATGTGTTTTGCACTCTTATAATATACATTCAGGGAATGGAGTCTTGAAAGTTTCAGTTGCCTCAAATTGTGACTTCTTCCAACCTCTAGCAACATTAAAGCAACTCTTTTATTAATGCTCGAACAGTGACAAGTATTTATTTCTGTGGTGCTGTTTCTTCAGTCTGCACTTTTGTATCAGCAATATAACGTCTCTGTCGCACGGACTGACACAACAGTACATTAACAATTGTCTGTGTTCGTATTTGGTAAACAGACCACAGTTCTTCATTGAGTATATAATGCACAATTTACAAATTGTTGAAATATGTATTTCTGCATTAGACCCTCTTTCAAGCTTTTAGAGTCTTTTGTGTCAGGTTCCATTGTCTTCAAGACGAATTGTTTTCCTTTTCTGTCTTTTAAATTGTTACTAAAGGGAAAAGGCTCAGGCAAATATAACTGCAATCATGTAACATTTTTAACAAGATTACTTGCTTCTGTGAATGAGAGTGTACACTTCACCCATGCCTCACCCAGAACAGCTAATGTGATTTTAAATGAAATTACTTCATATTGTTAATGCAAAACCATAAATGGTTTTCAGGCTTTGCAAAGGAAAAGCACAAAAATGCACAATATGTCTATGTATGTGTGTGTGTGTGTGTACACATACAACTATACAAGTAGTGGTGATTTCTCCATGCAGGCCCATGTTTGAAATTAATTCACCTATGACATCTCACCTGCCTTTTTTCAGAAATTTGTCTCAAGAACCTTAAGAATGCCAAGATTCTGGGCAGCTCCGAGAGCTTTAAATTAGTCTACAGGGAAAATATTTCTTTTCCAGTGTTCAGATTCACTCTCTGGCATCACGCTTTCCAAAGGTTTGAGATAAGACCAAACTAGGACCAGGGAGTAACTTTCTCATGTGTAAAAAAGCTACAATTTGGGAGTCAAATTCTCTGTGCTCTGAAGATGTTAAGATGTGAACATTTCAATAATCACCATTTACATACCATTTGTAAACTGGGGGAGGAAGGTCAGCTCAGGTGTTAAGGCAATAGCCTACAGCTGAGGAAAACCAGTTTGACTCCTTGCTTGGCCTAAAGTTTCCTGCACAATCCGGTGCCTTAAACTGTAATGAAGATACTGCCCTCTGCCCCCTTCCCCAGACGTGTTAAGGTTTCACACTTGACCTCTAAATGTGGACAACCAGGAGTGCTTCTGGTCTTGTGGCTTCAAATGCATGTTCTGTCTGCACCCTGACTCTGGAGCAATGCCCACGTTGGCAATCCCAGTTGTTCTCTGCGGCATCCTAAGTTTCACAAAAAAGAGAATGCAGATTCCAGAGAGAGTAGATGCCAGAGAGATGTTAACTTTGATGTGTGCCACATCTTGTCAACCACAATCTCAGGGTGGGCCATGTCAAGTACCAGATGTCATATGACTTGCAGAGGTCTTTCTGGTTTTTTCAGGGTCTTGCCCAGCTCCTCAGGCTTAAGCCAAGGTAACTGGCCCATACAAAGCACTTTATAAAAAATTGTTCCCAACAGAATACCAAACTATTCCTGAAATAGTTTGTCTTGCAAATGTCATTGAGAAACTATATTACATGAAATCAAGTCCTCAGTATGAGTTTGGAATTTTCTGTTCATCTTTTTCCTGAGGTCAGTAACTGAAAAAAATGTCACAGACACAAACTCAGATCTACAGCCTTCTTTATGTAGCCATTTTTTTTCCTAGTGGTGCCCATATTCTTTGTTAATGCTTTTACTCAACTCATTATTGCAATAAGAAAAATAAAGAAGCTGAGGAGATGAGGAACAGAATTTCAGAATTTCAGTTTGTTTGTTGCTCTCTAGAATACATACATTTGTACAAAGGTTTTGGAATAAACATTCGTGTTTGTGCTTGCACAGCAATTAACAGACTGAAAATAGCCATTCAATGTACCGCAGACACTTAGATTTATTGTATCTATAAATCTTGGATTTTGCTACAGAAGACATCGGTCTCCTTTAGATTTCACTTTCCCGTGATTTAGATTTCACTTTTCCTTAGCTGTCCGATAAAGAGAAAAGCCCTCTTAAATGGAGTCAGTCTGATGTAACTCAATGCACTTCCTCACGAGATTGCATTACTGGGATCAAAGCAGCACCACACTTGGTTTCAGAGCTGCATATACTGTGTATTGAATATATGATATCAATACTACGACCTCCTTGCAGCAATCACAACAATTTCTCTGTCCCCAAACAAATTAAAGCCTAAGAACATAATTCACATGACAACAAACATTATACATGTAGTTCTATCTTAATGCTTGTATCATAATTTTTTTTAACTTAATTTGTCAAGTTCATAACTATCACTTGAAACTTGCTGACAACGAACCTGATAACACATCATATCAAATTCCATTTTACAACTGTTTCCTTGGAAACACAGGCATAAAAATGGGCCATGCACAATGGAATGGAATCAAACAAATTGTAATAAACCTCAAAAAATTCCCACTAATCAAAACCCCTCTGCTTTGTTAAAATTCGTGCAAAAAAAGGGGATAAAGAGTCTTACAATAAGAGCATCATTAGCTCCACAGTGCTGTAGTCCCTATTTGTTTTGGCCCTGATCCATCAAAGCACTTTAACACATATGTAACTTTAAATGCATGAGATATCCCAGGCAAGAGAATGAGTCATGTGCTTAAGGTTATTCATGTGCTTAAGAACTGCACAAGGGGTGGCTTTGTCTCCAGGGGCTCACTAGTTATTAGAGAGAGGAGATATACACACACACACACACACTCCAGGCTATACCTACATCTGTGGAAGCCATGCTCAGGAATGCTAACAATGTATAAAACACTCAAGTCTTCGCATAGCATAAGTTATGAATTCTGTTTATTTAAAATCGGGAGAAGATAACTGGATAAAGGTAGGAAGACATTAATTTGAGCAGTCTATTTATATAGGGGTATCAATTTTATTTAACATAAAAATTGCATGCCAGTTCAAAGAAGAAAAATGACTTTTTTTTTGTTGACCTTGGGGTTTTTCTTCCATAGGTTTGAAGTGACTTTATAGTAAGATTATAGGTCATCTGATAAGAGAGCTGTGCTGAGATTTAGGGCTACCTTGCTAACATTTTGCTGCTGTTAAGGGCTTTTCTTCTTAATGACCAAGCAAGCCAACACTTTTCCTCCTTTCTGTTGTAATGACTATGCTAAAGACGGGTATGTAGATTCGTGTGCTTGCATTCAAGATTTTGCACATCAGTTTTATACGGCACAACTATCAAAATGCAGATACTATGCTGGCAAATGTATTCTTTCTCCCACTAAAACCATTACCTTGCACGTTAATTCTTCCACTCCTTGGATAAAAATAATGCAATTTGATTGTAGTCTTCTCAGAATGCCATTTTTT
>VXBJ01000916.1:333574-347035 GCA_013400055.1 Nycticryphes semicollaris | reverse complement strand
TTTTTTTTCCCCTCTACATTTAGGTAAAAATGTCATGGAAAAAGAAGGAATTTCCTTTGGGGAGTTTATTCCATATCGTGCATCACACAATCACTTCTGTCTTTCTCTAAATATATCTGGTACCAACAATGCGCTACTAACTGATAACAAAACCTAGTTATTATGTAGGTATGCTCAAAGACTTTAGTTCTCAAGGTACTTTGCAAAGGAGTTATCTAATACTGTCTCATTTTTACAGACAGGAACAGTGATGTGCAAAGAAACTCCTCATCAGAATTAGTTACTCCCTGCAGATCTTAGATTTGCACTGAAGTATTTTAATTTCACAGATTTTTCCAGAATCTTACAGCACTCAGGCTGCACTGGATGTCTTACTTGACCTACACACAGTAAATAGCAGATAAAATTTAAGCTTTTAAAGTGAAAGATATCTAATGTAAAGCTGAAAATGTGTATAAAATGCTGTTGAAAATCAAGCCCCTTTGGTGTAAGTGCTTAAGTTTCAGAAGGCAACTCTTGAGACAGGGCGAGAAAATTCATAAAATATTTTAATGTTCACTACTTCTACCATTTGCCTTTCCTCACCTCAAAAATTAGTTTTAAAAGTGCTCAACTGATGCAATGTTTCCCCAGAATTTTTGCCTCATTAACAGACAATGTGTAATATTTTAGTCCCAACTTTATACTCTTGAGATTTAACAAGCAGATATTGTATGGTTGATACCTATTTGGAAGTATCTGACATATATCTGACATTCCAGAGTTCAACCCCAGTTCTAGCAGAGATATTTCACGTATCTCTACATGAAATCAAATGTTCATCACTGTAGAATCATGATTATCAATTTTTCTTCTGCTTTATCCATTCTTTGCATTGGTAAGTTGACCCTTAAACTTTTGGGGCAAAAAATGTCTGCCACCAAACATTAATAAAATGTCTGCTGACCCTCACAACATTTTATTAACACAAGTTATTACATAAGAATTGCAACTAGTCATTTCAGAACTCCAGAATGACCCCCCCCTTTTTCTTTTTCGCCTGTGGCTATGTTTACTTTCACTACAAAAACAGTCACCCCAGGAAATTCACTTTCCAGAGCCTTAGGATAAATGGTTGAAGGTGTAAAACATCCCAAATTCTCTTGAAATTGAGTTATTTTCAATCTAGTCCCTTGTTCATGTGAAGAGTGATACTCATTAATAAATGATTTATTCCCAAATGTTTTTTACTGCTGCTTTCTTCCCACCTTTTCTGGCAAAAAATTGCATATATAACTGGAATACTCTGTGAATGTTGTTAAAATTAGACTTAAAACAGGTGTCTATAACATGAAGAAAACCACAAAATATAACTGCTTGTTGTCATTACGGGCATAAATACAAAATGGCCAAAAAGGGAAGCACGAGAAAGTGCTCTCCTCCACTGTCCTCACTGTGAAGTGTCACTTGAACACAGTCACAGTGTCTGCTAACTAAAGGTTTAGAGAGGGATTTCAAACTCCTTTTTTGATAGAAGACAACGGGAATTCTTGCCAACTGTAGGGAGAACCCTGAGAGTGCCCAGTTTTATTATTTCACAGGATGTCTACTATCCTTTAGTCTTACATATACTTCCATGGTCATTTTTGGAGATCTGTGAGCCAAGAGGATGTTATGTTACTCTCATATTAGAAAAATACCTTTGTATTTCTTTATACCGTGGTTACTAGTAGGTGGAAACAGCAGGCAAACAGGGGATCCAACCCATGGATTTACTTTCAGCAGTTGCTAAAACCTGGATACATACTTCAATGAGGAACGTGCCTCTTCGCAACTGCACGTGGTTATCACTGTATTATAGCAAAAGTTGGTAGAACTCAGACAATTCTGTGTTGAGAGATGTGCCAAAATCATTATGTATGTGCTTGAAAATATCTGCTACAGTATTTGGGAAAGTGCAAAATTAACCCCAGCTAAATACAGGATTTAATAAAGACCTGCCATCTCCTAAAGGACTGGAAGTAGTTGTTTTTTTCTGGCATATTGGCTCTGCATCACTTTGTAGCTCTTGTCAAATTTTATCCCACACAGTTGTGCCAAATAAATCGAATGAACAGTGTCAGGAGGCTCAAAATTATATTAGTAACTACATGCGGTGTACAATAGGTCTCTGTAAACCTCGTAAGGCCTCATAAGGGCATGGAAGTCCACCAATGCAGGTTCTTAGGGCTCCTGTAGCAGATTTCAGCCTTTCTTTGGAGACTTAAGTTTTACTGAGATTTCTGTCGGCCCTCTCTCCTCATCTGCTTTCTTCCTGTCCAGCTGAACTCAAATTCAGACAAGAGCATGTAACATTCCCCACCTGTGTGGGAGCTGCCTTTCACCTTCTGGTCTGAAAACATGTTGTTTTTCCAAGTTCTCTGCAAGTTCTGCAAGGTGATGATGTGGCTGCTCAAAACTCACAGAAGAATCTCCAGAGCTGGAGAAAACAGCGTGGACCACCAGAGAAGAACTTCCTGTGTCTAATCCCAGCTTGTTGTACAAGACCCCAGACTTCTTGATGTGACATGAAAGAACTGCAGTCACAGCCTGTGCGGCACCATCAGGAATCTCACCATGTAACACATAGCTTGTATCAAATCAAAGCACCAGGATTACCACCCACCCTCCTTTATTTAATTTTATTTTTGTTTAACAACCCGCCTCTTTTGTTACTTAATCCTTTTCTCCCTTTTTTCTGTCTCATGGTCCTTAAGCATTTAGCTGGTCACCCCTTAAAGAGAGTGTCGCCCTGTAGCTGACTAAGTCCAAAGTCCCTAAATTACCAAACAAATGAAGTATTAAAATTAAATCTCCCTAAGGGTTGTTGATTTCTAATTTTATGTACAGAGAGGAGGGGTGGAGGGGAAGGTTTTGCTTTTCCCTTAATTCTGCCATATTGTCTGATTCACAGCCGGAGACAAACTGAAATGGCCATCTGGTTGATGTGCATACAAAAGGAGTGGTTTGCCAGACAAAGAAAGTACCTTTTATCATACAAAGCAATGCGTCTCCTCTTCTCTGACTTCCCTTCTTTGGGCTCCAGTGGAGCTGCAGGTAGGCAGGAGCAGACCCTACCCACCGCCCAGGCGTGGTAGCCGCTGTCAAAATTGTACTGCAAGTCCCTAATGAGCAGTGGGCCCCGTGGTACATTCATAATGCAAAATATACCACAGTTGTAGTGAACATTTTCAGCTCCTGGCTTCTGGTTTTAGATAGACCATTCTGAGTTCACTAATTTGCTCCCACCACAAGCAAAATTACAGGATTTTATCCTCAAATAGCAATTAATGAACAATTAGTAATGAGGCTGAGAGCACTGTGTAAATGGACCTTTCCTCTACATTTCAGTTCATGCTGCTGATCCCAGTGTAGCCATCATTCAGAATATGGAAAATGTCCAAGAAATTTAAATTTTTTAAAAAGAAAAATTGACCATAGATCATTATTCCTCTTTCTGGTGATACCTGATCAGAATAACGTGAGAAATTTGTATTAGTTCACACACACAAGAAATCTACTGTGTTTATGGTTTATTTTTTCCCCCTCTATGAGGTGCTTTCATTAGATGAGCAATAGTCATATATATGAAACACTGGCATTTTTGTTTGAAATCAATCCTTTATCTCAACTTTTTTATACTCTCTTCTCCATTCTTCCTGCTCTTAATACTGGACTCTGTTGACCTCCTCTTAAGGGGGTATTTCATTGCCTTTGCTGTGGTGATAACCAGGGAAGTAGAACATCCCATTTCCCTATAAAGCTGTCCAGGGAACTGGAATGGAAATTGCCCTGAACTGCGACTCCACTCCTGAGAGTGGGTTGCTCTATGCCGATATTCCCCTTCCCCTGATTTCCTTCCATTTTAAGTGATTTCTGAAAAAGACTGAAGCAATACATTCTTCCCACTAGAATGAGGGTGAAAGAAATAAAGCAAGCAAACAAACCAAAGGGTAAGGACCAATCCTGGGAAGTTCATTTCCCTGGTATGTGGCAGGCATGGCAATATTATTAAACGTTCCCCAGGCAACGTTGCTAGGCTCCAAAATCTGTATTTTTCTTCCAGAAAACAAAACATTTTCCTCCTTCCATCAGCTATCCCCTCCATCAATATGTAATAAAATACCCACAGTACATGGTATAAAAGCCGTTTAATTTCAGACAGTGACTGTCACTGTATTTATGCTGCCATGGTATAAGGTCATATTAAAACAAGGGACAATCAACTTAAAAGTTGATCACATAATATGGGAGTGTAATTGCAGCAAAAATACTCTAATAAGATTTTGCGGGTTCAATACATTATTTTGAAATAAATGTGCACAAAGGATGTCTTGAAAGATGTCACCGAATAGTAAGTGTCAGTCATGCAAGAAGTAGAGATTTAAAAGCAGTCTTTGTATTCACAGGTCCATGACACAGAGTCCCTATTTGGAATATGATAAAAGAACGTTCAAGGACAAAAGCATTTCTGGCCCTAAATTTCCCTTCACTTCATTCAATTATCTACAAACCTATCCTTTTTTTCCTCATAAAATATGACATCAAATTTCTATGCATTAAGGGAAACTTCCCTCTGCTGGACAAAGACCTCCAGATTTCTCAGCCATGCAGCAGCAAATTTCGGTGGGGCTTGCCTTTTCCTCCATTGATCTAATGCAGATATTTATTGAAATTCGCTGGGCACTACATGACATGCATTATGGCACTTACTAAACAAAAAGTAAACCCATTTATTACACCCAAAACACTCTGGGAAAGTGATTTCAGTTTCATCTTTCCACACAGAAACCCATTCAGGCCTCATTCTCTTCTCCAACAGGAGACAGCATCCTTGCAGTGACCCTCTGAAGATCAATGTGGAAGAGAATAGAGGTAATGAGGGTTCTTCATAGTGCAGCTGTAGGATGAGGTTTGTCAATCAAATTACCCGACCTGGACTTTGCCTTCTTTACCACAGGACTAAAGCAGACTTCCGCACTACTCCCTTTGTGATCAGTGTGAGAAACAAACAACAAACAAAGTAGGAGTGAGGAGATTCATCTGAAGGCAGAAAACTACCAAGGTTTACAATGTGGAGACCCCGATTCAGGGGTCCTTGTGGCAAGCGCATTAATCAATTTTTCAAAACACTTTTGTTTCAAAATCTTAACGTCCAAATGCCTTAGTGTGTCATCACATGGGCTGGTTGCCAAAATAAAGATGTCAAGACATTCAGATGTTTTGACAAGGTCCGCACAAGAACTTCAAGCTTGTAGTATTATTGAGTATACGTGAATATTTTTCCATTGTTGTATTAGCTCCATCTAACCTGCACCATAGCAAATGTTCGTGCAACATTCAGATGTTTCCCTGAGGATGAACTGGACACCAGCAGCACAGTGAAATGTGAAAAGGTTCAACTCCAGGAGAAATCATTCACAATTCCCTGATACCACAGTACAGTAAAAAGTGGTGCAAAACCCTGTAATATGAAATCAAACTTTTCACAGTATCACAGAATATCAGGGATTGGAAGGGACCTTGAAAGATCATCTAGTCCCATCCCCCTGCTGGAGCAGGAACACCTAGAGCAGGTCACACAGGCGTCCAGGTGGGTTTTGAATATCTCCAGAGAAGGAGACTCCACAACTTCTCTGGGCAGCCCCTTCCAGTGTTCCCTCACCGTGAAGAAGTTTTTCCTCATATTTAAATGGAACTTCCTCTGTTCCAGCTTGCACCCATTGCACCTTGTCCTGTCATTGGCTCCATCCTCCTGACACTCACCCTTTACATATTTATAAACATTAATGAGGTCAGAGAATTTATTCATTAATTTCAACAGAGAGGACAGATATCCACAGGAGTTTAGTTCTAAAACTCCCTTCTCATTCTTCTAGCAGCACCTCTTGATTTGTCAGATCAAGGTTTTGCCACTGCCTTTTTATCTACTTCCCAGAGTGCGAGATCAGCAAAATACCATTCTGCCTGCTGAAAATAAAGGGCTTACATTGGGCCATTTCTGTCCCAGTCTCTCTGTCACTGTGTACTTTCGGTCAGACATTGCAACAGGCTGCCCAGGGAGGGGGTTGAGTCCCCATCCCTGAATGTGTTTAAGAGACGTTTAGATGTGCTGTTGGGAGATGTGGTGTCGGGGGATATGGTGTAGGGGAGGACTTTGCAGAGTAGGGCTGATGGTTGGACTCAATGATCCCAAGGGTCTCTTCCAACCTGAATGATTCTATGATTCTATACTGGTGAGAGGAAGTGTAGCTCTTCTCTCATGCCTGCAAAAAGTCACATCAGGAGAGAGGAACAGGGGTAATCAGTACAAAGGCAAACTACTCATTCATTTTGCAGACATTTATTTTGCAACCTGGGCTGGTCAGCTATATGTGCAAAGTCAGTCAGAGGGCACAGGAACCTGGAGTTTTAAAATGTGACCCACACCCCATGTTCCACTCCATGTTCCACACACAACTGAAAAATAAAATAAATAAAAAGTCGCCTTTGACAATGCTCTGTTGTACAGAGAAGAGTGTGCAGAGGACTCACTCAAACCCAGTGAGGTCGATAGAAAGACTCGCTGCCATTAACAGATTTTGAACCAGGCCAAAGGACTTTATAGAATATTTCATGAGTAACGAAGCTAAAAATGAGTAGCTGGAAAGGCTAAGGGCGACAGGGGCGTTTTAAAATGTGGTGGTAGAAAACCAAACACGCAAGCAAGCAAACTGAGAAAGACAGTGACCATCTGCCACACGGAGCAGGGACGCAGCCGTCGATCCCCTTCTCAATACCAAAGCAGATCCACCGTGGGCCCCGGGAAGATCTTGGGGCAGGACCCTGTGGGCGGGAGGAAGGCTGCCTTTCTCTTCTTCTGCCACCTCGCAGCGTGTCCTTCTATCTTCAGCCTGGCGACGGGGCTTCAGCCTGGAAGCCCTCATGTGCAAATCTGAAAACAGTGACAAGCATGTTTCTTAAACTCCCTTAATAAAAGGAGTTGATCACACCAAGGACACAGTAAAAAATAAGTATAAAAAGTAATGAATTAGAAAAACAACAAAAAAAGAATGGATATTTTTCTACACCACCGCATTCAGGGAAGTCCAGTTCGTCCTTGGTCGTTCATGCAAGTTGCACAAATAACAGAAAATACCTGGTAGGTACCTCTCTGCTTCCTTAAGGGTGGGAATTTGGTGTCTGGGGCTGGTGGTGGTGGTGGAGACAGAGGGGCTGGATGGCAAGGGAACAGCTGAGTGATGCTGGGAGGGATGGGGGTGGGGGGATCAGGTTGGTCCTGTAAAGTGCTAAGCCCACAACCTGGTCAGGGGTTGTTGGGAACCTTGCAGGATCGGGCCCTTAATGCCTATGCTTGGTAAGTAGCCATGGCAAAAAGGCTGTGCTAAGATATGCAGCCAAAAATGGGGAAACAAAAAATCTCTATAATTGGTGGTAGATGTGGCATTTTTAGTGTGAATGGGAAAACCCAGCATTTAATACATAGCGCAGGGTTCATTTGCAGCCATATAATCTCTGTCAGCTAATGCCTGATAAACCCTGCCTAAATTGGAATTTTATTATATCTATTTTATTATATATCTATATTTATTCTGACAAAAGTTGGACAAAGTTGTCCAAAAGACTAGGGGTCCATTTTATGTGCTTGGGTGTCCAAGCACCTGCCAGCTGTTTGTCCCTTGAATTGAGGACATCATGTTTTCAATTTCCTTCAATAAAGCTATGAATCTGGCAATTTGCTGGCCTGCTTCAGCTAAACAGAAAGGACAATTTGAGAAAGATCATAGTTCAGGCTCAGTCAGACGGAAACGATTGAAAACAGAGAGCTGGCCGCTATGTTTCCCCAATGCAGCTTGCTGTCGCAGTTTGACTGACAAACTGACTTTTTTGAGGTGCTCATGCCCATTTCAGTCAGAGTTTATTGAAGGTGATTTTGATCTTCTCCATGAGGCCACAGCAGCGGCCATGCCATCTGTCACCTTGATTGCATCGTGGATTCTCTGGAGAGAGTGCGATGGCTCCTGATCATTTACAGATTGTGCTGCTTTCGCCTCCATAAGGACCACATGCACAGAGCCAGATGGTGAACATACACGCTTATTATAAGTCTTTATCTCTGTGCAGGAAGGAGAGGCACCATTAGATCTCCCTCAGGAGCTCCGCTCCTCTCTACCATCATGCTGCTCTTCAGCAAATACAGTCTTCTTCAGCTGTCATCAACCTACCTCTGAAAATTAAAAAAATAAACAATAATTCCATCAGCGCAGGCACGANCATACACGCGGGCCCCCGCGACTGTCAGCCTTAGGTGGAAGCAAGTTTGTTCACGAAAAAGACAGTTCACGTGCAATTAGGAGAGACTTCTTTGTGAAAATAAAGCGATGTCATCCCGGTTGTTCTTCTTGGCACATTTTTTAATTCAGCGCCTTCTTTCTTTAGAGCAAAGCCTGAGCGCGTTTGTGCTGGGGTTGGTTGGTTTGGGATTTGTTTTTTTGTTGGGTTTTTTTTTTTTTTTTGTTTTTATTTTTTTTTCCAAAAGGCAGCTTTTTGCTTGTGTCTGTGTTTCTCCTGTCGGGGAGCAGTGATGGGATGCTGGTTGCCACGGGTTGCGTGGCTGAAATCTGGCTGCCGGGGTCTGGGGGAAGAAGAGCCGGCCACGGGGAGCCGTGCCGGGGCAGGGGCTGGCCGGGAGAGGGAGCGGGGGGCAACCACCGGAGAGGGGAATGGCAAACGCGGAGCGTTACGGGTGGACCCCGGCAAATAGGTTTGTTGAATCCTCTCGGGAAAGAGCGATCATCCTGCCAGGGAGAAGGGAGCATTGGGAGCCTCCGTGTAGCGCAGCCGCTCACCTCGGCTGCTTTAATACATGTACGGCACGCATGACCCCGGGTACGGGCTGCCAGATTGCACAGCTCCAGCGCTTCTCTCTGAGTTCCGTTTCCTTTTGTTTCTGCATAACGAACACTTAATTGCCAGTTACACAGTTTGGTTTTGGTTTTTTTTTTCCCCCATGTTAGCCGCTTCCTTCCCAACTAAACGGCGGTTCCTCCTTTAAAGAACGGCGATTATTAAACCTTAAAACCTGAGGAGAAGAAGCATCGCAGACACACATTTCTGGGCTTTGCCAAGCACAGAGCATCCTTCAGAGTGAAAACCTGGCCTGCTTCCAGCCACAGTGTCTTTCCTGAAGCACATGGAGATTAATTTGTTTGTTTCTTCCTTAAAAGTGCTTCTTTTCTGAAAGGCTGGATGTCAAGGGAGAGAAGATTCAGACATGAGACCGACACCTTTCTAAAATGCTAAGGGAACTCGTTAGGGTCACTATTGCAGATATGGGAAAAATAAAAAAAATTAAAAAAAAAACAACCAGGAAAATGAAAAAAAAAAAGCATTAAGAAAATAGAGAATGTTCTGGGGTTTTGTTAAAAAGAAGGCAATAGATTAGGATAACATCAGTTATCTTCATTTTTCCTTGCACTTTTTCTTTGCATGTAAAAACAGGGCTTGTATCAATGTTGTCTATGGTTTCTCTTTATTAATTGTAGGTAGAAATATTATAGTTAAGTAACTTCTACTACAGGAAAACCCCAGTTTCGATATGCTGAGATTCCGCCCTACTTTTCCCTTTATTCAAATCGTGTGGAAGAGAAATGCATGTTTCCTTAAAAAATACTACATTTCTCCACAGGTAAAACCAGGTTTAAATTCTAGCTTTGTCAGCTCTCGCAGATGACAGCAAACCTTTTTTTTTTCCTTCTACTTTGTAATAACTTACTGTATCAAATAGCATCTTCCAATTTTGTCACAAAGCTTTTAATATATTTTACAGAGTCCTTCCCCCCACTTGGTGTTTCAGATCCTGGATCCCACAGCATCACAGGAAAATAAAAGAACTTCTCCCTACAAATTCAAACCAAGTTTTCAAATATGAAACTAAATAAGGAAAACCACACACATATGCCTACTGTATCCCGATATCACAAGCTTATAGCAGGATGCTATATTAGTAGTCTTGCAGTTTTGCATAGGCCACTGGAAAATATAAGGTCTTTAAGTAGTATTACAAGTGCTGGACATAGAAAAATCCTTGCCAAAACTAGCAATTTTTCCTGCCTTTTTTTGTCTGGATCTGCCCATCCCTTGTATCCCAAATTAGGCTACCATGTGGCTATCATGTATCCCCTCTGTGGATAGAATTATATATTGTGTTCAAAATCTCTGATTAATCTGATTAAGCTAGTGAGTGACTAATCCTTTAATCTCCTTGAGAGCACTGTTATGTCTGCTGTGTGTCAGATTTGTAACTAGTAATCAGTTAAGTAAATGCTAAAAGTTAAGCAAAAACTATTTTGGACCCGCTTCAGCATCTGCTTTTGGTTAGTGACCTTTACAGTCGAAATTGTATGGAGAACATGAGTGAAAATAAGAAATTGCCTGTGGTGGCAATTCTGCTGCTGCTGCTGGAAGCGTATGAGTCACCAAGGACCAACTTGCGGGTGCTCGCCTATTCTTCAGTGATTTAGTTATAAATGAACAGGTAACTTCCCCTTTGCTTTGTTTCTTGCACCCTAGAAAACAAATACAAAACAATGCTTTCACTGCATTTATAATTTAGAAAGGAAGTTCTGTTGCTAATCAATTTCTAATTCTGTGCTTTATCCTTCCTTTTCATTAGAGTCAGAAATCACTGCACAACCTTTACCTGAGCAAACAAAGACACATTTAAAAAGCTGCACTTAAAAATAAATAAATAAATAAATAACGTGTTTCACCTTAATAAAAGGAGACTGTGTGGAAGGAGATTTGGGGCAAGGGAAGGAAAATGTGCAATCTTTGTGAAAAAAAAAAGTGTAGACCTATCGCTGGCAGATGTAAAAGCATCGAGTCAATATGGTAACAAGGATCAATATGCCCTCAGGCAAGATATGACTATGACAATGCTGAATGCATGTATAAATTTACCACTCCAACTAGCTGCCTCGGAATAAAATAAAGTCAAAGCAACCATGCAAAGAGAAGTAAATCTTGAAGCAGCTCACAGAATTGGTCAGGGCTCCAGGAGATGTTCAGAGGCACCAGAGGAACGAGCCCTTAGGGCTACCCTTGCTGCCATCATCCATGTGGCCTCAGGTCCACATTCCCCACACTAGTTGAGGGATGCACAAGATATGCTCAGCCTGAGTTTCATGGGGGCTACCCATCTCAAAACTAGATTTTCCTGGTATTTCGTATTTACAAAGTACTTCATCCAGACCACCCTTTGCTCCCAGCCAAGCCACCTGGGTGAAGAGGGAGATGCTCCTGCATCACGGAGGCAGCAGAATATTTCCAGAATGGCTCTTTTCAGGCATTTTCTTTGGTGACGGCAGCACTGATGGGCGACTGAGGATTGGCAGAGTAAAACTTGGGGTGAAATGATCATGTTTGCTCACTTTGTAGGGGATATCTGCCAGGCCTGTCAAAAACTCAAAAGGTTACAGAAACACTGTAGATTTCTATAAACCTACCAATATAGTGAGTTTTCAAGGAAACCTGGGATAAAGAACATCCGTTAATTATAGTCACACACATAAACAAAACATTGTAGGGCTAGAGGACCCCCCCCCCCCTTTTTTTTTTTTAAAGAATATCTGTAAACGTGTCTATTTTAATGCAACAAAAAGTGAGTCAGGCAGACATGAGAAATATGCAAGTAACAAGGAATATGAGCACAATAGATTTTAGGCCAGATTCCTCTTTGGATGCACAAGCTGGTCTCCCACAGATTTTTGTGACAGCCACATTGACAGCAGTGGGAATCAGGCGTACTCATCCAAGGGCATAATTTGGCCCACAATGTATGAGGTTTGTCCAGCTTATGAAAGCAGCAAGCAGTGTATTACAAACACTGCCTCTGTGCAGCTAACCGGGGGTTTAAATCCTCGGTGGCATTTTCTGTGCCTCTAAAATGCATTTGATAAAAATAGCAGAGGCTTCTTGAATCAATACCTGTTGAAAGAACAGGCCTGCTAAAAGAATTAAAATTTGTTGCAACAAGGTTATGCGTTTAACAGGTTTCTACTCGAATAACCAAACAATCCTCATTTCATAGCCCAGCTAAAGCCACGGTGCATCTACCAGAGAAAGCCTGCTATTTTCCATCCTTGTTTTTTAAGGCTGTCTTTGCACATATCTTCTAGCCCGACTCGCAGCGATGTCTTTTCACCCGGACAATGGTAATGGCTTACGTAATTATGACTTTGTACATGAGCCGAACTCCCTGTGGATGTTTAGATTCTTATTATCTTTAACCTAATCCACCTCTGCCAGTGAACTCTCACCTCAGCAGCTTGGCAGGGGATCAGCTGGAGGCTGAGAGTGGAGCAGGGTGGTTACTGACGGGCTGTTCCTTAATCTGATGGGGTATGACCAGCGAGGAAGGGAAGGAAGGCAGAGGCCCTTCTCTCACCACTTCTTCCCAGCTGACTGGCATCGCTAGGAGCTGTTTGATGCCACCTCTGAGAAGGCAGTCCACAGGGCTTCAAGGTCAAGCTCACCAGGCTGTGATTTTCCTTTGCTAAAAGAGCCCGTGACTATATGATCTTTCAAGGTCCCTTCCAATCCCTGATATTCTGCGATTCTGTGTGTGATTCTGTGTACTGCTCAGGAGATTTTGACAACATGTTTTGTTTTGTTTTTTAAAAGAAAGAATTTCCTACTAATTTTTCATTATTCTTATTATTTTGCAGCTCCCATAAAATTAATTCCCACTCTTCTCTTTGCCCAGATGAACTGGGCAAGAGATTCAAGGAGCTCTCACTGGTATAAACTGCTCGCCCCAGGATGCTATTTATCTTCTGCTTCTCCCTCTTTTTTCCCCCTCACATATTCCTTCAAACTCTACCATTAAGTGTAGTGGTAGAAGAAAACAATATCCCACAGGAAAGAGGTAAAACTTCCTTCTGGCTAAAACTATGGTTCGGGAAACTGGTGGGCTCAACACTGTCTGGTCCTAGCAACAGGCAGGGAAAAGGGGTGTCACCAGGAGGGACTGACCCACTGGTCTGAGCTGGCTGAACTGAAATAAATGAAAACACATGGAAAATTCTTCAAATCCTGCTGAAGCTTTTTACTTGATAGACTTATATGTTTAATTATGTTCTGAGACTCTTCAGTCCTTTTAAAATCATTTTCCCTTCTATAGCTACATCACCCATTACATTAAAAATAAAAATCAAAGCAAAAATGTTACAGTAAAAATTTCCTGAATTTTTTCTAATTCCCCACCTCTTCCAAGCAACAGAAAAGGAGTCTTCATATTCTTCTGCCCAGCACCAGGAATCATTTCAGTCCACCTGAAGCAACCCACTGTGCTCGTTCTCTCTCCATGGCGAAGTGTCTGGTTCTGCCGTGAGCCCAATGGAAGGTGGAGGGCACCCTGCCAGGGCACTTCCCTGGACACAA
>VXBJ01000916.1:310076-333521 GCA_013400055.1 Nycticryphes semicollaris | reverse complement strand
TCCTGCTGCTCACTCACAGCCATACCCCAAAACCATACTCAGTGCCTGTGCCTGCCCCTGCCTCCCCCCACCTCCCCCGCTTCCTCCACCCCCAACAGGGTGAGCAAGGTCTTGGTTGACAACCCTTTTGTTTTCCTTCAAAATTCTTTTCCTCCCCCAGGGAAGTGACTCCTGCCCATGGTGGGTCACTCCTGCCCAGCACCAGCACATACCTGGGGTTACTGGCAAGAGCCTGCAGTCTTGGCAGCGCCTTGAGAAGAGAGGAAGGAAAAGGGCAAGGAAAAACAATGACAAGGAGGGGTTCATTACTGGATATGAGTGAACTTACTATCACTTACCTCAGAAATTGAACAGCCGCAGGAGGTGTGATAAACCATCTGTAAAAATTTCGAGAATTAATTTGAGATCTGGGTCCAATTTCTTCTGGCCATATTAAAGGCTGAGTTAAGTGGAGGTTTTCTTTCCCAGGAAAAAGCATCATGACTGGAAGCTGGGAGCTTTTTAACATGGACCCAGCCTGCTAAAACTTAACCTGTGTGCTGAGACTGTTTCTGGTCCCCTTGAACTGCCAGCATTTTTCAGTCACAACATATTTGCTGGTGTGTTTCAATCCTCATCAACAATTCTGTATTAGTTTGCCAGTTCTAACACTCATCCTTCTTCCTGGGATTTTGAAATCTACACTGAATGCTGATTTATAACTTTCAACATAAGTTGCATGCATGGTATGCTAAGAGACCATGAACCAAAACTCACAGTGATTTAAGGGCCAGGAATTGGCCAAGATGTGTCCTAATCCATATGGGTAAGCACAATCCAGTAAAGAACTTCCTGGTTTTCCCTTTGGACATTGCTAAGCTTGGGTCTTTGTGTATGTCACCAGAAAAATGAAATCTACAAAAGTAATAAAGCCTGCATCATGTTTTCACACTGTTAAGGATAGAAATGACCTCTCTGTGTAAGAACCACATGTTAATACATTTTTGGTAGTCTAAATATCTGCTTTTTTTGTCCAAAGTGAAAGCAATTCAACTACAGTAACATCACGAATGAAGTAAATTAAATGAAACTGTAATGACAATAGTGCCCTATTTGAGTAGCACTGGAGAAAACCNTGCTTCTCCCTCTTTTTTCCCCCTCACATATTCCTTCAAACTCTACCATTAAGTGTAGTGGTAGAAGAAAACAATATCCCACAGGAAAGAGGTAAAACTTCCTTCTGGCTAAAACTATGGTTCGGGAAACTGGTGGGCTCAACACTGTCTGGTCCTAGCAACAGGCAGGGAAAAGGGGTGTCACCAGGAGGGACTGACCCACTGGTCTGAGCTGGCTGAACTGAAATAAATGAAAACACATGGAAAATTCTTCAAATCCTGCTGAAGCTTTTTACTTGATAGACTTATATGTTTAATTATGTTCTGAGACTCTTCAGTCCTTTTAAAATCATTTTCCCTTCTATAGCTACATCACCCATTACATTAAAAATAAAAATCAAAGCAAAAATGTTACAGTAAAAATTTCCTGAATTTTTTCTAATTCCCCACCTCTTCCAAGCAACAGAAAAGGAGTCTTCATATTCTTCTGCCCAGCACCAGGAATCATTTCAGTCCACCTGAAGCAACCCACTGTGCTCGTTCTCTCTCCATGGCGAAGTGTCTGGTTCTGCCGTGAGCCCAATGGAAGGTGGAGGGCACCCTGCCAGGGCACTTCCCTGGACACAAGCAGCACCTGGACCTTGCTGCTTGAGCCAGCTCTCCTGCTGCTCACTCACAGCCATACCCCAAAACCATACTCAGTGCCTGTGCCTGCCCCTGCCTCCCCCCACCTCCCCCGCTTCCTCCACCCCCAACAGGGTGAGCAAGGTCTTGGTTGACAACCNCATATTAAAGGCTGAGTTAAGTGGAGGTTTTCTTTCCCAGGAAAAAGCATCATGACTGGAAGCTGGGAGCTTTTTAACATGGACCCAGCCTGCTAAAACTTAACCTGTGTGCTGAGACTGTTTCTGGTCCCCTTGAACTGCCAGCATTTTTCAGTCACAACATATTTGCTGGTGTGTTTCAATCCTCATCAACAATTCTGTATTAGTTTGCCAGTTCTAACACTCATCCTTCTTCCTGGGATTTTGAAATCTACACTGAATGCTGATTTATAACTTTCAACATAAGTTGCATGCATGGTATGCTAAGAGACCATGAACCAAAACTCACAGTGATTTAAGGGCCAGGAATTGGCCAAGATGTGTCCTAATCCATATGGGTAAGCACAATCCAGTAAAGAACTTCCTGGTTTTCCCTTTGGACATTGCTAAGCTTGGGTCTTTGTGTATGTCACCAGAAAAATGAAATCTACAAAAGTAATAAAGCCTGCATCATGTTTTCACACTGTTAAGGATAGAAATGACCTCTCTGTGTAAGAACCACATGTTAATACATTTTTGGTAGTCTAAATATCTGCTTTTTTTGTCCAAAGTGAAAGCAATTCAACTACAGTAACATCACGAATGAAGTAAATTAAATGAAACTGTAATGACAATAGTGCCCTATTTGAGTAGCACTGGAGAAAACCTCCCTGACCAACTGAAAAAAACACACTACAGCACCCCATAGAATAGTAGAAAACCAAATTATGTTTAGCTCCCTTAACGTAGCATCCAATTTACTTACATTTTTTCAGTATGAAATTTTTCACCTTTTTTCTTTTTTTTTATACATTTCCAACACTGCACTGCACTGGATTCCTCCTGTCCTTTTATTCAGGAATGAAATATACATACCAGGTTTACATGGATAGGTTGAGATGCTTTGGCAAACCATTTAAGGATGAACACAGATGCAATGCGTATAGCACTGTTCTTTACGGTGGAATTAACAGTCATGTCTTTATATCTGCTTTATGCATCCCATTCTCTGATGAGATTAAATGCCTATCACTGGTGCAGTGGAGCTGGTTCATTTTCCTAAGACAGAACTTCTGCTTTAGTTGCCAGAAAAGTCTTTGGTTGCATTTCTCAGAGCTTCTTACTCAGCAGGATCCTCCTTTTGAAGCACTCATCATTTCCACCTGCCTTTCCTCTTCAGAGTTAGCAGCTGTGGTTCTTCTGTAGTGAATACTATTTGGGTATAAGAGCACTGAGGGGTGAGCAAGAACTGCAATAGCTAGTGCTGATATGTGGTGTCCATATGGACAATATAACTTAACATTAACATCTTTCTTTACTGAGTTTGATCCTGGCCCCATGAGTCAAACTCTAGCTGTCAGGGGACTTGTTGTAAGTAATGGTCATTTGTGTTTCATAATTATCTTGAATAAACACAATTAGTTCCACATTCTGCTGTTTTCTTCCTAAGGCATCTGTAAATATTCTGTACTATTCTAGTGAATGGCTTTTGGCAATCATTAAAAAAAAAACAAAACAAAACAAAACAAATACCCAAAGCAAAATGGTTCACAGTGGATCCTTTCAATTTATTCTAAAGAGCATGCCCAGAGGAGTAATGAGACCTACTAGACAGTAATGGCAAAGGGATATTATCTTTCACTTAGTTAACCATCATAACCCACTTTGAAGTATCTCTAATCACAGTCCTCATGTGGTTAAATTAGAACATAGACTCCAGAGTTGCCACTTCAGGGTTTCTCCCATAGGCCACCCTAATGTATTTGGTATAGAAATAATGCAGGCATCTTACTTCCATTCTCCCATTAAAAAGGATATCCAGCGAAGCCCAAAGTGTTACTAAAAGGAAAAAGGAGTGTAGAAATTTTTGACAGCACCAGGCATGCAAAAATCTGGGTGTTTTTTTCAAGGCTGCTGATCCTTTGTAGCCTATGGGCACTGGTCAATTTACTTGTCCTCTCTGTGCCCCATTTATTCTTTCCATGATGTAGGGTATAGACACAGACACATAGTAGTTGCTCACTTTAGTAATCCTTTTTAGATTGAAAGCACTGCAAATTCACAGTAATACCATCCCTTATATAATGGTGGCACTGGGTTTACGTATGGTTAAGATAGCAGAATAGCATTTCCTCAAGATAGTGGACTCTTTTTTTTTTTTTAGATTGCACATTAAGAAAACAGAGGATATGAAATCCTAGCCCATTAAAAATGGGAAAAAAAAAAAAAACCTTGCAAAAAAACTTACTGAATGAGAAGGAAGAAGCAGTCCTTGCTCTAGCAGTCAGGCAGTTAAAACTGAGAGGAAAGTGTCAATTGGTAAAATTAGCTAAAAAGTTACTCTGAGTTTTTGCCCTACATTTGGACTATCAAAACTGAGGCAAACTTTTCAAAGCAAATTGCTGAGGATTGCCAAGTTAACAAGCTGTTCTGTGCTGCAAGGGACATATTTATGGACATACTTTCAACAAGACGTACCTCGTGCTACCAAGCTGTGCTGTACTAAAGAGCAGTAAGTATCAGATAAACTGATTTATTTTTTTTTTTTAATAAAGGATTTCACACATGAGAATGATTAAACACAGCTCCAATATTCAGAAGTATACAAACTAGCCCTCCCTCCCCAAACCCACTCCTCTTTCCTGCTACAATAGTGTCTAAACAAAGTAAGAAAAGCCAGGAAATTCAAAGATAAGAAGGTTACTGTACAGAATTTCATAATCCATGAACTTGTGAAGAAGACACTGTGAAGTTAATTATGGATGAGTACTAGGTCTTCAGTAGAAATTATTGCTTTAGTGGGGTTGTGTGTAGCATCTTTAATGACATGACAGAGTCTGTCTTTTGAATCTATCAGTTTCTTGTTTCTTAAGAGATGTGTTTTTAAATTCTTTCACAACCTTTACTCAACAAAAGCCCTCTAAAACCTAATTCTAGCCTACAAGACAAACAAAGCTAATATAGCAAGCAAGAACAGTTGGGAAAGGGCCTACTGCTGGTCACTTTTTGTAAAGAGCAGGGACTTTCATGACAATTCTCTTGAAAAATCAGCATTAACCACTTCTATGTGGTGGGCTAAATACTCTGAATTTCTCTGTCGGTTCCTACCAAGGCAGATGTTATCTCCAGACACAAGATTGCTTTACACACCCACTTTCCTTTGTGGCTCCTAGCCCTCAGGAGGAGTACAGCGATACTTGCTTCAATTCTTGTTCACAGAAGGGTGAAGTACTGAATTTCCTTACCTTTCCATTACCTGGGGCTAAGAACATGCACATGGAGAGTACCCATTGCTGGGAGGACACTGGGTATCCAGCCATTATCCACGTAATCCCACCAGTGGTGTTACAAAACTTGCCAGAGAAAGCCTACAAGGCCCACATATAAAACTTTAACAGATCAGGTGCCTTCAACTTCATTTGTGCTCTCTGATTCAAATTAGAAATGTTGCCATGAATAGGCAAGGATTTGTGTCTGTGAGACTGTTTCAAAGCTATCCGGGCATTTTGGGTCTACTTATACATCTAGAAATGTTGTGAGCTTATGTGATATGTGTCAGATCACAGTCTTTTTCCAAGGGTATTGCTCTGCCTCAGAAGAGACCTATTTTCTGGTGTGGTGCCTCCCTGGGAATCTTGCAATATCCTCCAATAAAGTGCAGAAGCTCAAGATGAAGCTTGTTCCAACCAGAACCAGAATGTCACTCACCAGGAGGGAACTCCAGGATTTAAAAAATGTTATGATTCATTGCATTTTTCCCTATAGCCCCTTTTTTTCATGTAACCTTAACCATGTTTCTGAGTAACTGCTGCCTACCGTGTTATTTGCACCTTGGAAGTGCCAGATATGTACATCTTCACTTATCCTTTTTATCAGATTAAATAATTCTACTCAGTACACCCTTTTTTAATACTTCTAAAAGAAATATATCCATTAAAACTTTCTGGTTTTCAACAAATATGAGGTTTAGCTTTCATTAATTTAAAACACAAAGTTCCTAATGGCTTAGATAAGGGCAAAAAGCCAAATAAAAAAGAAAAAAAAAAAGCCAAAAGGAACCAAAGGAGTTTGAATTACAGGAGCACAAACAGCAGAATTTAATCTAAATAAGTAATCTGCATGCAGCACAAAACGCAGAACAGTGCAGAATGTTTTCTCACTTTCCTTTTGGACTCCTACTCTTCTCAAAAAAAAAAAATAGATTTAATATTAACCATTAAGAATAATCTTAACCTTGAGGTTTTTCAGGGAGATATGTTGATTTACCTATATCAGAATGACAATATCCCTTACTGAAGTATTTGAAAATACCTTCATTCCAGTGCCTGTAAGTCAGATTTCTTCCTTTTAAGTGCAAACTCGAGTTTTGGAGGATTTTTTCCTCCTAGTTTTGGTAAGAGATATTTAAGCAGAAAGAGCAGCTTGTTTCCTTGACAGCAGAGAACCAACTGTTTTGGTTTTCTTTGTTCCATGTCTGTTCAACATACTGTATCCATAGAAATAGCTGCTGTCCCAGAAGTTCAAGCATTTTGTATTATATATACCCAAAGACTGGGTTAATGCTACCTTAACTCTGCAGAGTTTCTATCATAAAATTTCACAAATGGAAAAAGAAAAAAAAAGGAAAAAAAGGAAAAAAAAATGTAAAAGTTCCCAAGGCAACGCTGTACATTCTGTATGTTTTCTGATTTATATTTAACATTTCAA
Source organism: Nycticryphes semicollaris (assembly GCA_013400055.1). NCBI lineage: Eukaryota > Metazoa > Chordata > Aves > Charadriiformes > Rostratulidae > Nycticryphes > Nycticryphes semicollaris. The sequence continues at coordinate 326,917 of VXBJ01000916.1, read as the reverse complement.
AAATATCAATATTAAGCTGCACATTTTAGAAATGAAGACAAACGTAAATGCATTGCTTATAAGCTGTGTTAATGACTGGCTGTTACAATGGAAACTGCTACTTTTGCTTTTGCCATTTTTATGTCGCATGATGGGATGAACTGCTTGCCTGTGCCAAGCGTGCGCGCTTGCACCAGACCTAATACTTCACCAAATGTTTCCTCATATTTCAGAAGTGATGTAACAAACAGGGGGTCTAGCTTTTTTATATTTGAGGGCCAGAGGCTCACTTTTAGGACAAAAATGCAGCTCATGAGGGGTCCAGAGAACAAGTGAAATGAGGAGAGGCTGAAGGAACTGGGCATGTTTAGTTTGGAGGAGGCTGAGGGGAGACCTCATAGCCCTCTACAACTCCCTGAAAGGAGGTTGTAGAGAGGTGGGTCTTGGCCTCTTCTCTCGAGTGATTAATGACAGGCCCAGATGAAATGGTCTGAAGTTGTGGCAGGAGTGGTTTAGACTGGCTATTAGAAAGAATTACTTTACTGAGAGGGTGGTCAGGCACTGGAACAGCCTGCCCAGGGAGGTGGTGGAGTCACCATCCCTGGAGGTATTTAAAAAACGAGTAGATGTGGCACTTCAGGGCATGCTCTAGTGGCCAAGATTGTAGTGTATGGGTTGTGTTTTTGTGTATGGTTAGACTCAGTGATGTCACAAGTCCTTTCCAACCATGCCAGTTCTGTGATTCTGATCTGAATCATCCCCTACCTCTTCTCCCTCAGGCCTCCCTCTTTTTCAGTTCATGCATCACCAAACTCTGCCTTTGTACAAGAAACACCAAATAAATCACAGTTTTTTGCAGTCTATGAGATGAATGGGAAAATTAGACACAGAGGACTGGAGCACCTCTGCCATAAGGACAGGCTGAGACAGTTGGTCTCGTTCAGCCTTCCAGAGAAGCCTTCCAGTCCCCAAAGGGGGCTACAGGAGAGATGGGGAGAGACTCTTGATCAAGGAGTGGAGTGATAGGATGAGGGGTAATGGTTTTAAACTGAAAGAGGGGAGATTTAGATGAGATCTCAGGAAGAAATTCTTTGCTGTGAGGGTGGTGAGACACTGGAAGAGGTTGCCCAGGGAAGCTGGGGCTGCCCCATCCCTGGAGGGGTTCAAGGCCAGGCTGGATGAGGCTTGGAGCAGCCTGGTCTGGTGGGAGGTGTCCCTGCCCAGGGCAGAGGGGTTGGAACTGGATGATCTTTAAGGTCCCTTCCAACTCTAACCATTCTATGATTCTATGAAATATTATTAAGATGAAGATTTGAAAGGACTCAACCAAGACAAACATGAGACGCTTGGGCTCCACCTGATGCTTCCCACCACCTGAAAAGTTTTGGGGGAAGGATGACTTCCCAGAAGGCTACAAAACAAGTGAGAATGAATACGACAACAAGGTTATGACTGAAACAGATTTTTAACTTTTGCTGCAATATCCTTTGCCTGTGATTGTTTACAAAACAGGGTGTGCCTGCGGAAACCAGGAAACCAGTTCCCACCATCTTGAAGAACAAACCACCCTTTGGACTTCAGGATTTCGAACATCTCCTGCCGTTAGGGCCCAGGGTGCTCAGTGATGCCTGCTATGCAGAAAGGGCCTTAATTAAATCACAAATCACATAATTCAAGGATGAGGCCTCATTGCTATTTGACTCAGGACAGACTTATTTTTTCATTTTTCTCTGGAAAACAAGCCATCTCCCAGTACTGTGCTCCCCAGCTCTACTGTCTGGTTGTCCACCCTCGGGTGTCAAAGCGAGGAGGGGGATCTGCCGTGGGGCCAGCTGAGCCACGGGCCCCCCCACACACTAGGTGTTCCTGGGCCCTGGAATATTGATGAGCTGCAAAAAAACAGACAGTGAGGCTTGTTGCCGTGATTTGCTGTGCCTGCTCAGCGCTGTCTCTCTGTATGTATGTATACATGCATACATGTGTGCTGGTGTGGGTGTAAGTACATATTCTCAAAATATAAATAAATATAAATAAGCACGCAAGCACATTTCTGCACAAATATTTATACAGTTTTTAAAAAAACCCAAAAAACAAAACAACAAAACCAAACAGGAAAGGAAACTATGATAAAGTAGCAGCATTTTTGCTCAAAGGACTCGCTGCGCAGGGTGGAAAATGTATTGGCAATGGATTATTTAAATTTTTGCCCCCAAACGTCAGCTCAGCCACTTCACAAAACCTGATTTCCAACATGGCCTTCATACAATTGCTTTTATCACTTTCTCTCATTGTGTCCTTATGTACAAGGGTAAAGACTGTTCTACTGCATCCAAGTACAGTGTGCTAAAGGGAGGGAGAGCAGTGGGGAGCCGTGCCTGTGCCACTGTCCTTTGCCTGTTCCTGATTCCATGGCCCGAGGCAATGGTTTGCATTTTTAGGACAACAGCCGGCTATCTGCAAGCAGGAGACCACTCGTCAGGCTTCATTACTGCACACAAAATGACACTAGTGAGCCTGTGGTCACAACTGTGCTTATGGTGCGCTGAAAAGCCATTACATCTCATTGCAACAAAAAACTGCACGAATGTACAGGCTGACCAGCCCCATAAATTACCAAAAACCTGACAGGTCAGCTTATTTATTCAATGTAGTACCTACAGTACAATTTCTGGATAGAAGCTACAGTAGCAAACTAGGAACCAAGGAATATTTTCATCAAAGGTGTTATATTTTAATAGGCAATGCTCTTGTTTTCTTTATTGAATGCTGAGAAAATAAAGAATTTAATTCTGCTGCATGCTTGCAGCATTAGGCATGGTCAAGTGAAGTGTCTTCCCTTTCTCTACATTAACAACCCTAAAAGCATAGTTAAAATCTAATGACCAGCATTAATGGATTTTCATGTTTGATAATGTTATTTTCCATTGTTCAAATTTCTGGTATTATACAGATCACATTTTACATATCTGATATATAACATTTTAACTTAACAATAAGTGAACTGGCTTCTGCTATAATTACAAGCTTTGTTATTTGTTTAAGTTGGATAATGACTATATTTAATAATCTTGCATGTAAAGGGTAAAACTCAAAGAGACAAAGCAAATGCAGCCATTAGGATTCTGGAACATTCCCTTCTGAAGGAAATTCATATCATAATATGACTAGCATTTATTTATTTTATATATAATTGACACTCATTTGCAAGTGCTGCTAACAAAAGAACTGTGGGCCACATTCTGTCCCTGTGTGCATGTGTGTGTATATGTATAAAGAGTGAGTAAGAGGGAATGATTTTATTCTGGGGAAACAAGATACAGAGAAAGAGTCTTTTCTGAGGTCAGATGCTTCAGCCGGGGAAAGCCGAGGGGCTTCCAGGCCCACAGCAGCTTTCTCCAGTTATTCTGTTTCCCGAGCATCATTTGGTGATTACCGCTACAACGACATTGAATAAGTTGATGTCACTGTATCAGTAGTGCATGCACCTTGTAGCTGAGATCAGCATCAGGCTGTTTCTTTATTAATAAAACTGTCACCGTACCCGTCGAATATTAACATGCATTTTACTTTCCTCAAAAAAATGTTCCTCTCCATATTTTAGGCAACAAATGTTCACAAATATACATTTAATGGTAGGTTATTGTGATGGGGAGGAAGCCGTTGCTGTCAAAAGATCTTGTTTCTTCCAAGCTGAGATGTTAACTATAGATCTTGCACCCAATTTCTCACTGGACAGCAGAGTTTTGCAAAGCACATTTTTCTATTGCAACAATACCTGGCCTTCTGGCTTAGCTCTCCCTTTCTTCAAATGTAAAGGACATCGGGTATGTTAAAATGGGGGGGAGGGAAGTTCTCTACAGAAAATACTTCAGGGGACTCAGCCATGTGGATTGAACTTTACCTGGAAGCTGCATTAAACTTTTCCAAGGCCTCCAGTGTTCAAAAAATGTAGGATGCTGTCACATTGATTAAATATCTGGGTCTTGACAGAAGGTCCATCAGCTGTAACTTTGAAGGCCACAGATATGATGATGGAAGTATGAAAGCAGCCCACGGACCTGTGAATGGCAATGCATTACTTTAAAAAGATTGATATATTGTCACAGTAACACCTACCAGTAAGAGGAACTAATCTCCCAGAGGTTTTTCAGCATCCAGTTATCGAGTTGCTCCTATAGTGACTCTTGCCAACGGTACTGAGTTATGTGGCTATAGGCGCTCTGTAATGTGTTTCTTCCCAGCACATACAGAGCAACTTATAGATAATTGCTTTCAGCAGTTCACACTGGTGTCAATTAGCGGAAATTTTATTGAAAACTACCGGGTTGCTATGGTTGCACCTAAAGCTAGGAACGGATTCTCCATGCACAGGGTGCTAAGAAAGGTCTTGTAATTAATTCCAGTGTCATATTTGTCTTGACTGCTTAAGCATGACCTCCTATAAATAAATAACATATACTCTAGAAATAAAGTTGGTTTGTAGCATAGTCCAATAGATGGAAAAACTGGACTAATAGTTTGAAAGCTACACTTCTATGACCTGTATTGGCCTGGGCTCAACAACTGGCCTTGAGGAGGTGGAGAGTTTCGAGCTTTGAGTTTTTTACCTATTTATAAAAGGAATCCCAGTATGTAGCTGGCTTTATGCAGGAAAGCTGCTGGAGGCTGAGTTGTTTCCTAAGAGTGACACTCCACAAGTCTCTTGGCATGACCAGCTGAGCTCAGGCACTCCTGGTTAAAAGGTTTTTCACCAGTAACTGAAGAACCTTGACCCCCAGTTGAGATGCAGAAGCAGAACAGGTACCGGATGCTAAGCCAGCAGCACTACAACAGAGCCTGTGATTCTGCATAAACCAGCTCCACAGTACCTCATTTCCAGCAGAGATATGAGCTGAGCCATGTCCCTTACATTGTGCCTGATAAGCACAAGTACAGTCCATTCTGATATCTCCACTGGCATGGAGAGGATTTTACCACTGGACAGAAACAGCTTTACATATGAGGACAGAGGGGCTTGCCTGGTCACAGCTTCAGAGTGCTTTATAGTCTATTTTAATTAATTCCAGCAGTTTAAACACAGAGCCCATGCAGTAAAAAGTACCTCAGAAAAGCTACAGGTTCACAGACTGAAAGAGCTATTAGCTTCATCAGTTCTAAAGAGGAAACCAGCACATTTATGTACGGTTATTTTTAATAATATCCCAGATAGCTACTGGACAGTAGAACAACACCAAATCAATTAAGCAAAAAAGAAATATCAGCAATTAGTCTTTTGTTTTCATCCAGCTGTAGCATCTCCTAGAGCCCAAGATTCTGGAACTTAAAGATAGGGACTATAGTAACAAATACTGCTTATACAGTGCTGTAGATTACATGTTAAACATGTTGTTTATATCTTCTTTGAAAAATGACTACAACATCCAGGAGGTAGATTTGAAAGATGTGAGGAAAACAGAAGTAGAGAGCAAGTAATGTGTATTTCCATGCAATAAAAGCAATATTTCCTGGAGCCTGCTGAACTTAGCTTTCCCATGCATCTTCAGATAAGTTGGTGCTCTAAAGCCAATTCAACTGCATGCAAGACCAGGAGTGACAGACAAGACTCCTTGCGTAGCTTTGCACCATCAGAGTTACACTGCCTTCTGGCATCTGTCTTATCTTCCACTCTTTGTGGTAGGATGTATCATAGAATCACGGATTCATAGAATACTAGGTTGGAAAGGACCTTAAGAATCATCTGGTCCAAACTTTCTTAGCAAAAGCACAGTTTAAAGACTTTAAAGACCATCAAGTTGCAACCCCCTTGTCATGGACAGGGACACCTCCCAATAGACCAGGTTGCTCAAAGCCCCATCGTACCTGATTAGTATAGGTATCACGTGCAGATCTTGGCAAGCTGTTATCTCAGGTGAGCTCTTGAATCCTACCACCTCGTATCATAGAATCATAGAATTGTCTAGGTTGGAAGGGGCCTTTAAGATTATCGAGTCCAATCATCAACCTAACACAGATAAAAAAAAAATCACTAAACCAGCGCTATGTCAACCTGTCTTTTAAATACCTCCAGGGATGATGCTTCAACACTTCCCTGGGCAGCCCGTTCCAATGTGCAATAAACCTTTCAGTGTAAAAAAATTTCTTAATATCTAACCTGAACCTCCCCAAGTGCAACTTGAGGCCGTTTCCTCTTGTCCTATTGCCTGTGACGTGGGAGAAGATACCTACCCCTGTCGCCCCTCAGCCTCCTTTTCTCCAGGCTGAACAACCCCAGCTGCCTCAGCCTCTCCTCATAAGACTTGTTCTCCAGACTCCTCACCAGCCCTGGTCCCTCAAAATCAAGCCACTATACCTTAGTGCAGCTAATTTTACAGCAGAAGAAATTTATCAACATCATTTCACTTCCCTTGCATTTTGTAAACAAAGCACATCAGTTATGCTTTGTGATGGGAAGGCCATGCAACCTTTAGGTGGATTCAGGATGCTTAGCCCATCAGAAATTCTGGGTCAGTAGAGTTGCTCTTCTCCCTAATTCCATTTAATGTAATTATTCCCCTTCTAGAGCAGACACCCCTTAAGGCACCACATGCAGCATAAGGTAGTTCACAATGCCACAGCCTCACAGAGGCTTCCAACAATTTACATGAGTAGAAAGAACCCAGAAGAGAAACCAGATCCTGGAGCCTTGTACACTCCTTCTTCTCTTCCACTCCTGCATTAAACCCTGAAATATTTTATGCAGCCAAAAGGTCTTGCTAAATATTTAATAGTCATCAGTTTTCCACTCATCCACGTCCTCAAACTTTTTAATGCTGTAGGGATAAGAGATTGTTCCACTACCTACAGAAAATGATGACATAATAGTGCTACTGTAGAAAACCCTCAAATATATGGATATTTCAATTTATTTTAAGTGTTCCATCTGGAATGTCAGGATGCACTATTTACTGCTGTTTCTATATTTAAAACTGATAGGCTACACTTATAGCAGCTGTTAAGATAATAACCAATGGGGGGGCAGTTTGATGTATAACTTAATATGTCAGCCTTTCAAAAGCTCTTAAAATAGTTCAAACTCACTTCAGCTTCAAGGTTTACATATGCACAGCCTTACAGTTTATAGGATGAAAATCTCTTATGACTTACTGAGCCTTTAAAACCCAAGGTATCACCTGAAACAGCCTCACCTAAGAATACTGTGTTTGCCAAATTGCCAAATACCCTGACGTATTGCCTTTAAAAGCCTAACAAAACATCAGCTCCAGGTATGCTTTTTCCATCAGGTCTAAAATTATTCCTCTTTTCCCTTTTTTCTTCTCCCCCTTTTAAGTCCAAGCTTCATTGTTGGGATTGATATTCCACTCACATTTACACTGAAAACCTGCTGGAGTAAAGTCATCACAGAAACGCAGACCAAGTCCCATGAGTTCCACCTCAAAATGTATAATTCTGCATTATTCTCTCAGGGCACTAATATCCTCTCACAAATCGAACTAGGGGCAAAAATGTTGTGCAGTTATGAAATAAATGAACATCACACTGGTATGTAGGAATAGATTTCTTGCCCACAAGACACCTGCAGTCATCTTTACCTCTGCCCCACACTACCAGGACCTCAGCAAATGTGCAAAGGAGCAGCAGTAAGGAAATCCACCACCGCCTTTTTGCATAACAGCTGAGGCTCCAGCAACAAGCACAAGACAATAAATGACAGAAACGGAAATAGATTTGATCTTAGGAAAATTCTGATGAGATCAATTGTATCAGAAGGTTTTAAAGGAACAGTTAGCTAACCACTGACTTGTGGTCACTGTCAGATGCACTCCATGGCTTCAGCATCACAAGTCTTGTTTGGGGGAAGGGGTCTGACTATCTGGCCTTTGAATTCTTTCTCTCTCTCCTGTTATTGTGATTATCCAGAAGCACTCTTGTGATCGGCAGTTTAAGCCATTAATGCATTATAAGGTGAAATGGAAAACTGGAGATGATCAGAGGTAATGGTTCATCTTCACTTTCTTACCCCAGGGTTACCTCCTCTACCACTGCTCATCACTTAGTTCATCTCCCCCTTTTCCTTCACCAGCAGTATCTGATTTTCAGATGCTCTTGGTCGCTGGCTTTGCCCCTCAGCTGACACCCAACATTCCGAGCTTCTGGTGAGATTGGGCTTAAATGGAATTACTTCTCCAGTGATGAAACTGAGAGCAGGTTTTTCAGCCCCTTCTCTCTCACACCCTCTCGTTCTCACCACTCATCCCTCTCCTGCTGTTGGGTGCTTTAATGTGATAAGGTGCTATACACAGTTAGTCTAAACTGCGGTTTTAGAATGGTTAGTGAGAGCGAGCTAACACATGTGTGCTGTGCGTACCTATTTTGTTATTACCTTTCTAGCACAGTCAGGTCTGTCAAAGAGAGTATGGCTTTACTTTACAGTTTTCCGTTATATTTAATGTTTTGCACCTCAGGAATATTTTACAAGTAGGGCATAAGTTGTAGGAGCAATTGATTTCAAATCAGATACACAGTCTAACTCCAAGTCCCCTATTAACTTTTTCATCTCCCTGCAGAAGTTGTTTCTGTCCATATTTTTATTTCAGCTGGGCTGAGTGGGAGAAAGAACTCTAAGGGAGGTCTTAGCAGATGGTTGTCACAAACTGCATACGGCAATTGAGAATTAGTGTGCAAGCATATGCAACCTGGTACAGTATGAAACATTCCAGCATATGAACACTGAAGTAAATCAAGCTTGGACAGGATTTTTTTTAATTTTTTTTTATTTTTTTTTATTATGAACATTAGAATTTAGTTTCTCTTTTCATCTGCACATATGGATCTCAGGGTTTCACAACATATGGGGCCAAACTCCGGACTGAAGTGTGACTCCTTGGAAATCTAGGTAGTTAAACTTTGTGAGAGTTTGGTTCACTAAGTTTAATGTAAAAATAAAACATACAGAAATACAAACACAGCCATTGTGTGTATATATATGTGTGTATGTATGTACATGTATTTATAAACTGCCTAGTTTTATCTAGTCCTGGTCCACACATTGTTTAAACAATCTGTGAGAGAAACCTACTGAAGAAAAGGATGGGGAAGAAAAGTGGTTCTGAAAAATTATAACCTGGGTACATATGTTGTTGGTTTGGTTTTTTTTTCCTTTAGAGAAACAACACCTTTTCTGGAAAAACCAACTGGAACAGGAAAAATATCAAGTTGGGAAGCAAAAACTCCTTTGTAGGTCATGCTTTCAACATGCAGGAGCAAAGGTTTTGATCCTGTGCCCTGAGACATGGTGATGTTTGAGTAAGTCTGTGCCCAAGGAGATGTTCAGGTAGCATCTGCTCCCCTGCGCCCTGCTTTCCAGGCTGCAGGAGTGACACCCATCCAGGCCGACATCACCCACCTCCTCTCACCTCCCTTCCTCCTGTCCTCTCTGTGCGCAGGGTGCAGAGCGCGGGAACAGGGGAGGCATTTTGGGAGAGGGTCTCACTCCTGGCAAACCGTACCTCGATGTTTTCTTAACCTTCCTGCTTGCCCTTCTTGTTAAGTTGTGGCAGAAAAATAGAACTGAGATGGAGAGAGGGGAAAGAATGCAAATACTGGCACACAAGGAAATACTGAATTACATATTGGTCGACCAAAACACAAATCAACTCAAAACTACAGGAGTCCACCAACATGCACATAAATCATTTATAACGATAATCCAAGGCAAGGTCCAAATCTCATTAAAGTATATGAATCCTTAATCTATTTTGGCAAAAAAGAGCCAATACACATTTTTTCTTTTTATCATAAATTACAGTTCTGTGGCACTGTGCAAATATTACCAAGCTGTAAGACAGCTGTGCTCCATTAAAATGTGTAATGGTCGCTGATTTCTTACAGCACATGGTCATCAGGCTGAATCTACAGCCAGTAATTAGGAAGATGAAATGTTTAATTGTGCCTTAATTTTGATAAAATTTATCTGTCACACATCCCGTAGTCAAGCAGTATGCTCACAAATCAATGTCATCAGGCCCGAGCAAGAGCTGAAGCACCACACTCTTGTTCCTGACAGATTCATTTGAATATCAAACTGCTCTGGATGAGCCACCAGACCAGCAAAACAAGGAAAAACTTTCCCGATGAGCCTGGCTCCGGTGACGTATGTCTCACCACCCAGGCGAAAAGACACAGAGGTCAAAGCAAAAAAGGGAGTAGTTACCTTTCGTCTCTCTCCCCGCTGTGCCCACCTCAAAGTTGTTTAAAAGCCAAAAAACTTCTTATTGACTAGGTAATCAAGCCTCATGGGCTGGGAGATGGTGGGGTCAGGCAGTGGTTTGCGTTTCTTCTTCTACACACACCCCCCCAACCTCCGGCTCTTATTTGTTCTCCGGCTGGAAAACCATATGAGGCAAAGCCAGCGTCCATTGTGTAGGCGAGAGGCAATCACTCACTTCCCTGCTGGCAGTACAGCAGTGCACATTACAGCAACCAGTCATGTGCAGATTATTACCACACATATGCATTATTATTTTTTTTTTCCCCTTTTTCTTTTTTTTGCCTTTTAGACCAGAGTCCACATGGCGTGTCAAAATGGTAGAGCGCCGCGTGAATACTGCTCAGTTCCATTTTTAAAAAATGCAAGCTTTGCTTTTAATGCATCCAAATATGGGGCCCAGTTTCTTCTTGAATATTTCTGGGTTTTTTTTAAATCTTTCTTTCTTGCTCCTTTTGAATCAGACTAACAGGAACAGTACCCAAGATAGACAAGCTACTTCACCACGATGGTGGGCACACTGGCCTCTGCTCAAAAATGCTTCTTAATTGTTTTTCAAGGAGCCACTGTTGATATTGCCCATCTGTCCTGCTGGAAGAAATAGTTGCATAATAGCACCCCAACTACAGGGACTGAGCCTAGCAGTGCTGGGTTAATGAACATAGACTTTCTCCTGCTTGAGCAAAAAGACAGTGTCCATAACTTCAGACACTGTAGCTGACCCAAAAGCATTGATACATGGTCTCGACAGACTCAGGGAAGGAAGGGTGATGTTGGTCTTCCTGTTGGTCATAATGCAAGAGAAGCTACAGAGGGACTTTGGTGGCATGAGTTAGAGCAGTTATTATCACCCTGCTTTTTTGGAGCAAAGCCACAACCAAGCCTCAGGTATCATATATATGGTTGGAAGAGCTTACTAATATGTGTGGCCACCTCCTGGTGTTGGGAATCTGGTTTCCCTTTTGCACCTAATGAAGGACGAGTCTCCATGTGTCCCAGCAGAGAGCAAGAGTGCTGCTTTTGTTCCCCTAAATTAGATCCCTGTACCGTGTATTTTTCAGGTAGCTGCAAAAAGGAGATTATTGAAAAAGTGGCAAAAAGGCAGCTTTGGTAGCATCTCGAATTCTGATAGCCAAAAGAGAGACAAAGATTTCAGACTATATCCAGTCTGCTGTTAAGAAAGGAGATTGCATATACTGGGTTGCTTACTAGTCTTGTTTTCTTTGCAAAACAGTCATGTGTCCATCCTCATTCTTTTAAATCTGAGAGCAGGTTTTGGTAGCTTCCCCATGAGGCCCTCTTATTGTACCTGCTGATTATGTTGTCTTTTCAGTTTTTCTACCGCTTCTATTCTAGACCCAGAAGATCCTTTGGGATGACTGATCAAAGGCCCTAGCTAGGATTGTTCCATGAAATCATGTTCTACCTCTCTCTACTTAGCCTTCACATACTTGATTTTAAAATCTAAATAGATAAGGGACCAGAAAGTCAACATCTCTCCAATAAGAGTCATAATTAACTGTATGAATATGCTTGTGTCTTGGTTGTAATAATCTTGCTGTTGCATTTCTGCTGTGAATATAAAATGTGTGCTTCTTGTCTAAGACCTTAATTAAGGACATTGTAGAGAGGTTGGTGCTGGTCTCTTCTCACAGGGAATTAGCCATACAACAAGAAGGAATGGCTTTAAGCTACAACAGGGTAGGTTTAGACTGGGCACTATGAAAAAAATTCTTCACAGAAACAGTGGTCAGACCCTGGAATAGGCTGCCCAGGGAAGTGGTGGAGTCCCCATCCCTGAACATGTTTAACAGTCATTTACCTGTGGTGTTGGGGGATATGGTGTAGGAGAGAACTTTGTAGAGTGGGGTTGATAGTTGGACTTGATCTTAAAGGGCCCTTCCAACCTAGATAACTCTATGATTCTATGACCTCTCTGAGACTGTCTCAGTCTTAATATGAAGCATATCATTTATCTGAAATTGATTTAATTTTCCAGTGAAATATTAGATAATTATATTTCCAGTCAAAGAACTAGTGAAGTTCTTTGAAAATCAATTAGTTGCCGTGAACAGGTCAGGTTTTGGGTTTTTTCACCCAATTAGAAGCATGTATTTACAGATAGACATTAACAGTGTCTTGCCAAGACAATGGTCTGCTGTCATCCAGTCCTTTGTATGTTCCAGATTACATTATAAAAACATTCTAAACAGGACTACATGCTAAAAAGGTCACAGAAACTGGACCCAGGGCAGAATTGCTGCTTGCTCTCCATCAGCGCATCTCTAGCACTGTGCCATGGCCAGCACACGTGAACTATGGGCTCGATGCTTTTGACTTCACAGCACTAAAAGGCTTAAACCCCACCTTCTGGTGAGGTCTTTCTATACCACATGTCTTGCAGTGAACGGCAGGGATTTATTTATTTATTTATGTGTCATTTGTTATTTATTTTGAGTTTCTTTCTTGGATGGTGTTAACATAGGAGATTCTGCTCACCTTCCCATCCTGGCTCTTGCCAAAGTGCTGCTTGTAACGTACAGAGAGTGTTATAATTTAAAAAGAATTGCTATGTTTTATGCTTAATTGCCACATTTAGGGTTTCTCTTGAGTTTGTGGATTAGGACTGCTTACATCAAATAGAAAACTCCCCCTGTTTTTAAATCTACATAAATACTGACTTTTCAAAATCTTGAACAAATATCATGGGTGGCAAAAAGGCATAAAACCACCTGATGATGTTATCTTCATCAAAAATCTTGCAACTCTGTCTGCAAAACAAACAATAACCGGGGTATACAATCTGGCTAAGCTCACCAGTTCCTTCAGCCCTGGATAAAAACATAACTACAAAAATATTGATTGTGTTCTTCTAACCTGTTAGGAAATTTTGACATAAACAACAAGAATGTACCAAAAGAGTCATTTGACTTAAAAATCATTAAATAGATACATGGGATTCTTAATATCAGAGAAAATTATGAGCTCAACCATTCTGTCTTCTGTTATTATATTATTACTGCTGTGCATCATTTGGATGCCCTGTGCCCTATGACAGAGAACTCTTAACAAAAATTAATTTGGAGTAAATGTGAGATATTCAGTTGTAGGTGTTGTAAGGCAGGCAGGAGAGATTTCATCACAGCTTTCATTTCATCAGTCTTTTCTGAAATGCTCTTGCTTTCCTTCATCCCCTCTTATATTTCACAACAAGGCTGGAGGCTACAGTAAAAAAGATTTCATAGCCTTTACAAAGAATTATTCGTTTTTGTTCAGTTTGGTTCCAGTTCTTTGATGTTAATGAGATTACAGATTTTAACAGTGATTATGACAGAGTTAGGAGCCTGTAATCTGTCAAATCCCTCAGAAGTCTGTTTTAGCTCAGGTTTCTTATATAATTGTCTGGGTTACTTATTTGCTTAGTTAATTATATGAATTTAGTGCCTTCTTGTAAGATCTCAGGAGACAAAGCTTGCAACCAAAATATTTTCAATTAACAATCTAAATTTCAAGATCTTTGAGGTAGTCAAGCATAAAGCTATAAACGCCTTTGACGTAGTCAAACATGCAGGTAACTGCTGATACCGTTAGTGTCATCAGAAGATGACAGTCTTCCTCCTCCTCCTTCTCTTTTGGGGGTTGATGGGTTTTCTTCCCCCAGACAATCCACAGCAGGGGGCTTGATGGGGGACATTTTCTACTCAACACGTACAAAGTATGCGGGAGTTTCGTCGTGGAATTTCTAGATCCGTCTAAATGATGTGTAGCTGGCGCGTCAATGTAACGTGTTCCCACACAAGCAGGACTCTCAGCACCTGCACTAAATGTTTCATCGTCTGAGTAGTGACAAAGATTTTTTTTATTATTTATTTCCTTATTTATATTAGAGCAGCTACCTGCACAGATAATGAAAAATGGTTGCCTGCCACAGACAGCACACAGCTTGGATTTCCGAAGAGACAAAACAGATGATGAAAAGAGACAAATAGTGTGGGTAAGTGAGGAAATGAAAAAATAAAAATGTTTTGCTGTGTAAAAAGCAGACTCCTCTCCCTCTGCTTAGTTATTGTCAACTGGCATTCTTCTTCTGCCACTGTGTTAAAAACTAACTGCAAAGATGAAATTACAGGAGCATATCATGGCAGATTTCTGGATTTCGACAGAAGATTTTCCCTAAGCATAACGAGTGCTGATAAGAAATTGGTAACAATATTCTTGGTCAAAATCTCTAATTTTTTTGAAGCAATATCAACACTTTTACCCCAATACTCCGTGATTATCTTTCCAAACCCCAAAGGATGAATTCTTTCTGATAGCTTCCAATTAGAAACAAGGTGGTCCTGTAACCATAAATCTGATCATTCCATTCCACAATTGAATTAAGTTCAAAGATAATTCCTCTAACTATTCTCTCACACCATTCTAGTCCAGTTTCAGTTGGCAAAGGGAACAGCCAATGTGAAAAGCGTCAAATATCAATTTGAACACCTCATATTGCATGGGGCTGGCTCGGGCTAATCTGTGTCCATCAATCTTGCTTGCATGTTATGTCTCTTCCCTCTGTCTTTTAATCCCAACTTTATAACTGGCAGAATATGAGAAGACTGCCATTCCCATGAGGAGCCCGTTTAAGGGGGGCTCAATGAAGTAAGTGGCCTTAAATGCCAACAATGGCAGAAGTGTCGCAAGACTATAAACTCTGTGAATTTAAAAATCAGTGCTCGCTTAGTTTTTGTGTTTCTAGAGGGGATAGCACAATGGCACCTTCTCCTCAATGATCTTCAGGTGATGCAAACATGCAAATTAACCATCAGTAACGTAGCAACATTATACAAACTTGCATTTCACTTGGCAGCAACTGAGCCAAAAAGACTCATTTGAATTCACCATACATGTTAAAAAAGTGACAAATTCTGTAAATGAACACATGAGAGGTCATAACTGTCCCAGACAATATCATTATCTTACTTCAGAATGGTACATTGTTCTGCTAAAGCGACAACGCGAAGAAATCTATGAATCCTTAAATCCTTACATTTTGGGGATCTTTTTAACTAGTTTTTGTGAGACCTTAGGAAATCAGTATCAATGGGTTGTACAGTGAGAACTGAAATGTACGGGAGTGACTGCAAGGTGTAGAATGTACACTTTAAAATGATTTGGAAGGAAAAGAATGTGCTGCTTCCATAACACTCAAATTAGTCATTTACAATAGCTTTTTAATATGTTTTCCGCACCCACATTCTTTGGTAATTTCTCTCTACATAAGTACTGGTATTAAGATAACACCTAAAGGAAACTAGCAATAATTAATTTATTTTCTTTTTATGTATGAATTCTTTACTTGTCAGAGAGAAGGAGTAATGCAATGTAATTAGAAGACCACAGAGGCCCTAAAGAGGGAAAAGGCTTTTCAAATAATTTGCAATGAAGCAAACAACTTTTTCTGTTTGCAATATCAGTTTACATCATTTCATGTGTTGAACAATTCTAGAAAACATCAACTGTTTTGAGAAAGCCCTTAGAAAAGAAGGATAAAGTCTGTGGAATACATTTTCAATGTAAAACGTTCATCCATTTCTATTTGGGATTTATTTCTTAGCACCCTGGTTTAGAAGGCTACAAGCCAATACTTGGTTGTGGTCCAACAACATCCCACATCCCCCAGGCAGATGATCTTACGTTGTAATAAATTAATATATTTTAAAACAAAAGCCACACATTAACCCACAAAAACCTCTGCCAAGCAAGGTGTCTCACTCCTAGGGCAGCATTTGGATCCTGGAACAGAAAGGTGCAGGGAACAATGTTTTTAAAAGAACGTGCTTAAATTCAGGATTTTCTGGATTATCAGGACCTGGCACAACCCCAAATATCTGAAAGCTGCTTCCTCAGAAAAATGGGCTCCACAGTACTGACAGCAGGAACAAAGCCTCATCTCCAGCCTGCCTAGCTCCATGTCCATCTGGACGGTGGCCACGGCAGTGAGCGAGGGGGCAAAGGGAGGAGTGGGAGCAGCCCACGGGTCCCCACTTCAGTGAGCCTGTGGTAGCCCACCTTGGCCAAGGAGGCTCTGCTCGGGCCAGGCAATCTGCCTCTCTGCAGTCGTATGGGCTCCATACCATAACGCCACAAGCTGCCGCGCCGTCGCCCGCCCTGCTCTTCCACAGAAGCTCGTGCCATCCCTCCACTCTGCTGTTTTACCCTGACTGCGGAGAGAAGCAGGGGGGGTAGTGAGGGTGGCTTCATCCTAGGAAAGGACAAAAAAACCCCAAAACCCTCAAACTTGTTGGGCCGGTTGTTACCAGCTGTAAAGACTGAAAGTAAGGAGGTAAATGTAGACCTCGTGGAAGCAGCTCCACGGTTTCAATAAAAGGACGTTCAAATTATGCCGTACCTTAAGGTGGGCTCAGTGCCTAAATTCTTCAACTGCCAAGGAAATGTGACATTTCCCAACCCAACGGTGCGCTGGGGGACGTGTACGTATCCGCCACGCAATCCCAGCATTGCTTTCAGGGCCTGGTCATATGTGCAATAATTGGCTTTTTGTTTGAGCTACTTGGACCAGAAAAAAAAAAAAACAAAAAACAAAAAAACC
>VXBJ01000916.1:273905-309007 GCA_013400055.1 Nycticryphes semicollaris | reverse complement strand
TTTTTTACTTTTTTTTTTTCTCCAGAAAATCCTTGTCTCTGTCAGCTGGTTTAAGGGGGAGCAAGCCTGAAGCAGGGGTTTGGACTCTGGAGAACCTATCTACCTACCCCATTGGCAAACATGGCTGTGGTTCGCAGGTGAGCAAATCAGAAATTAGGATTAAGTAAATGGCTCTAAACTTCAGTGACACATATTGTTCTGTTGGATGCATGCCCAAAATCCAGAAGAGAGAGTGTGTGTGTGTGTACATGTATGTGTAAAAAAATCTTACAAATTCATATTATATTTGTATGGTATTTGCATTCTTTGTGGCAGACTAACAGAAAATAGGATTATTATTTGAATTCACCACAGTTGTAGCGAGAATCTAGTCAGAAACTGTGTTTTATGCATCTTCCAGACCAATTTGGCCTTTCACTTGGCTGACTTCTTGGCCAACACAGTGAGACGCTGAGTTAAAAGCAACATGGTCAAAAAAATGCCCAGGTGCAGTAATAGCACAATGAATGAGACATCCTGTCTACATCAGGTAGCATGTAAGGGCATCAGCCAATGAGGATTTTCAGGCACTTCTATGTACTCTCTAGTTGAAACAAATGAGGGATCTGAAAGGTCTTTTTTTTTTTCCTCAAATTTGGCCTCTGGAGCAAAGAGACAAAATCACACTGATTGAAAAAGCTAATTTTTGGTTGGTTTTTGCTGCAAAGAGTTCTCCTGGCAAGAAAGTCTGGTCCAGGACAGGAGCCACAAGTATGCCAGTGGGTGGTCAGCTGGGAGTTTGCCAGAAAACCAATACATGGCCCAGAGGAAATCGAACCAGAGAAATTATGTTTTGTCCTACAACACACTTGCAAAACAGAGACTGGCTCCTGTTTTCGTGATTGTGCTGCTGATTGGTTGCGATTCCACTTGCAAGCCTCCATTGGTAACAGCCTTTGAGTTTAGGTTAGCAGTTGCATGATTCTCTCCTCTCACAGTTAGTACTGAGACCTTATCACTCTCTACAACTCCCTGAAAGGAGGGTGTAGAAAGGCAGGGGTCGGTCTCTTCTCCCAAGTCACAGACGATAGGAGAAGAGGAAATGGCCTCAAGTTGTGCTAGGGGAGGTTAAGGTTAGATAGTAGGAAAAATTTTTACACTGAAAGGGTTATTGCACATTGGAATGGGCTTCCCAGGGAAGTGGTTGAGGCACCATTGCCGGAGGTATTTATAAGACAGGTTGAATGGTGCAGGACATGGTTTAGTGATGGTTTTTTTATCAGAGCTGGGTTGATGGTTGGACTCAATGATATTAAAGGTCCCTTTCAACCTAGACAATTCTATGATTCTATGAAACGTTCAATAGGAAATCTTGAGAAAGTTAAAACAAATAACAGATCAAACCAAGGAGACTCAGCCATTTTGGAGAATGAGCCAAATATGAACAGAGCATAAAAAAATGGTTATACCCTGCAAAAGTTAGAAAACCACTGTGCAGCTCTGGGCACAGATTTCTACATCTCTTTCACTTTACGCTT
The DNA here is from genome assembly GCA_013400055.1 of Nycticryphes semicollaris. Taxonomy (NCBI): domain Eukaryota; kingdom Metazoa; phylum Chordata; class Aves; order Charadriiformes; family Rostratulidae; genus Nycticryphes; species Nycticryphes semicollaris. The sequence continues at coordinate 307,490 of VXBJ01000916.1, read as the reverse complement.
TTCCCTTCTGAATCCTTCTGCTGGTAAGTGCCATGCAATATTATCAACTTCTGTGTTACCACAGAGAAAAAGATATGGGGAGAGAACAAATGCAAAAAGACAATGGTAGAGAGCAATTTCTTTCAGAAACAAAACCAAGTGCTTTTAGATACAACATCTGCTTTTGAAGGTACAACAGAATCACTCAAAGAAAGTTCTTTATTTTTAATGGAAATTGGCACCAAAGAATATTTTGAAGTAATGCTATAGCAGAAAGGGGCTTCTGAAGAAATTCCTGGCAGCTAAGGAGTTATATAATTGTGGTTTTGGTCAAACTACATTTCTGTTCTGGGGAAAGAAGTTAAAAATGCATACAATGATTCTCTGGGCTTTTTACCTTTAAGAATTCTCAACTAAATTACTTTGATTCCCCAGCAAGAAGACACTGACTGTTATTTTTAAATGTAATTTTTGCAAATTTAACCTCACACTTGAAGAAAAAATGAAGTGATATTTTTTTCTGGTTTGACCATCACTACTAGAAGAAAAGGACATGAAAGGCATATTCTGTTCTTCATTTGCCTCTGTGCAGTACCACAAAATTCAGATAATGCAGAATGCCCGACACAAACAAAAATCCAGTTTGCACTGATACCTGTGCTAATAGTTCAGTGAATATGAAGAGAAAGAGGAATCAAAATGCACACTTCTTTTTGCTAAAATACCTATGATTCTGATTCAAAGTTGGCAGAGATTCGATGAACGAGAAGGTTCTTGATCTAGAATGAAATAAAGGTTTGTGGTGCAGTGATAGTACCAGGTCAGAAGTTTCTTTACTTCCCCTGGGAACATACACCTTCTCTTGCTAGTATTTTTACAATTCTTAGAATAATAAAATTATTTCAGTTGGGAAAGGCCCTTCAGATCACTAAATCCAACCATAAACCTAGCACTGCCAAGGCCACCTCTAAACCATGTCCCTAAGTGCCACATCTACATGGCTTTTAAATACCTCTAGGGATGGTGACTCAACCGCTTCCCTGGGCAGCCTGTTCCAATGCTTGACAACCTTTTCAGTGAAGATTTTTTTCCTCATTTCCAATCTAAACCTCCCCTGGTTCACCTTGAGGCTGTTTTATCTTCTCACTTGTTACCTGGGAGAAAACACTGATCCCTGCCTCTCTACACCCTCTTTCAGGGAGTTGTAGAGAGCAAGAAGGTTTCACTTCAGCCTCTTTTTCTCAAGGCTGAACAACCCCGGCTCCCTCAGCCAATTCTCACAAGACTTGCTCTCTAGACCCTTCCCCAGCTTCATTGTCCTTCTCTGAATACGCTCCAGCTCCTCAGTGACTTGCTTGTAGAGAGAAGGCCAAACTGGATGCAGTGTTTGAGATGGGACCTCACCGGTGCCAAATATAGGGAGGGGGACATCACCACCCTAGTCCACACTATTTCTGATACAAATGTTGGCAAGTACTTGTATTTGCCACAAATTCTGCACCAATAGGTTTTTTCTATTTAAAATATTGCATTTGGTATAATAACTATTTTATTGGGAAATAAGTACTGTACATTGGACTAGAGCGTTTTACTAAGCTTGGGCTCAATGAGTGTACATTGATTATCATGCCACACACTGGAGCTGATAGATCTGGTCTGGTATTTGTTGAAGCACTACATTCATCGGGCAATGAAGCCCTGCAATAAAGAGAAACTAATGGAAGCAATTAGGAAAGAACACCTGTCAGTGGAAGACTGCAACCTCTACATTGACCATAGCCAGAAATTGCTCCCAATTGTTATTCACAACAATGGAAGGCCTCTGGACTGTGAATGCAGGCGATGATGGACTGCAATAAAATTTGCAAATTGTCCAATAAAATTCTATGACTTTGTCAGTCTGTGTTGACACAGACCAACACATGGCTAAGCAGTAAAATTATGTAAGAAAAGTGCTAATTGCTATTGTTAGTGAAAGGTATCTTTGCACTTCCAAAGGACCTTGTTCCAGGTTTTCCATTGGTCACAAATGCTCCTGAGTCTTTTGGTTTTATCCTAATCTCTGGTGGAGGTTTAGCCTTATTAGGCAGGTTAGGTCAGCTAGCATTCTCTGTTCCACAGCCAGGACTGTAATAACAAAGTTATTTGTAAGTCAGTCACGGCAGCTAAGTTGAAAGGCAAATTGTCTTTCTGCTCTGCATGGCTTTAGCCAGCACATGACAGAGATCTGTGCATTTTACTAGCAATATATTTCACTAGCTACCTGAATTGTAGACAAACTCTCCACAACAGGAACAACTTTTGACTTTAAGAACTAGAGAGACTGTTAGAAAAGGTATCAAGGTAAAAGTATATGCTCCTCTTCCAGTTCGCAACTGCACAGTAACTTTTTGACACAGTTTAATTCCTTGGCTTTCCTTTTGAAAACAGGGAAATGGAGGGAAGGAGATACAGCAACAGTATTAGAGAGGGAGGAAGGGGTGTGGAAAAAGAGATGCTAAGAGAAGTCTGTTTGCAGTGACATCCACTGACTCAACATGTTGTAATGCATGTGAACCATGAAAGACCTCTGAACATCGGATGTTCACATCCTTGAAATGGCCATGGAGCTGGTCTTGGAGAGACTGGTAGGACTGGCACAAAATTTCCGGTAGAAATCTGTAAAGTCAATCAAGTGTTGCTTTTGAAACTGTTACGGCCAAAACCTCACAGAAAAATATACCTCTTAGTTTATATCTGCCTGATTTTTTATTACTATTAGTCAGTAAAATGTGTATATTGCAATTATTCTGGAGAGATCAGGCAGTTCCCTTTCCCTTAATTCCTCTCATTGCTGTAATGTAACTAAATAAGTCTACTTCGTGCCTCTGAACAAGCCCAACCACAATATGAAGGTTTAATCAATAGACTTAATTTAATTCCATAATGATGAGCTGACTGTCTTCAGGGCCTAATCTTCTGTTGTCTACAGATAGTAGAACACAATTTTTTGTCGACGCAACTGTTTACATACAACCAGACACAAATTTGTATATAGAAATTGATTCATTAGAAATCAATTAAAAAAATATAAATTGTAAGAGTAAGTAAAATTAAAGCAACACTGGTTTTGCTTGAATAGAATCTTGCACCCATAATTTCAATGTACTTTTTAGGGGGCATAATATTACTACTATGTATAATTTTCTTTCCTCTTCTCTGCCTTCTCTCTTTTTTTAATTTTATATTTTCAAGGAACCAGGTATAAGAAAGATTTCTGCAGATGTGCTCAAAGTTCCAGATATTTCACAGGACCTTACAATTAAGTAGACAACTTCTTCAAAGAGATTTTACTCAAGATGGCAGGAAGTATCAGAAAGATGTACCAAGACAGTTCTCCGTTTATTATTTATTCAAGACCTACCAGTGATTTGTAGCAGCAATATGCTCCTTACCCTCAGTTCTAACCAGTCCAAACTATGCATGAAAACTGTCTGATAATTTGATAGATTTCACACATGGAAATGCAATGTTTTATTGAATCCATCTGAAATTGTGTTTTAAATTCCCACTGTCATTGAACAGGAAAATAAATGATTCTTTGGAATACAAGTTTTCAATGATGAAGAAGTCAAACAATAGATTTGGTGCAGGTTCTGTGGCATGAATAAGTATATTAGGATTGTGTGTGTAACTGTTTGCTCTGCATTAGCCTTTTCTTGTAGCGAACTATGAAAGTGCGAAATAGTAGAAGGGAAATGAACACGTTCTCCTCCTTCTCCAAATGTGGAAATTCATCACATATTTTGCAAGATGAGACAAGTGCAGAGACAGCTGAGGATGAGTCAGCACTATATCCATCCAGCCGTGGAGGCCAGCCACGCACAGCCTGGAGAACAGATCTTAGCAGAGCACAGAGAGAGCACACGGGCAACAGACACAAGTCACAACAAGGGAAGTTGCAATGAGATACCAGGAAGCAAAAGCTCCTTGTGAAGGCAAGTTACCCAGAGAATTTGTGGAACCTCTGTCCTTGGAGATACTCAGACCTGTCCAGACAAGGCACCTGATGCAAATAGTGTTGCGTTGAGCAAGATTTCAACCAGATGGATACCTTCTTGAGTTAGTTTCCTTCCTAAGTCTTTGGGAACCACTGAAAAGAGCCCAGCTCCATCGTCCTTCAACCCACCCTTCAGATCCTTGGAAGCATTCCTAAGGTCTCCCCTCAGCCTTCTCTTCTCCAGGCTCAAGAGTCCCAGCTCTCTCAGCCTTTCCTCATCAGGGAGATGCTCCAATCCCTCCGTCATCTTTGTTGCCCTACACTGGACTCTCTCCAGTAGTTCCCTGTTTCTCCTGAACTGGGGAGCCCAGAACTGGATGCAGTATTCCAGTTGTGACCTCACCAGTGTAGAGTAGAAGGGGAGAATGACCTCCCTCGACCTACTGGCCACACTCTTCCCTATGCAGCCCAGTATTCCATTGGCCCTCTTGGTCACAAGAGCACATTCCTGGCCCATGGATAGTTTACTATCTACCAGGACCCCCAGATCATTCTCTGCAGAAGTGCTTTCCAGCAGATCTGCCCCTAACCTATATCAGTGCCCAGAATCCTTCCTCCCCAGGTGCAGGACCCAACACTTGCTGTTGTTGAACATCATTGGGTTCTTCTCTGCCTAGCTCTCCAGCTCTCCAGTCTCTCCAGGTCAGGACTCTTCTTTGAGTCTCTGTGAAACAGATGAAAATGGTGCTTTGTAATGGAGCAATCTTCCTATTATCTGTGGTCATGTCCACAAAGTTTATTGTAATTAGGAGGAAGATGAAGCCAAATTACTCCCTGCTAATGTTTGAAAGAAAAAGAGGACTGAATAGGAAGCAAGAAAAAAGTACAAACCATGCTCTTTTCCAGAAAGGGAATTTGATCACACTCTGGACACAGAGCTCCACGGTGGGACTATGATAAAAACATAAGTCATGATGAACACCTATGGGATTCAATTTTTTATGAGAACGGTTCCTGATCACAGATAATGGCATTCATTTTTAATGATAATTTCACCAAATGGGCTACTTTTACCTTCCTTTTTTTCTCTTCCTATTTTCCTTCAGGGAAATTCTGCTCATCAGCAAACAAATGTGCAAAATGGATCAACTGATACAAGACTGCATCAGTCCTCTCTTTTCTTTTGTCAATAAATACTTAACAAACTTTAACTATTTTTCATTTCATAACAAATGCAAAATAACTGTGTTATAGGCAGGGGTTTTTGTTATATGTTGTTTTACCTGAACCAGATGATACCTAATTGTTCCGCCTGGGGTTACTTCCAGCATAAGCCTTATCCTGAAAATTGCTTGCCTTGTTTGCAGTCTGGTTCCTTTGTCTGATAAGTACTAATGGCCAGCACGGATGGGGCTGTTCGCCTGGAGGCTGCTAAATGTCAGGTAAGAGTGTTGGTCTTCTTTCTTTGGTTTGGATCTTCCTGGGCTTAAGATAGGCTACAGCTGAACAAAAATAAATACTTTCTTTTTAGTATCACAGCCCAGCAACCTTATTCGCAATGAATACCTCTTTACTCTCAGAGTATCTAACTCCTGAAATGTAGAAACTCCTAGTTCGTTCTGCAGAGGTTGATCTGTACAAGACAAGGTGTGAGGTTAGAGCTTGAGGTGGGACGTCTGTCAAGCAAGTGTGGCACTGCACAGCACTCTAAGATATCATTTAGAGTGAAATTATTTGTGATTTGCTATATGCATAAAGGTCTTCCTGCATAAAAACATCAAGAACGGCCTCACCAGCTACTTGAGGAAACAGCTAAAGCACTGAAATTTGATTTTAATCACATTTATCTCAGTATTTAGAAGCATATGTATTTAGCATGCTCACTGGTACAGAAGTTATGTTTAAACTCTCTAGCATTCAAGACAATAGTTATAAAAAATTATTTTAAATTTCTGGTAATGAAAGGGAATGTATAAAATACAAGAACAGAGATAAAGATGGGAAGAGGGAATATGCAGACAATCTTAGCAAAAAATATTTCCTAAATAGGGAAAGATTAATTAAGCCCAAAACATTAAAGAGATCTGGTAATGTCACAACAGAGCAACAGCAGAGACGTACACTAGGAATAAAAATCAAAGATTCTATGGATGTTCAGTGAAAAAATAAGGTATTCTTATGAAAGTAACAAAGCTATAGTATGTACCTGTGAGTATCTTCAGTTCAATATAGAAATTCATACCTTTTTCCCTTTAAATGTGATTAGTTCCCACACTGCATTTCTGAATTTATCCTTTAAGCACAATAACCAGGAATTATGTGAGAAAACCTCGCATTGCTGATACATCCCACTACATTCCTGAGCAGGCAATATTTACCAGGAGTTGAATTAAACTCATCTGAGCATTCTCCATGTCTAAACAGTCACTCTAGTAATTAGAGAGAAACCAGATTTTCCAGGGCATGTTTCACCTGGTCTCTACGGCAAGTATTTAGGATGAGATGAGCCCCACCAAAGTATGACTTCTCCAGTCTGTTTCTGTTGATAGGAGGATCCCCCTTCTCAAGTCACCTAGCTTCCTTCAATGACTTCAGAGAAAGTCTACACAACTCTTTGAGACTAAATACCTGACTTGCAGGTGCCTGAAGTATATGCCTATGTTAATAAATATCCATCAAATGCTATTTGAAGAAAATTGTCATCCTAGTAGTTGTAGCAAATCTGAGTTCTATTTCCGAAGCAAAATGTCGTATAACTTAATATGGGGTTATTAGCATAAAAAACGTGTTACAACTGGCCAAAGTAACATAAAGAAGGAAATAATTTAAATTTTGACAGGAATTATATCCAGTTTTTGCATTACTCTCTCAATCACCTAATGGATAGGGCCCTCTCCAATATATCTCCTGTCCCAGTTGCCACCTACTGCAACGGCTGGCAGGCACCAGTGGCTCCATATGGCCTTTTCATTCCTTATTGTCATTTCTGGCATGTGTCACACTAATTTTTGGCCCACCACAGAGGTGTGGCTGTGCTGAAGTACAGCAGTAGGGCAGGAAGAACTCACTTTCAGTGCATGTTGGAAAGGCCCTACGTTCTGCCGACAGTCACATCGAGCATCTGTGATTGAGCAGGCTTTGTCAAAAACCTTGAATCCACTTGCTCTACTGTCCTATTCACTGCCTTAAAAAGATAAATTATTAGCAGTAGCAGTTCTACTCTGTTGTATACCCACCCTCATAATAGCCAGTAATTGACTTGTTACCCGGATTTTGAAAATTGCTCATGAGATTTAACTTTCTTTTGTTTAGTTTGGCTGATGTATTTAGGTTGACTAGGAATAACTTCTAGCATTTAGTAGAATAAAACTTAACTTTCTGGGGCATGGGGAAAATTGATGGACAGGGACGGAGAAACAAAGGAATGTATAGAGGATAACCATGCACACAGCAAGTTCTCAGTTGGCAGTTGGCCTTGCAATAGCAAAGTACGGCTGAAATTCAAGGTCATTTCCAGTGTGTTAATCTCAAAGAATCAGGTCAGGATCATGTTTTCAGTCTGGTAAATGTGGAAAATCCACAGAGTTGTGTGGGTAATTAAAACATTGGGTGCCCCACTGGTCATTCCTAACTCAGATATCAGCAAGAAACTCACTAATCATAAGTCAGGGATGAGCCTGTGCATGTGCTGTACATGTGGCTTTCTGCATATGTCTGCACATCATTTCACAGGAAACTATTTCACACTACACCAGCTTGGTGAGTAGCTGTTGTTCACACCCACCAAGAAATAAGTACATGTGAGAATAATACCTTTACAACTTTGAAATGTCCTTAGACAGACTTTTAATCTCCAGGCCATCAACCTGCTGTGAACTCTCCTCCTGACTTTTCACACTTACAGAGAACGGGAGTCAAGCAACACACCATAAGGCAATATGAAAAGACAGAAAAATTCTGGGAAGTGCAAAATTAAGTGCAAGTAAAAATATGTCAAGTTTTTAAAATATGTGGCTGTTTCATCATATATTTAAGCATAAGCATGCATGCACTGATATAAATTGCATCAGTAAATTAGATTGCAATGCTCAAAATGTAAGATGATACTGATACATTCTAACAATAGTCTTCAGTTCCATCTCCTTGGTGTCTGCTCCATATGTCGTGGCTGGCACAAAAACACCAGTAGTTAAAACACCTGTGTTCTCACAGATTTCCTACTAACGTTAAGTTTAACCTCTTCATTCAGTCTGCTACTATTATTTGTATATTGCATGAAATATATGTCTCACTTAGCAAGGATATAGCACAACAAAGTCCTTGACCTCAGGATCTTTCAGCTGAAGGCCTTGATGTGGTGCTAGTGTAAACCTTGATATCAACACCAATTGATCATTTTTAGACACAAAAAGGAGAAAAACAAAGGCAACGCCTATTTACCAGCATCCATTTAAAGAGGGAGGATACAATAAAGAAGGGAAGATCATGCTGAGCAGGAGATTTAGTATCTTACGAAAGCAAGCCATAACATTGTTTGCTGGAGAGCAAATCATGCTCTCCAAGCAAGGAGAGCTGGAGAGAGAGACTCTTTGACAGGGACTGTATCGATAGCATGAGGGGGAATGGTTTTAAATTGAAAAAGGAGAGATTTACATTAGATCTCAGGAAGAAATTCTTGGCTGTGAGGGTGGTGAGACACTGGAAGAGGTTGCCCAGAGAAGCTGTGGCTGCCCCATCCCTGGAGGGGTTCAAGGCCAGGCTGGATGGGGCTTGGAGCAACCTGCTCTGGTGGGAGGTGTCCCTGCCCATAGCAGGGGGGTTGGAACTCCATGATCTTTAAGGTCCCTTCCAACTCTAACCATTCTGTGATTCTATGATTTTATTTGCTTGGTTTCTCTTTTTCTGCTTTTGTCATTTACTTGGTGAGGAAATTGTCTACTGACCTATGATATGGAGAAGTGATCACTGGCAGTTGAAAAGCAACAAGTTAAGGGTGGATTTGAAAGAAGAAGGGCTTGATGGTTGGCTCAAAGGAGGCATAAGGTTGTTTCAGGGATGTGACAAAGTTCACAGAAAGGATGATGGGAAAAGTCCATGGGTGGAGAAGTGAAGTAGAAAGCACATTAGTAATAGTAAAGCAGGAATAGAAGGAGAGAGCAGAATCCAACCATTTGGATATGGAGAATCCTAGACTTGTGAAAAACAAGGATTTCAAATACATACGGAGAAACTTGAAGTTAGCATCAGTGCCCTTCAGGAAAGTAGAAGAAGGGGAAAGGTAGATGGGGAGCAGAATGTTGTGTACATCAATCTAAAGTGACCACAGCATCAAGAGGAGAAAAAATCTTAGGTAGTTGAAGTGTTTTGAGGAGACAATTACTGAAAAATTCAACTGAAGATTTAGGCAGCTAAGAAAGCAGATTTAGTTTCAAGAAAATAATTTGTGGAAAGTAGGTGGGTGTATGTGACCATGCCAGGTTGGCTTAAAACCTAAATTTCTGTCTGTGAAGACACGGTTTTACAGACCTGCCTTTCTTATTCTTCTGGGAGGGAGTGTTGTCTGTTCTTTAGTTTGGTACAAAGGAGTTAAGTAGATCCTTAATCCTTAATATCACTGGGATTCACAAAACCTGAGGGGAAACTTAATTCCCTTTAACAAGCCAACATCACTTTTCCAGCTGAATGTTTCACTTTTTTGTATTTGCTTATACAAGACAGCAGAGAGTTGAAAACACGATCACTGACCAAGGTCAGCCAGGTAGAATTTTGTTTTTCCAGACACCAGTAAAAGCTCCAAATTCTTCTGATTTCTCTTTTTATTTTCCTCTAAAACTGCATCATAACACAAGCTGCATCCTGAGCAAATATGTCTCCCTAGATGTAGTAGATGTATATTACTTTCTAAATGACTCGGTTTATCCAACCTTCTGTCTAGAATGGATCTCTCCTTCCTTGTCACTGTTGTCAGTTGAATCCTCCTCGTCTGGGTACAACTCTGCACACAGTGCACAGATGGGGCAGCCCATCCAATTTAATTTTAAGAAGCCAAAGCGGCAGTGTGTTCTTACTGGACCATGGATATTTGCAAAGGATGTCGCTTGGTAGAACTGTTTTAGTTTGGTTTAAACAATTCACAGAAATTTCATCCTACAATTGCCTGCAACAAAATGTCACCTCTCCGTAAAGAACGATTAAGACAGGCAACACTGAACTTCACAAACAGGCTGTCTGACAATCTTGCTCCGTCAATACATGCTAGAGAATCATCATCCAAACAAACCAGACAAGCTGTCTCTTCTGACATCTGCTCCTGTTTCAGTATATGAATTATCCTCTTGGGTTATCCCATTTTCAGCTGCCTCAGCACGAATTCCATCTCTTAATCTACCTATCCTAACAATTTATCCATTTTTACAACCGTATGCATAAGTAAAGGAATAAAAAGCATAGAGAAAATAGCCAGATAAATACCACAGATGTTTTTTGGGATGACAAATACTTCTAAGATGACAAAAAATAATAAAAAGTTTTTAAGTATCAGTGCTAACAGTTCGTCAGTATGCAAAGCTGTGAGGTTATTCTGTTTATTAGCATTGCATCAGTAATGACACCTCCTTCCCACCCTTTTGACATCTTTCTTGAAAGTAAATAGGAAGAAACTTGAGCAAGGAGAGCATGTGTATATCCCTTTGAACTGTTCCTGGGAATGAAATTTCAATCTCATGGCAGCTTTTAGGTTCTACCATATTACAGATAGTAATAGTTATCTCCTGTCACATCCTGTTCCAACGCTTGCTGATCCATTTAAAGGGTCATTCAGGTATTTTATGTGCATCTGAGTACCATGGTACTCTTATGTTACCTATTAAGGAAAGTAAGGCATTTCTTCTTCATGACCATCATCATATGGCAACTGGGAAAGTACTGTGAATCACATAAGCTGGGCTATTAGATGAAGGAAAAGTGGTAAATGTCTTTAATAAAGTGATTGATAGACTTTCACCATGAAACAAAAACACAGAGCTGGATAAGAATATCTTGGCTAAGACAAGCAGAGAATCTGATATTTGCAGACAGCTCAGCCGAATCAATCATAATAAGATTGAGAGGAACTGAAAGATTCCACACAAAATTACACAGGCAACACTTTTGCATATCAAGAAGTAACATTTCATGGAAGTAGAGTGATAGCTTTTCTCAAGGCATGATTTGGCTCAGAAGGATGGACTATCTGTGTGTGGTACAGATGAGAAAGGTTTAGAGATCCCTGTTAAGTTATCATCCAAAAAAAAATGCACTATACACAAAGCGATAGCATTTTCTCCCTTACATGAACAATGTCCCAAGGTCTCTGGTGCAGAGCAGGGTGAGTTCTGCAGGGCTACTTCGGTGGGAGTTAGCTGCTCTCCACGTTCACAAAGTGCAAAACCTAAGCTACAGGAACAGAGGAGGCACCTGAAGGAGCCACATCAGGTCTGGAGGCCAAAGGATATTTGTTTTCAGTGTCCAAAATTAAAAGCTTGAATTATCTGCATGACACAATATGCCTCACAAAACGTGCTGAGATATCAATTATCCCTAGCTACTCGATGACATAGCAAGCAGGGTCATTATTAAAAAGCATTTTTTGCACAATTCAAAAAAAAGGTCTTTGGAAATTTTGCGAATATTTCTAAATATTAATTTAATAGAACAAAGTTAGGGGATTGCTGAACTTCAACGTCAGTATACATTAACATTTTGCAAGGGGGAAATCCCTTTCTAGGGCTTAATGACTCATTTGCAGGGATGCACAGGGTTGTTCTCTAACACCTGTCACTGCAGTCACTGTCAAAACTTGTGAGGTTACCACTGTTCCTGATTGTTGGGGTACAATTGCAAGCAGCAGCCCTCATTAATAGCTCTGCCTAAAGAGTGACCCAACTGGAATGCCTCATCAAGAGTGCTTCTCAAGCTAGAGCAAAAAAAAGTTGTCTTCACATGTAACAGCGCTCAGCTGACTGACGTGTCGGTCTCATTTCTCAGTGTTATATCCATGCAGTTTGCTTTTTCTGTAGGTCACTAAAGCTTGGAAAACACTAAGAGCTCCGAAAATTCTCTTCTGCACTTTTCAAGATATAAACTTAGTCTTCTTTCATATCCTCGAAACAGCTGTGCAGGAGCTAGAGTACCAGCACCGTAACCGGTTTTGGCCAACAACCACTATCTATTTCTTTCAACTGTCTTTACAATGATTTAACATCTATGTAGCAAAATGTCTTTCATTTATGTATGCTTTACTCTCACAGTCTTCACAGACTTGGAGGTGAAATTTCAGTTGCCACAAATGTTTCTGCTTCAGTACTTATGAATTCCAGCAAATGTAATTAATTCAGCAGCAAAATACTCACCTGCCTGCAAGGTACCTGTGATGGAGAGGTAAGAACAGAAGATATACCCAATGCAGTCACTGAAACTTTAGGTTCCTATGATGAGACTTTTTAATTTAGGATATTTTTCCTCTGATTGGACCTATCAAAGAATTCCTTTACTAAAAAGTTAGTAATACTCCCAGATTTTAAATATAACCAAAAACCAGTTGGATGATGGTTTTTATTGGTTGGTGAAGAAGCCAATCACTAAAGTTCAATAAATAATTGTGCAAAATACTGTCTCTCCCAGGAAAGAGATGCATGTTTGTAAACTTTATTTTACTATTTTTAACCTTTTCCCTTCTCTCAATGCATTTCAGCTTCAAAACCCATGATCCACCACTGCCTAGAGCTCATCTTCCAACCATGGAGAAGAAGAAAGAGAGCATTAAGGCCAAAAAACAGAGCAGGCTTGGCAAACAACATGCTGTCCCCTGACTCCCCCAAACCCAGAAATCTCCACAATACACAAATGAAAGATTCAGCAGGCTGTGACTGCAGAAGGCATGAATCAAAGGGCCCTGAAGAAGATCCTATAGAAGTGGCCCAAGAGTTCATAAGAAGGATTATTTAGTAGTATAGTAGGAGATGTTCCTAAGTACACACAAAATCGTATTTGCATGGAGGAGTGGACCAAAGTCACAAGCAGACCTGGCTTAGTCCAAAATCAAGGAAATGGGTTTAAGTCCACCATTATGAGTTGGTATCACCATAAATTCTGCTCTATTTCCCAAGATGCACAATCTCTGCAAAAGTCTTGAGTGTGCAGTGACTAAGAAGAACGTAATTGTCTTATCAACAGAAAGAGGTGACAACGTTTCTGAGATGCAGTAGTAATACAGGTAATCATCTTAATTTTTTATGTTATGGCCCTCTCTATTTAAAATTAAAATTTAATTTAAAATTAAAATTAAATTGTTAAAACATGCAGTGGTGTATTGATTATTTTTTTCCCCAGAAGCTACTTGCGTCTAATTTCTTGATTACTTTTTCCCCCTTGTAGATGTGGAGATTGGGCCAAACAAAGCAATACAGCAGATATATAGAATAAAATATAGAATAAAATTTCCAAAGCAAGTAACCCATAAGCAGCAGAATACAATTACCATAGGAGCGAGGACTGGTATACCTGATATACAGGACTTGGACCATTTCCTGCCCAAACACACCAGTATGGGCCAGTATGTTCCAGACAATAATAGAGCTCAAAAGGGTTCCTACAGGCTCAGTAGTGCTGTGTAAGACACCTGTGTAAGATAAGGTCTTATTATTTGTTAACTTTCCCCATGTATATTGATATCCTCTTCTTCATTCTCTTGTTACTAGGAGATTCTTATTCTTGCAATTGCTGAGTGAGACCAATTCATGGAATTAGTCTGAAACAAACTCCACGGATAAACCGCTCATTTTATTGTATTTTTTCCTCCTTCTCTACAAGACAGTTAATCAGCTGAGTATTCTTCACACTCCTTTATTATTATTTTTCCCCTGCAAGACCATAATTCAGTCCAACACTAAGCACGCCTTACAGCGTGAAATAGGATCACAAGCAGAGCTACATGGAATTCAGAGTTACAATGGGAGTACTGAAGCCAAGCATTTGATGTGTTTCAGAAGGAGGGTGACATTGTCAGCAGAGGATTTCACATTAGCGAGAGACAATTTCATTAGAAGTACAAATAGCACGTTGTTCCAGCACTGAGTCTGAGCACAAGTCCCTTCTTCCCCCACAGGGAGGAGTAAAATAATATGAGCTCCAATGGAATCATACTGGTGCACAAACTGCTCTGGGGTCAGAATGGAGCCAGATTTTCATCAATATCTGCGTTCTACTGGTTGACATTAGCACACAGACCTTATTAATGTTTACAAGTATCTAAAGGGTGGGTTAAATGAGGATGGAGTCGGACTCTTTTCGGTGGTTCCCAGTGACCAGACGAGGAGCAATGGGCACAAGCTGGAACACAAATATGAGGAAATAACCTCTTTCTGGTGAGGGTGCCAGAGCCCTGGAACAGGCTGCCCAGGGAGGGTGTCGAGTTCCCTTCTCTGGAGACCTTCAAGACCCACCTGGATGCAGTGCTGAGTGATGTGCTCTGGGCAACCCTGCTTTAGCAGGGGAGTTGGACTGGGTGATCTCTAGAGGTCCCTTCCAACTCTGACAATTCCACAATTCCTTGACAGTGTTCTAGTACAGAGGAGCCTATTATTTTCTAGTATTGCTTGTCTACTGCCATTCCCCAAAATTCTGGGCCACTTTTTTTCACACCTCAAGGTATTTATTTAGAACTCATTCGATTCCATTTTGGAAAAAGTTGTGAAAGTTCACAAGAGTTTTACTTTTTTATTGTCAGCCAGGACATAGATTCTCATGCTGCTATGTGGACTGAGAGTTTTTACCATGGAGGGATGAATGATGCAGAGCAGTCAGTCTGCATCAAAACTAGCAAAGCTACGCTCTTCCACTGCACATTTTAGAAATGACATCTGTCACTTTCCAGGCGGCACTGTGTATTTATGTACTTCCAGTTGACAATTTCTTGAAGCCAGTGCATGTGTGTTGGAGCACATTCTCCACTGGGTGTTAGCCCATGAGCCCAATGGCAATCTCTCACAAAACGGAATTACTCCCTTAAACATTGCAGTGGTTTTTAACATTCTATTTGATGACAATATTTTTAAATGGCAAGATCAGGCCTGTTTCAGGTTTTCGTGTATATGCAAAAAGGAAACAGGGAATATGAATGAATAAATGCACAGAGATATATACAGGCATGTGGATTCTGCACTTAAAATTATATGAACAATATAGTCAAATACAGTGCTGCTGTCCTTAGTATACTCTAAAATCCAGCCTACAACCTACCATGAATTTAATATATTTATTTAATTGCTTCTTGCCTTTTATATCACTGAATGCCTCTTTGATTATTTCATTCCTCCCAAGGTAAGTCTGTTTAGAGAACTTTATAGTCAGTCTTTACATAAAATGAAAGTTTACTTATCTAAATCCATAATTACCATTTTTAGCACCTTTTAATATCCTAGTAATTTTTCACCTGTTAAACTGCAATTTTGATATATTTACAATTTTCATTTTGATGCTAACAAAGAAAATTATTAATAAGAACCTAGGAACATGTTATTATAAAGGAAAAGAATGCAGACCAATAAAAGTTGTCATTCCAAAACCAAAACTCTGCCTTAGAAAGGTTAATTATCATATTCTACTGCATGATCCTCGTAGGGCTATAATGAAAGTGCCTTGGTACTAGAGGATTAGAGTACTGTACACAGCTCTAGCAAACAGAATGAATAATTGAAATCCAGTACTTTTATGCTTCACTGAAAAAAAACAATATTTCATGGCACATAAAGTTATTCAGCTTATTTGCATTAAGGTTGAATGATCACTGCTGACCAGAACAGAAGCAGTGATGGTACCTTGATGCAAGTGGTAAAGAACATTCATAAATATTCTTAGGAAGCAAGATGTACCTGCATTTAATCAGTACTTATTAAAATTTTATTCCCTATAGTTATTCAACAGGATCTGTGGTATAAAAACATAATTACAAAAATCAGATTTGAGCTCATTTGACAACAGAAGGGTTTTATGGTGACCTATCTCCAAATGTTCCTATTTGTAATTAAATGCAGCGATCAGCAGTAAGGATTTTGAAGCTGTTTTAGTAGTTCCGCTATTCTGCTTAACATGTGGCACCCGTAATAATTAAAATGATACTAACACATGCACAATTTTATGGCCCTTATGGTGCAACCCATTATGCCAAATAAGGGCCTCTGTTTTCACAGCATACTGCACATGGTCTCATTACACCCACTTTTCTTTTCCTGTCTTCACACTAACAACTGTTAAAGTGAATCAACACACGAAACGTACTATAACAGCTTAGTGTTTATGATATGTGTGCTGTTAGTCAGTGAACAGGAAAATCTAAACATTTACTGTTTATGTAAAGAATAGCGTTAGTGTTAGCGAATTGCTTGGGTCTGCTTACTTTATTATCTAGATCACAAACATAATGACGAGTGTCAATGGTACCTATATTTTCCCTTTGCTTTGCTCTCCCGTGTAGATGTCTGTCAGAATTAGAGGAACTCCACAGTCTCAGTTCTTGAAAAGTTTTCTGTTAAATCGTGTTCATTTTCTGCATTGTAGCGGGAGAAAAATATTTCTGTCATAAACTCCCACCATAAAAAAATATCTCCATAAATTTTCTCTTCCTCTTCAACACGTTGTGCTTGGACCGGTTTGGTTTGTTCAAGGTGTTGGGAAGTTACACCATCTTCCTGCAGCACCTCAGGAAATTCTACAAGAAACTGGGAATTCTAGATTAGTGCTTTTTTATCATGAATAATTTTGCAATTACACAGCTACTCAAAGACCTCCTACACTCATTTTACAGTCATCAGTTCGGAATGGCTTTCACTCTCTTGGTCTGGGATCCATTCCAAGGGAAGTCCCATAGGTGGGACACCAATGGGTTGGACTAAATCTATCCTCTGCATTTCATATTATAGCTTTGTGTGAACATTAGTTGAAAGTTCATATAAAGAGTAACAACCTGTCCTTTCATTTTCTCCCCTTTTTCCCTGTGGACTGCCACTTAATCCTAACAGTTTTCAGGAATTTGCCGCGTTATCAGCGGTGAGGGGAACTACAGCCCCTAAATGCAAGTGGCAGAACAACTCCATTGATTTCATAGACATAAAGTGAAAACCACCACAAAATTAGAGCGGTTGGGCTCCAGGTATGATGAAAATAGAGAAATCAGCCAGAAAACACTAAAGTGCATGGTATATAGGGGCCACATACACATTAAAATGCGGCTTAAATAAAATAATACATCTGGAAACATGAGATTTCGAACAGCAGCAGCAGTGCCATAATGCAGAAAAATGGAGTAAAAGCCAGCGTTGGACTATGTTCACTCTTGTCTTCATGCCCACTGGTGAGTGATACTGTGCAGAAAACTTGCAGTTTTGCTCTCTGAAGAATCAAGAGGAGAACCTGAGCAGGGGAGTTGTAAGGGAGAGGACCAAAGGCAAAGGCAAAGAAGTAAGATATCTGTGATGTTGTAAAAAATCCTCCTTGGCCTATTCTGAAGCATGAAGCAGCATTGCTTGGAAAAAAAAAAAAAAAAAGAACACCTGATAATTACCTTCTGTCTGAACTTGAGGAAAGTTGGGTTCCACGATCCTTTTTTCTTTGATTAAAATGAATGTTTGTGATCAGCATTACTATTTACTACCCCATGATCAAAAACAAATAACCCACTTTGTTTGTTTCTTACTGCAAATGAATTAAATTAGACGCCATTAGGAGCACTAGCTGTTTATATCCTTGTTTCAGCAGTGGTAGTATTTGAAGTTTCCTGCGGTAAGTTCATTACTCGTATTTTGTCCAGAATTAGTGAAGCGTGCTGAAAATTGCTAATGACAGATGTTTCTCCACTCTGTCACACTTCTTGTATCATTTGATTTGGAAAGCAACATACGGTGTTCTGCTCTATCAGTATGTCACAGACTGTCTGTAAACAGCTGGTCATAACTCAGTTCAGTGAAAACCATTACTTTCCAATGAAGTGCTGGACACCCTCCAAATTGCATTTTGGCATGGCCTGAGCTGCATAATGCACAAAGTTCTTCTGTTCCGAGGTTACCTAAGGAAGGATTTTTTTATTTTTTTCCCCCCCTTCCACTTGTTTATTGTGTTTCAGGAAACGAAATGTCTTTTTAAATGGTTAGATAAGGGACGAAGAGAACAGGAAATAAAAACGCTTTTTCTCCTCTCAGGAACCCATAAAAAGCTGTGACTGGTGCTGTGCTAAAAAATAAAATAAAATAAAAAAAAAGAATAAAATGCAACCCTACCTCACCATTTCTGTTTGTGCCTCAGGTTGAATGGGGTGTATTATCGGGGTCAGGGCACACAAGATGATGACAGATTGAAATGTCTCCTATCAAATAGTTGTGGCATTCTAACATTGCTATGACTATGGGGCTATTCCACAGCTTCTAATCACAATGAATCCTATTAAAAACATCTCCCTGAGGTTTATGCGTTGGTCAGATGCAAAGAAATCCATTTCACTGATGCATGTGAGAAGCACAGAATACAGAGTACAGATTTAATGCCACACACAGGGGATATAAGGTACAATTTGCTGTTTCTGTCTAACAAAACCACTGCTTTGGTTGTTTTACAATATGATATGTCATTAGCATATATTTAACTGAATACATTTCATGAATACCAGTATCCATTTCTGTGACATAGAGAGTCTGGCATAGATACGTTATTTATAATGTAAATATAAAGGATTTAGACAGCTTGTTTTAATAACTGTATTTAATTGACAATGATTGCCATTGTATTATATTTAAATGAAATCTTTACTTAGCTGCTCTTACTTCAGAGCATGACAGTAGGAAAAGACATCAAAGGCACCTGTAATCCTTGGAGACTTCAGAAATGCTTGTACATTATCAAGTGAAGAGCATATTTCCAACTACTGTTAAAGGATGATATTCATATTTAAAAGTAGGGCAATAGAACAAACGTTTGCAATCAAGAATCATGAAATTCAATGATTCCAGTAAATAAAGAGATAGAGATAGAGCTCATGTCAAGATATCTAACCATTTCTTGGCAACCTATACCAAGGTCAGCATCAGAAAAGGTTGGGAATTACCAAATAAAGTTGGATTTTCTAACATTTGATAACATTCTGGCCTGTTATCAGAATCTGTCAAAAGTTGCCCTTGAAGAGGAACCCATGGGTAAAAAAAAAAAGAGCTCTCATACAGGGAAATAAATTTTCCAGAGTACTAAGCCACTGAGAAAAAATTTGCATCTCAGTATCCCTTTTATTTATTTGAAATGCATCAATCTATAGGAATAGCAAGCCCATTGCATTGAGTAAATTTTGATATATATATTTTTTTAACATGTAGAGCACCAATGAACAGATGGGCTTCAGTGAGATATAGTCTTACAGAAAGTGTTCAGCTGAGTTTTGCTGAAAAGTATTCAGCTTCTCTTTTAGCGTGGGGTTTTTACTGAGTTTGGGGTATAAACCCACTGAGGAACTGGAGGAATCTACAATGAGAAAAAAGGAAGTCACAAAAGCCTATATCCCATGTTTGTACCTGTATTACATTACTTCTGCAGAGAGACCATGCAAAATATTTCATAGGACACTACAAGAATAAGGCCCCTGCCCTTAAGAAATTATTATTTCAACAAAATAAGTAGCAAAGGAAGAAAAATGTCATAGAACAACCACACAAAAAACAGGACATTTGAGTTTTGCCATGTGCTAATGCAATGAATTCTGCATAAGCTACTGGCATACATTGATTTAAAGCAAAAGCTTTCTAATTGCTATTGACTTGAACTCAGTAAGTAGACAGGGAAATTTACATTGACAAATTTTAAAGCAAATTCCTTTTCCCTCGTCAATAAGTGGGTACCTGTTGTTCATCGTTACACATGCTGCCTCTAACAGGATTACTCACTCCTACAGTTTTTACCTTATCAGAAAATGTCAGAGGGTTTTCATTTGGCTTATCCCATCCCACACAACAGGTCAGACATATCCTTTAGCTTATGTTATAAGTTATAACTTATGTTGTATAATGAAATCTAATTAAGCAACTTCACTTTCTTTTACAGATATTTTCCTGTTAATTTTGTGACTGTGCCCTCTGGCCCAAGCAAACTGCTGTAACAGTTGTAATCCAAAACTGTTTAATTTGTGTTCATCTCTTCCATCAAAAATAATTAGTCATAGAGTTTTGTGAAGTTTTCACCAAACTTGAGTTTTGGACAAAATATTGAATTGTGTTTTTTGAACTGCAGCGAGCTAGTTTCAGCATAGAAAACCAGCTGTATCAAGAGAAAAATGCTTAGCAATCAAAACATAAGAGGAGAAGATGGTACAAACTCTTTCTCATGCCCATCCCTCAGTGCATACCAGTCAGAAGCATAAAGTCACTCAGCAGCAAGAAATGTCAATTGGGGCAGTCTTACCTGTTTGTGCAAATGAAATCAAAATGAACGCCCAACTGAAGGTCTCTCATTGTTTTAGCAAAGCACACCCACGTATTTCCACTTAACTTCTTGGATTCCTGGAGTTTTTCCATTTATTCAACCCTCCAGGAACAGTCAGGTTCTCCGAGGCTACTGAAGAGATACCATTCAACAGCAGTAAATGCAAAAGAACCTGATGACTGAGCTGTCAAACCATTGCTTGAGATCTCAGCAGCTTTCTCTTGCATGCTACCTCCTACCTTGACTAAAATAACCCCCAGTGCTACAGTATCACTGAGTCTCCATAAGTTTTGATCTAACTAGGCTGCACACATTTAGGTAGCCAGTACTATACATTACTGGGCTGAGTTTCAAGTTCTTTGTTCACCATATGGAGGCAATCATAACAAGACACAAAAGCATGCAGAGTAAGGGGGGGGCTGTCTCATATCTCCAATAAAATTTTGCCAAAGTGTGTCAATCTCAGCACAAGTTGCAAAGACACATAAAAAGGAAACATATTCATGAGTGCACCACAACAAGGCAAAGCTCGGATGATGTTGATACCAAAACAGAGGTCTTTGTTGGGTCTGTTGATCAAAGCAAGATTCTATAACAGATTGGCTTTGTGAAAATGGAAATAACCAGTCAAAGTAAATTTCAAAATAGATACTGGAGCTAAATACATTAT
Organism: Nycticryphes semicollaris; assembly: GCA_013400055.1. Lineage (NCBI taxonomy): Eukaryota > Metazoa > Chordata > Aves > Charadriiformes > Rostratulidae > Nycticryphes > Nycticryphes semicollaris. The sequence continues at coordinate 286,371 of VXBJ01000916.1, read as the reverse complement.
CATCATTCTAAGCACATGCAAAAAATGAAGATTGACCTCCCAGTACTAAAAGCAAAAACTAAGTTTTCCCCATAAAACAATCACAGAAAGTAGACAGGGCACAGAAAGTATGAACTCATACTGGCACAAGTTATCTGTTGAAAGATATAAGATGAATCAAGTTGTATAACTGTCTACAAAACAGTGTTCAAAAGCTATTCTTAAAGAATCTGATGAGGCAGTTAGCAATCTGGGAGGCTCTAAGAATATAATGTATCACAGTTGCAGAGATTTCAGTGTGCCATCAAAATGCTTGGTCTGTTAGTACAAGGAGATAGAGTCTGAACTTGAGTGAATGATAAAGTGAGAAGTTAGTGGGCACATTCACACATCGATTGGCTGGAGTAGTAGTTATGTTGCCATAACAAAGCCAACAGTTAAAGATTGTCAAAATCTATAAGATTCCAACATGAGTATCAAATATTATCATTAGCCAATAATGACAGCTGATATGGAGTAGACCCTGACACTCAAAAATGTTGCGATTTCCAAATAAGAGCCATAAGCAGCAAACACTGAGGAAAAGTCACCAAACTGAGCAACTTCCCATGCCTTCCTGGTGTCTGCCTACACTGGTGACTTATTTGCAGGCTTCACAGAATCTTCATGGTTGGAAGGGACCTTTGAGATCATCGAGTTCAAGCATAAACAAACAAACCAAAGCAAACCAAAACAAACAAAAAAAACCAAACAACAACAACAAAAAAACCCAAATCCAGCCACAACCCAAAAAACCCACCACTACAACAACCACTACACCCAACAATCTCAACCACTAGAGCATGCCCAGTGCCACATCTACATGTTTCTTAAAAAGCTCCAGGGATGGTGACTCCACCACCTCCCTGGGCAGGCTGTTCCAGTGCCTGACCACCCTCTTTCAGTAAAGTCATTCTTCCTAATATCCAGTCAAAACCCTCCCTGCTGCAACTTCAGATCATTTCCTATGGTCCTGTCATAATTCCCTTGGGACAAGAGACTTGTACCAATCTTGAAAGTCACAGTCTCACAAGGGTAGATCGATCTTAACATTTCCTGCCTTAAATCTTAAATTCCTGTCTCCATCTGTGTCGGAAGCAATAATTTATAACACAGAATACTACATACACATAATCTCCACAAAAATGTCCCATTCTCCAAGAATGTACAAGCTTAAGTTTCAACAATTCAATACGGGGATGCTTGCAATGTTTTAATACCAATTGCATTTGTCATGTCTTTGGAAATTTTGATTGTCCAAGGCGCTCACATATTTGATTCAATGTTGTGATTCAAAACAAATTTTTGAATGCCAGACATTTGCCATTCAGCACTGTAATATGCACCAAACCGGCAAAACAAATCCTAAAGAGGAGATTGATGTAAAACAAAAAGTCCAAGAACAATCCAAAAACTGACATATGTATATTAGCTCATATTTATGGAGCATCTCAAACCAGGAGAGAAGATTTTGACCTAACCTTGGGTTTTTACTAGGAGAACAAACCACGTGTGACAGATTATACTCATGTTATTTAATGCTTTAGGGTAAAACTCAGACACCGTGGCACTGGGTGTGGTAAAGAAGGGACTAGAACAGCTTTGAAAGACATTCAAATTGCTCCTATTACACTCCATAACCATAGATTTTTTTCTGCAGAAGCGGTTCCAGCATATCTTAATCACCCTGAGATTGTGAGCTTTGCCAAAAAAAAACAAAAAAGAAAACCCAAAGAGGAACAGCCCAAGACAGGGATCTGTTTACTTTATTAGAGTAGAGATGTACATACCCTTCTTGCGGTCCCCTCTTGGAATTTTGACGTGGTCTGTTATGAGGAGGTGAGATGCACAAAATTCTCAGGTAGGATTGCCTCTTGTCATTATGGCAGTGTCTGAAACATGTAACACTCTTCTCATTATAAAATACTAGTCCATTTTTCCCATAAATTATTTGTATATTTTATTTCAGAACTGACGATCAGTACAATGGCTCAAGAAAGGAATGGCAACACCTTTGATCGTAACCCAGACTCAGCACATCAGGGTTTATCCCTTTGTACTGTACATTTTTAAAGAATAATGAAAGAATTCAGTATCACTTGTGGAGCAAGACATTAACAAAAAACCTGTCAGCAATTTTTTATTTTTGCCCAGAAACTGAAGGAGTTCTCCTCTTCCTCCTTACATTACAGAACACTCTTTCAAGAACGATTACAATAGGCTGTTTCATTCCCTCCTTAATTACTGTTCCGTATAGTTATAAATAGGAGACAGAAGGTGAGCAGAAAATGACAAAACAAGTTTATTCTAAAGTCTAACATAAAACACTACAGGCTAAATATGTACAGGGAATTACACAAACACGTGTTGGACTATATACACATGTTATAACAGAAGGAAAGACATTTCATACATGCAAGGAAAATCTTCCCAAGATAACCTCGTTATCCTTATCTAAACTAGTGAGTCCTCAGCAGTAGCTTTCTCTGAAGACTAACATCTTCTTGCAGGTAGTCTTTTGGTAGCTTCCCAGGCTCTAGGGGTTTTCCAGCAGGCCTCTCTCCTCATCCATCCTCTCAGTCCTTTTGGCAGCCCTACGGTACCCAGGTATCAGTACCTGCCTCATCATATGCAATATATGTGACTTTGCCAAGATGCACTAGATCCTGCCTCAGAGCAACCTGTTGGCCTGGTTGGTCTCTTCAGGCATCTTTGAAGCCTGTGTTTCAATTACTCCCTTGCCCCTTGTAGAAGCTTATCCAAACTCAGTGAGTCACAGCAATCGACCAACCTCTTAGACTGGATTCCTGGTACAAAACAAACGTTACAAAACTTGGACTATCAGATACAATGATGCATTGATTGTGCCATCCTCAGTTTCCATAGAGATGCCATATGGATGTCTCCTCACGTTTGACAGTCCACAGCTAGAGCAGCAGTCATGTCTCAGAAAGAAAACTAGTAATTATATTTAGTATTAGTTCACCAAAGCAAAATTGGTAAAGTCATTTAAGATTTGCTTTCTTTTGTTCAAGAGTGGAAGACCTTCACAGAGCTTTGAGTGTAGTCCAAAATACTTTTAAAAAAAAGAAAAAGAATCACAAGCCAGCAGTATTAAGGTTCACCACTCAAAAAACTTAATCCAGAAAACCCATTGATTTATTTTACATGAACTATTAACTATTGGGAAATGCCATGTCTAAGGCACAAATTAAAATTACAGAAGATTGGTTAAATAGGAATCAGTTAGGCTTAGACAGCCTTTCCAATGACGTGTCTGGACTCAGTTCCTACATTTGAATCCTCTTTCCAAATGTGATCCTGTTAGATGTTTGGAATAGGATCCAGATCTGGATTAGACACCTCTGATATTTTACCTGATGAAGTTTTCAGAAAAGGGGCTCCAAAAGAGTTTCAGAAAATTGAGCAGAGAACTTTGCAATGAGCAAGGCAGGAATATATTATTTTAATAAAAGCTTATTTCTAAACTCCATCTTTAGGAGCTAGAGTTAGCTTATTCCTTAAAACATGAGAGTTTTATTTCTCAAAACAAGTGCTTAGTTGCTTAATAGAATGATCATTACTCATATCTATAAGCATGAATCATCTAAAATCCTAAATTCTTGCACTTGGTAATAATCTGCATTTTCATAATATCCTACACATAGATCAGCTGGGAAAGATGCAGAGAAGTTTGCAGCCTGGGCTGCATCAAAAGAAGCGTGACTAGTAGGTTGCAGGAGGTGATTCTATCCCTCTACTTTGCTCTGCTCGTGAGACCCCACCTGGAGCACTGTGTCCATCTCTAGAGTCCTCAGCACAGGAAGGATATAGACCTGTTGGAACGGGTCCAGAGGAGGGCCATGAAGATGCTCAGAGGGCTCTCCTATGAAGACAGGCTGAGACAGTTGGAATTGTTCAGCCTGGAAAAGGAAAGCCTCCGGGGAGACCTTACAGCAGCCTTCAAGTAACTGAAGGGAGCTATGGGAGAGCTGAAGAGGGACTCTTGATCAGGGAGTGCAGCCATAGGATGAGGGGGAATAGTTTTAAACTGAAAGAGGGGAGATCTCGGGAAGAAATTCTTTGCTGTGAGGGGGGTGAGACACTAGAAAATGTTGCCCAGAGAAGCTGTGGCTGCCCCATCCCTGGAAGGGTTCAAGGCCAGGCTGGATGAGGCTTTGAGCAACCTGGTCTGGTGGGAGATGTCCCTGCCCAGGGCCGGGGGGTTGGAACTCCACGATCTTTAAGGTCCCTTCCAACTCTAACTGTTCTATGATTCTATAATTCTAAGTCCCTTATGCCACATTTAAATGCATTACTTTTCAGATATGTTAAATATTTTTCTTGCAATCATGAAGAAAGGAAAATGTGAATGTTTGGTTCACCTTCTCTTAACCATTCATGACTTACAGATATCTAACATTTTTGATCCCATTTATCTTCTCTGAAAAAACCCAGGATTCCCTTCTCTTGTCATATAGAAGTCTGATATATATTTAATAATTCTCCCCATTGATCATTATATAATTATTATGGTCATTTATTCCCAAACTTCATTTTTGTCTCAGATCTTTTTTATAATAAGGTTTATTATGATAAGGTGTATCAAGTGATATATATTTATATGTGGTTTTACAATATGCCCCCCCCTTTTCTCTTACAATTATTTATATGTGCCACTATTTTCTTTTGCTGTAATAGTATATCAATATCCTACATCAAAGAGAAATTTTCATTGATCCGTTATGATTTGAGTCTGGATATGCAAATTATAATTCTTATTATTCTTTGCAATATACATGACTTCACTTCTATCAACACTTAGTTTAATTAATTTAAAATCAGTATTTTTTCATTACTCTTCTCAGATTAATCAATACTTGATTACTTGTCAATACTTGATTAATCCAAATACCATCATGCTACTTACTTAAAAAACATGCCATATGCTCCCCTAGTCTTGCCACAGGACCAAAGGTATATCTGACCTAAGCATGGGATGACACCCAAGGGAAAAAAACCCAATTCATATAATAAAAGATGGCATTTTAATGCCTGCCCTTGCAGGCACCACAGTTTGTCAGACAGCTCTAATTCTGACATTCAAAATTCTGCTTTGCAACGTTAATAAAATTATTTTTAACCCAGAGGGATTTTTTTGGAACACTTCCAAATAACCCCCCAAAAAATATGTGAAACAAATGCCATGGTGTGCTTTCAGGTTGGCTTCCAAGTTGATCCTAGGATGGGATGCAGTCTCTGGGTCAGTGTACACACAACCATCCCACCAGCTGACAATGGACATGAGAACAATAACATCTTCTCTCAAGTGCACAGACACAGGGATGACACACTAACAGGAGACCAGGTACTTCTGCTAATGCCACAGATTTTTGCTTATAACAGAAACATGATGACACTCAGAAACTTCACTGCAAATCACAGAATCATGTAAGTTGGAAGGGACCTTTAAGATCATCTGGTCCAACCATCAACCTCACTCTGACAAAAACCCATCACGAAACCACGTCCCGGAGCACCACATCAACCCGTCTTTTGAATACCTCCAGGAATGGTGCCTCAACCACTTCCCTGGACAGCCCGTTCCAATGGTTGATAACCCTTTCCAGGTAAAAATTTTTCCTAATATCCAACCTGAACCTCCCCTGAAATATGATAAGGGAACTCTAATGGGGAACTCTAACGGGGAACTCAATTTCTTTTGGTTTTTGGTTTTTGTTTTAAATGTTGATTCACCATTTGGCAAGGATTAGGTGCAAATAAATATGTTCTAAAGGAGCTTTTACAATAAATTTGGAATTTCTTTTCAGAACAATATACCACATACAGAGAAAGCAATTATATTGTTTAATATACTTGTATTTTCTTTATTTTTATTTTATTATGAAACACTATGTTAAACCACCTTTCCTATTACTAGATTGAGTCCTGACTACACATTTATGCCAAGATGTTTTTGGTTGCATATCAAAATTCAATTAACAATGCAGAAAATCAACATTGCAGATTTATCGTAGTTAAATAAAATTATTTCAAGTATGCTGGATAAAAATATCAATACTAACTTGCATTTCAGGATGACAGATTTATTATAAAAGGCTTGATGGTCTGTAGTTAGAAATTCCTTCAACAGAAGAGACCTAACCATTCTTACATGCCCAAACCTATTTTTAATTGATATAAATAAATAGTAAAATATAACATTTCCTAAAATTACTTTTACTAATTTTTCAGCTCCAAAAATAGTTTATTAGCTTCTATTCAGTTGTTAAAGAACTTAAAAAAATGCCTGACTACACTGAAGTAAAATTAGTGCAGTCTCCAAAAAAGGGTACAGCTTTCCAAGGCAGACAGTTTTTCCCACTTTCTTTTCAGACACTGAACTAAAGATTTCTCCTGGTTTAGCAATCTGACTTTCTTTAAAGACGCACTGTTTAAGTTTTAGTCATCATAAGTTATTTAAATAGATTACTGGAAGTTATGCCTAAACATATGCTGCCATAGTTTCAACTTTAAGTTTTAACATGTTTACATTTAAAAGGAGAGATGTATGCAAAAGACAGGCAAATTGCAGTAAAACATATAACTTAAATAAATGATTAATTTATTCTGCGTCATCATAACCAGTTATGACTCACATTTGCAATCAATGCTACGTGCACAGTGATGTATGGAGAGACCTGGACCACGCCACATTGCGTAGGATAGCCTCAGTCGTATATCACCATCCCTAATGAAAATCTAGACACTAAAAATATTCTAGCTCACCTACTCATCTTAAGAGGATATCTAGTTTACAGATCAGCTCGGTTAGTTCAGTGAAAGCTCCGTTATTTGTTTAGGTTTCACTTTTAGAGCAAAGAGAACAATTAAAAACAAAGAGCTCCTGGAAACTATTATCTGATAAACAGTAATACTGCCAGCTCCTAAATTTAATGATTTTATAATGTTTCTGTTTCAGGACAGAGTAATTACTTTTTTTGAAAACTTGATCATAATATGGACTTCTTACTTAGAAATTTGCTTTGATATACAAAGGCATTCAGAAAGCAAATATCAAGACAGAAAAGGAAACTAGGACAGAAACACTGAAAAAATAACATTCACTTTACCAGTAGGTGATTTGTCCTCATTTATTCTCTTCCAAGCCCACAATATTAAGAAGAAACAGCAGAAACCAAATGTGTCCTAAGAAAGGCCGTTTGAAGGACAATTAGTGAGGTGTGGCTCCTGTTGGAATGAAAAATTATTTTATTACTTGCAAGGAAGGATGATCATGTTATAAAAGTCCTAGATAAGAGAGAGTCCACAGAACTAAATAATCAGATTTAGGGGGGAAAAAAAAAAAAAGCTTAACCTATGGAAGTTTGTTCCATGATTGCTCCGTAGAAGGTATCCCACTGGACAGTGTAGATGATGTGGATGTGGTGCATAAAATCATGGCTAAAAGAGAGTTGCAAAATTCAGACCCAAGAACTTTCTTTACTGAATTGGCTGGCACCGCACCTGTGTCACCCTCTGGGCCAAGCACGTTAAAAGCAAATCACAATCACTGTCTTATAAGGCTTCCCGATAACTGTTGAAAATACAAATTTCAGCCACTAACAAATTGTCATGACAGCATAAGGCAGTGGGCTCTTGGAGACTCCAAGCAACATGAAAGCAAGAAATCAAGATTTTACTTCTCTGCTTCTTCCACAATGTGGTTCCTCAGCAGCTACACAGCTTACCTTGGTGTCATGCCCTTGTATTGATTCGGTGCCTACAATCACAACTGGGGAGGTGCAAATGATTCTGCAGCCTGAAACCTGGTTGCTGTGAAACGGGACGGGAGAGTGTAGCCAATCAATGCACCTCGTTCCCCTTTAAGAACTGCAATGGCCTGAGTTGGAAACAGAAACTTATCTCTCCCTACCAAATGGCCTATTAACATATCTGCTAGCAAATAGCTCTCAGTATCTGGCAAATAGTTGTCCCACCTACTGAACCATAATGGCAGCCAATGCTCATCTTATACAACCAAATCCCTTTTCAGTTTGGGCACAATCAAGGTCATTTGAACAATTTAGTTCACTGGGTGAGATAGAAGGTAAGAAGGCTTCATCTCTATCACAGTACTTTTCTGCCTGACCAAGGAGCAGGTGGTGCGAACCTTACCCATGTAAAACAAAGAGCACTTCTCTCCAAGGGTGCTGCACTCCAGCAGCTGGAGGACTCATCCCAAACATTCCTTCAGGAGCCTCTGGAGCCTGGAACAGGTAACCCACAGAGCACACCGATGTGGAGATAGGATTCTCAGGGCTGGACAGATGCTCTGGAAGACCAAAACCAGTCAGCCAAAAGCCAACCCTGCCTGGATATTGCCCAGCTATGTCTTTGTCAGGGATTAAGGGGCTGGGTACAGAACTCCTCAGACGTCACCAAGCTGTTCCTACTGGTGTGCATGGTGCCAGCACAGGCTCTTCTCTGCCTTCCCAGGCTGGACATTCAGGTAGCGGAAACCAGCCTGAGATATTTGCTGAGGCAAAGAAGATGTACTGTAGGTAGTGCTCTGTGGTGTCATTATCCAGAAAATGATGGTGCCACTTCAGAGGCAGGGTTGACATGGAGAGCATAAAAAAAACATCCTGGTCACTGGAAGGACAGACACTCAAGGGATACTGAGTAATATTAAGTAGGAAATGAAAGAAAAGCCTAACTTTTGCTGTCCTGAATGCAAATGAACATAATTTCTAGAGCCCAAAGGAATTGTTTCCTCATGCCTCGCATTTGACATTTGGCCCGGAGAGACACTGTACCCCCGTGGTGCACATGGAGCCAAGGAGAGACCCAGATTCTCAGCAACACTTAGCACCCAGCTCACAGCAGCTCACACATAGAGGTCCTGGCAAGCTGAGAAAAATCTTGAGAGAAAAGCTGTGAGCCTAGAATAGCAAAAGCAGCATCTTCTAGGACATCTCCTTACCATGAAAAAGGGAATGCCACAGATACTTCTCACCCTGCAAAAGCCCAACAAGTCAGCCCATATGACACAGCAGAGCCAAGCAAACCTATCAGCCTATGTCCAAGAGAAATATAGTTATGCTAGTACAGCTCTGCGCCCAAACCACGGAGCCCTGCCTCCCAGCATGACCAGATGGCTGAGAGTAGTCTGCAACCACCAAAGCCTTTACACACACTTGTTTTAATCATGCTGATGAGATAAGTTCTCCTCAGATTTTAAAGAGCTTCAAATTTGTCTATATTTCCTGTATCTGCCACTTATCTTTTCACAAGACTATTCCCCCATGCCCTCCAAGGGCTAAATCCATTAGAATATGCAGATGGATTGAACTGATTCTCTGATATTTTATTTTCAAGGAGACTGCAATCCCAAGTCACCCTGTAGCCATGGATATTCTAGGTTACTGGTGAGCACAGTTTTATGTGATAATGAAGATACCTCTGTTTGTCCAGAGACACTCTCAAATAATGGAAATCAACACAGATCCTCATTCAATAAAATAGAAATTGTCACCATTTTGCTGTGCTTCCGCCAGAGCAACATATGGTAGCACAGCTGACAANCAATGCTATAAGCCAAGCCACACATCCCTGGGGACCTTAAGCCCATGTGATTAATTTACATAGGTTATACCAATTTAATTGTATAAAACAGAACCGTGTCCACTTTGCAACCCCAGTTCAAGATACTTTATTTGTTAGTTGTTATATACACACACAGATTCACTTCTCCCCCTTCTGGGAAGCTTGTCCAGTGCAGTAGCTTGTTGCTTGGTGGTCCTTCTGCAGCAGGATGGAGTTCCATGCCTGCAGAGGACCTGTGGGCTTTCCTGACCTCTTGTCCAGCCATCCATGTGACAAACCATGAAAGATGTGCTTGTAATTCTCATGGACACAAGCAGGATTCATTTGAGTTTGACAAGGGGACAGAGGCACCTGGGGGGGGGTTGGCATCCAGTAACAAGACTCAGGGCTGCAGAGGGTGTACAGAGCTACTCGGGGCTGCAAAGGGTGTACAGCCTCACTGCAAATGGCAACTTGATGGTGTAAATTAGCTTAAACTAATTTACTCCCACTCTGAATCACCCTCTGGAGGATCCTTTCTCTCTCTGCTGAACATACAGGGAACTTGGATAAACTAGTCACTAATCTCTATATTGTACAGAGAGCCGAAAGCTGAGCAAAATAAATGTCATCTGTTAGGGATGACTCTGCTCAGAAACAGCAATCGTGCATGGGGCACAGCTTACAGGACTCTGAAACTGGGGCTGGTGTGACTCTAAAACAGAGAAGCTCACTGTAAGATGAAGCTGTTTGCTCCATGGAGGATTATTTGCAAACAATAAAGCTTCTCATTTGCTTGGCTGAAAATCAGACCAGCCCCAAGTGCAATTGGCTTCCTTGGTATATCTTTGCATACATACCCAATGTAATGCCTTGACACGGATAAGGCATAAATCATAGCTCTGACCACTTAAACACATTTGCCTCCAATTTGTGAGAAGAAAAGAAAAACCTGCTTTTCACAAATGTCATTTGCATCCTGACAGTTTGCAAAAGCATTCTTCAACAAACAGTTGCTTTTAAAGACTGAGAGCACCTGCACTAGCTAAAAGGGAAGAGGGGGGGTTGAATCACAAACTCCTGACACACATGCTAAATATTCCACAATTAAAGGCTAAGACCACACACTCCACAGCTGTTAATCTGAAGTTCAGCAAAGAATCACAGAATGACGGGCTTGGAAGGGAGCTCTGGAGACCATCTAGTCCAACCCCCTGCCAAAGCAGATCCACCCAGAGCAGGTTGGGCAGGAATGTTTGTGTCCAGGCAGGTTTGGAATGTCTCCAGAGACAGAGACTCCAGCACCTCTCAGGGCAGCCTCTTCCAGGGCTCTGACACCTTCACAGGAAAGAAGCTCCTCCTTGTTTAGATGGAACATCCTATGTTCCAGTTTGTGCCTGTTCCCTCTGCTCCTGTCACTGGGCACCACGGTAAACAGCCTGGCCCCATCCTCCTGACACCCACCCTTGAAGTATTTATTAGCATTGATCAGTCCCTCAGCCTTTCCCCATAAGAGAGGTGTTCTGGGCCCCTAATAATCTTGGCAGCCCTCTGTTGTACCCTCTCCAGCATTTCCCTGTCCTTCTTGAACTGGGGATCCCAGGACTGGACACAGGACTCCAGAAGGGGCCTCACAAGGGCAGAGCAGAGGGGCAGGATGACCTCCCTCAACCTGCTGTCCACATCCTTCTTGGTGCACCCCAGGATGCCATTGGCCAACCTGGCCACAAGGGCAAAAGAAATATGAAGGAAAGGCTAAAACCAGGAGTTAAATATGACTTAACCACTCATACAGATTAAGTCTGGTTTACGTGTTTTCCTCAAACATTCAGTATTAGTCAACAGCATCAGCAGCACATCAAACTAGAGGGGGACCTTCGGGATACCTCAGTGTGTAGGTTCTTATCTAGTGCTGATACTTCAGGATACCTGAAAACCTGAGTTCTCTGTTCATTATTTGGATTTTCAGCTGATCAGATTTAAGTTTTTGCCTAGAGGGGGAAGGTCTCTATCACAGTAAAACACAGCCTCGCTAATGGCAATCAGCATCAAAATATTAGCCACTGTCTGAAGAGACTCAGTCTTCCCGGAAATAAAATTGTTGCTGAAGCCTTTGATTTTCACTCAAATGCGTGTTTTGCTGTTTTGTTAGCTGACACATCTTGAGCATTTGCTTAGTTTTTATGTTGTTCATTTCACAGACTGATACTTTCATATTACATCTAAACAAATTATCAGATCTCATCTCCATGAAAAACTATATCACATTTTATTACATACTGTAAACAAAACCTTTGGGGGAAAGAGGCACATTATGTCTTTTACAAATCACTGCATTTTTCCAGATGTACGGTATGTTAGAAAACTGACACAAAAGATGTGAATTGAGTTAACGAGCCCTGCTATACTTCCACCAAAATGGGCTGTTGGTTCATTTGAATAACTTTGACCTTTTCTGTTTATTGCCTTTCTAAAAAAAAAAAAAATAAAAAATAAAATAAAAAAAAAACACCAAAAAACACAAAACCACCCCAACCCCCAAAAAACCCACAAAAACAATCCATAGCCAATCATTATGATGACCACAAGTCTACTCAGGCACCTTGACAGCTGAATCACCATTTCACATCAAGAGATTTAGCCTTGGGCATCTGGCTGAGCTGACACACATTAGTTGGTCCTTTTTACACATTAAATGTCTTTACAGCTTTCATATTTCTTCTGTTTTTACACTCTCCAGCTCTGGTTTGTTGTAGAAGGGGAAGCTAAGATACATACTGCACAATGGACAACATTAACACCTTGCAATGCTTTGGGGTCTTTAAGATAAAACTAGACACAAGGGGGATGCTCAGATTTA
>VXBJ01000916.1:181219-268447 GCA_013400055.1 Nycticryphes semicollaris | reverse complement strand
GAGGGATGCTTTCCTGATGTTGGACCTGAATTCAGAAGTCCTGAAAAGGACTGCAATCGGTAAATCTCGAGTCATCCAAGTCCAAGCAAGGATGTCCATGCAGCCGTGCCACCCGCTGCATACATAAAAGCAAGATGAGCTATATGGAAAAGCAATTCCAAGAGATGTGTGTCTTAAAAGCCTCCAGAAACAGAACTACAACATTTCCCATATGTAACCCATCCCATGCTTATCTTTTCCTCTTGCTAGAAAGACTTACTCTCTCCGCAGCATGAATCTCAGCTGTGTAACAGCTTGAAGATTGTTGTTGTATTTCCCCTCAATCTTTCAAATCAAGATGAAGACATCCCTTATTTCCCTAGCTACTTGGCAAAGATAGGGCTGAGGTAAGTTTGTAACTTTAATTTATGTATTTTTAAATTAGCTTGTTTTTCTGAGGTAGAAAAAAATCCAACAGTTTTTGGAAAGGGTTTAGTTCTTCACCCTTTGCAAGCCAGGGGTCTAATGAGATGTACATACCAGTCTCATAGGATCATAGACTTATTGTTTAGGTTGGAAAAGACCTTTAAGATCATGAAGTACAACCATTAACCTAGTATAGGCAAGTCCACCACTAAACTTTGTCCCTAAGAGCCACATCTACACGTCTTTTAAATACCTCCAGGGATGGTGACTCAATCACTTCCCTGGGCAGCCTGTTTCAATGCTTTACAACCTTTTCAGTGAGGAATTTTTCCTAATAACCAATCTAATTCACCTCCTGCCATTTCTCATGCTTTCCTCAAACTGCTTAGCTGATGTGGCATATTTGTTTAGGATGTGAGTTTGTCTGCAAGAAAGGCACAATGATTATATGTAGGTCAGCCCAAATGTGTGTCGATGAAACTTTCATAGCATCATTGTCATGCATTCAGTACATGTCAACATGCCACAGAAAAGCTGGTCCTGAAAGATTTTATTAGTTCTGAAGTTCTTCATTAGCAGTGTATACGTACACGTCTGTAAAATATGTCAGTTTCTCACATTTCCTAGGGAGAGGAAAACATATATATTTCAGAATTTTCTAGAATAGTCTCAGATGCCTTCTTTAAAACATCAGGAAAGCGACAGTTGCTCTCCTGAGCTCTCCCAAAGCAATCTAAGCATAAGCTTTTTACATTTCAAAAGTGGATTTCCTGCCTTTCTAAAACGCAGAGGAAGACTGTTTTTTCATTTTGGACTGTTCAGACGGTAGCAGGCCTTAAAAAAATAAACCCATGACTATTTCCCACTCTGAGCTGCAATACGGTTTTTCAGTGCATGCAGCCAACTGCAAGGAAAAACATTTCTCTGACAATCCTTTCAGACTGGCTGCTGAAGGAGCTGGAATTTGGGTTAGGAAAATGGTGGATGAGATGCCTGGCCTGCATTGATCACATCACTGCCATCCGCACAGAAGCTTTTGTGGGTGCATGAACACACACGAGCACCTTCATAACAAGGATGTGTCTCCCATTGTTGCCAACTCCAAGCATTCAAGCTACAGTCATAAGACCAGCTGAAAATTAACAAATATATATCTAAATATATTTTTAACTATATTAAGGAACAGGGCTGATCCTTCAGGTGAACGAAATGTGTTAATTGCTATAGACCTTTTTGCAAATCTGGGCTTTGGAGAGCAGGTCCATCAATCCAACTCAGGCAGCTAAGCTCCTGTTGACTTCTTACCACCATAGAAGTGGAAAATATACAAAGGTACAATAAACTATTCCATTTATGCATATGCTGCATAACTTGGTTTCATGTTTCTAATGGTTGATAATATTAATATATTTTTTTTCCAATTAAAATACTTGAAAAATAACAGGCATGGCTTTTCTACACCTTTCTGTCTTCCTTTCTACCAACTTTCTGATTTTTTTAAAAAGCTAATTAAAGAATGTCCCCAATGTTCGCAATGTTTTCTCAAAAAATATACGCAGCTTCACTTCTTGGATGCCAGCAATCAGCCATAAAACTTAGTGAATTTTAGGGGTCTTCTTTAAAAACCTTTTAAAATTACAGAGATAACATTGGCCCTGATTTCTTCATCTGTCCAATTTCCTCTAACCTAAAGACGCAAGGTTTATTTAGTACTTAAGAAAAGTGAATGTTTGCTGTCTTGGAAGAGTCTGATTTAGTAGCTTGTTTCAGCATGAACCACAGTAATGTAATGCTTTTATTCACTGATGAATTTGAGCAGTACAGCGTTAATCACTCTCACTACCGTATGTCACCTGAATAATCAACAAACCCCAATGATACATGTTCCTAGATCCTGTAGAGTGCCATTTATCACCAACGCAGAGCCTGTTTATTCTTGACATGTCTTATTTGTGCAGAATAAGCAGGGAATTTACTGCATAAATAATGCTATGTGGGTATCGTTTCAACAAAAATGCAAGGGGATCGTGTAGAGGTTTGACCCTATTCAGAACCACATATGTTCGAAAGAAGTAGGAGATGTGGGAAAGTGGAACTTCAGTACTAGTCATTAAAATACATCTCATTAATTTATAACTTTTTAAGAAAGTACGGGTGAATGCATCTGCTCTGAGTGACCCTGCTCTGGCAGGGGCTTGGACTAGAGGATCTCTGAAGGTCCCTTCCAACCCTTACAGTTCTGTGACTCTGATTATGTGATTCTGTAACACCTTAGTTGGGATCCTACTACTTGTGCAGGTCATCAGATTTCTGATGTCGTCAATCTCAGTGGTTGTTCAGAGGAAGTTCTTTCACAGAAGCAGCTTTTTATGGGGTGTTTTTTTGGTTTCGTGGTTGGTTGTGGTTTATTTCAATGTCATTAGCATATCTTTACCTGAGTGCATAACAACAGTTTTATTCACTGCATAGTTTTGAGATGGTGACAGTTAAAAAAAAAGGTGGCAAACGGCAGGATGGGGACTAAGGTGATGGTGACGCTGCTCCACCTGCTTGCCACATCTCCACCCTTCTCCAGCACAGACCATGGCAGATGCAGGATATCTCACATGCTGTATGTAGGTTGTTTCTTCCTCTCCTGCTGGGTTAGTTTTACAACTGGGAGAAGCAGAGAAAACCTAGCTCCAAGCTTCAGTTTCCTAAAAGGATTTAAGATTGCATTTCAGGAAGAAATAATCCAAGAGGTAAAAAGTATCTCTCCTGATATTGAAAAATAGCAAGAGAGGATTATGAAGCCTTGGCAAAGTGGCAAAAATCAAGTAAATTTAGTCAGTTTTACTTGAGAGACGTAAATCAACCTGTGTGGCAACAGGGAGTGTTTAACTGTACAAAGGTGAGCCAACAAAATGGCGAAAGAGAGACAAATACTGAATAAAATATTTGTATCACTAAAACACCTCTAAGCGGTCTGACTGAGGCACTGACATACAAGAGACATAAATTAGATATTTGGTAACCCCTCAGGGACAGTCTAGCAGCTGTAATTCTCACGCTTCTATATGTCAAGTATTTTCTGAGGTGAAAGCTTGTTCAAAACCTCAACCTTACTATGTCAGAATCATGGTGTAAACTTAAGGTTACTTGTGGTTACTGAAAAGGCAGAACTACAAGAACATGACCAGCCTGTAAAGGACAGCACGGTACTTCATAGTTTTACTGGAAAAGTCCTTCAAACGGTCTTGAAGAAGTTTTTCTACAAGCTCTGCAGCCCAACCTGGGACAAAATGGTTCATCCTGCCACAGATAAACAACTTTATTTAGAAATTTGAGGGCTATTAAACAAGGTGAATTTCCCCAGTGAATCAGCACAAATTTATTAATCCAGGTGTTACTCTAATTGTGATTCATTGGGGATAGGAACTCTGTTCAATGGTCCTCAAACTTACACTTCCATTTAGTGCTATGCTGCAAACACAGGACTGGGAGCTGCAAGCTGGCTTAAAATTCTGTAGATTTCCTTATATTCTGCCATTATTTAACTTAACTTAACAGTACTTGACTGTTTGAGAAATTCTGGTTTTATTTTTCTAGTTATAAAGAGGTGGTTCACAGTCAGGTTTGCCCCCCTCATCTCTTGTCCCTGCAGTACAATACTTACCATTTTCCAATCATAAAGCAACACATAAAAGGAGGGAAATCACAAAACAGAACTGGGACAGGCATCAGTCAGAGCAGATTTTACAATCACAGACAAAAATGTTAACTTAAACCTTTCTCAAACTAATCCCGCTCTGCTTGAAAAACACATTTTTTTTTTCTTCCTTTGTAGTGGAAGACTATTTTAAAAAAAACCCAACACCTTTGCTCTAAGTATCTTGCCTAAGTTTCCAGATGTATCTTTCTTACCACGCTGTTGACTCATTATAACTTTTATCTTCACTCTTTTAACAGTCTTTCCCCCCTGTGCTTCTCTGCTGTGCCAAAGGAGATGGACCAAGTCACCACTTCTTACAGAATCATAGAATCAAAGGATGGTTTGGATTAGAAGGGACTTTAAAGATCATCGAGTTCCAACCCCCTGCCATGGGCAGGGACACCTCCCACCAGACCAGGTTGCTCCATGCCCCATCCAGCCTGGCCTTGAACCCCTCCAGGAATGGGGCAGCCACAGCTTCTCTGGGCAACCTCTTCCAGAGCCTCACCACCCTCACAGCAAAGAATTTCTTCCTGAGATCTCACCTAAATCTCCCCTCTTTCAGTTTAAAACCACTACCCCTTGTCCTAGAAGCTACGCTCCCTGACAAAGAGTCCCTCTCCAGCTCTCCTGCAGGCTCCCTTTATGTGGGAACCTTGTCTGCAAGGAAATGGTCACATAACTGAAATAGACTGAAACAAGTTAACAACAATGAGTGCGAATCTAAGCAGATACAGAAGAAGTAAATAAGGGCAAAAAAGAACTGTTAAGCAATTAAATATAATGACTTGGCTGATCCTCAAGGCCAAGTTCTCAGGTTTGCTGTTAACCAACTATAGCTTTGCTGCCTATAACTTGTATCCAATCAGTAATTGCCAAGTTAGTATGATTATGTAAGAAAGCACTATATATGAAAGAGCTTCACCTGCAATAAACGACACTTACCTGATCATATTGGTCGTGGTGTGGTGTCCATAACTTCCGTGTCAACACCTTCAGATTCTGGAAGGCTGCTATGAAGTCTCCCTGGAGTCTTCTCTTCTCCAGGCTGAACAACCCCAGCTCTTTCAGCCTGTCTTCATTGGAGATGTGCTCCATCCCTCTGAGCACCTTTGTGGCCCTCCAATGGACCTTCCAACAGGTCCATGTCCTCTCTATGTTGAGGACTCCAGAGCTGGACATAGTACTCCAGTTGGGGTCTCACGAGCACAGAGCAGAGGGGTAGAAACACCTCCTGTGACCTGCTGGTCACACTTCTTTTGATGCAGCCCAGGATGGGGTTGGCTGATGTGTGCGACAATTCTGGTACATCGGCATCACCTGGAAAATCCTACATGAAGCTGCAACACCATGGCAATGTCAAGTTATCACCCACTCGGACTTTTACTAAAGTATCTGTCTACTGCATAAACAGATAGAGTCATGGTAGTGGCCTTTCTGTTGCCCTCTATCCATTTACTCCCCAAGCGCTCTGTATCCATGGGTTTAATTTTGTTTGCTGAAATCATTAAACAGGAAAACAACTGTATGGGGAATGAGCGTGAGGTAAAGAGAGACTGAGTTTTAACACCAGCATGCTAAGGATGAAGGACCATCTCATCTTTTAAGGCCATCTCTAGTTCTAGTCTAATCAGTTCAGCATAGCTGTAACTTCCTGCTGGATGTTGAGAATACACGTCCAGATGTAGAAGTTTTGGCTTTTCAGTCCAATTTCCCCTCAGGCTTGGGCAGGAAGTTTATTTCGGTATTCTATACCTGTCACTCTTAACGACCTATCTATATTGCTCAAATGAGCTGTGTGGGAAACTTAAGAGTAAAGAGATACCTACACAGGTTCAACACCACAAACAAAGCAAGGAAAACCAGTAGTCTCGGGAGAAATATCCACATGCTACTACAAGGAAACAATTCCCATACTGATGTACTGAACTCAGTATATAATAAGAAACATACAGGTCCCTGCATTTTCAAGCAGGTTAACACTTTTAGTTGATAATTTTCTTCATATGTGCTTTAAAGCTGCTAACCCACATCACAAACATAATAAACTCTGTAATTTCATCTTTGGAAATTTCCACAAAGTTGTCACCCCTCACCTTATCTCTCCAGTTTAGTAGTTCTAACTTTTTATGAAGTTCCCAAGGAATTTTCGGTGACTGGAAGAGCCCACAAGGGGAGTCAGTCACATGTTCACAGCACATTGCAAGTTCATCTAAAAGTAGAAGTCTCATTGAAATTTCTTTATACAATATTATCTAGTAAAGAATCTCTCATTCTGCTGCATCCACTTCCCATCACAAACAAACGAAAAAAAAATAGGGGGAAAATATCTCACCTACTTATGCCATTCTTTTAAAGTGTAAGCATTAGAAATTAAGAGAAAACTCCCTAGTTATCCTTGTCACATTCCCTGAAATCTTCTGGATAATATCTCATAGAAGACAATCACTCTCATTTCAAACAGAAGCCAGAAGTTGCACCTGGACTCTGATCAAGCATTCCTGCAAAGCGTGAGAAATCTTTGCCTTTTATCAGTTACATACTTCATCCTGGTAGAAAGTTAAACTTGTTTAAGAACACTTCATGTCACTGCTAAGGAAGAATGCAAGATGGAGAGCAGAATGAAAAAATCTGGCTTAAAAAATTTGGCTTAAAGAAAAAAAAGTGGAAGAAATTGATTGTGCTTTGCACATTGTTCACCACAGATAAGGTGAAAAGTTTGATGCCACTGTAATTGCTATAATACTAATAATTCACAATAACACACATTTATTTTGTAATGCTACTTTAAGCTAAAAAACTTTGCATTTCCTAATCAAACATACTATCACTGAAGAACTTGAACATCAATAGCTCTATTCAAAACTCAGCTGAACTAGATTTAACACCCTAAAACTTGAGAGCTTCATTAAATGTTAATTTAATGTGTAGGGGTTTTTTTTTTTTCCCCAGATTAATTTCAGATTAATTTGCATATAGGCATTTGTGCAGCTCAAGCAGTATCTTTCCTTTCTGTCAGTTCCATCATCTGATGGACGGTGGAGAGAAGAGAGTGTATAGAGAAGATGTACAGTGATAGAGTAAGTTGAGGAAGATTTAATTACAGTCTATTATTACATATTTTGCTCTGGCAAGCATGGAAAGGTAAAAGAGTAACATAAATTTGCTGGTGGTGGAATATCTTAGATAAATAAAGTGGGCAGTTTGCAATGGCAGAGCCAGGTACACGACTATTATTAATGCCACTGCACTCGCTGCTGAAGTTTAAAAATGGTTTGACAATGTAGTACGCTTTATGCACACCAAATGAATTGAGTATTTCCACCAGCACAGTTAAAAATACATAAGAAATTTCAGAAAGTGGGTTTATGGGTGTCTGAGGGAAATCACCACAGATGGGTATGGGAATTCTGAACTGTTGCGAAAATTGCTAACACTTGCAAAACACTAGCTGAAAGAAAACAGAAAAATATTCCTGCTGCTCCCAGCATAATCATTTATTTATTAGGGACATGCCATTTATGTTTGGAACTTTTTCATATGTTTCCGATAGAGTATGTCTGCAGGGAGAAGTTAGAATGAAGCACGTTAGGGCTGAATATACAGCTTAGTTAGGTTCAGATCCAGAATCTTGTTGCTTGTTTGGGAGCCCTGTAAATCTGACCTCCGTATGGTGGTTTGGATTTCCACTGGTAGCAACAAAACCTAAAATTCAATTATTAGGAGGTTACTTCTGCACCACAGGCACATTCATACAATGTAACCTGATACATGTCCACCAGGTACTTAGCTGCTCTTAGCTCTTCCACCAGCTATTACCTGCTTTTCTAGAACTCATTAAGCACTTCATATCCCCATAACAAGTAAATGTACCTGTTACCGATATACATCATAGGTGTTCTATCTGGCCAAGAGCTACTAAATTATTGCTACGCTGTACCCAATAGAGATGGCAAGGAAGGCCACCACTCTCCCCTGAGCCTCCAGCATAGGGCTGGGATGCAATGGTGATCTCCCATGCTTGGATATCACCATTCAGTTCTTCTCCAGCATCTTCCAGACCAGGGCACGAGGAAAGCAGCAGTGGCAGCCCGGAGAGCTTCCATATCAGAATACTTCAAGTATAGTGGCTAGGGCATAGGAAGGAGCTCCCTCAGGAGGAGAGAGGTAATAAGGCTTGCCCCTTAAGAGGAGGAGCCAACCATGTGTGATAGGGACAATGGCTTAAATCACTGACTGCCAAGAAAAATATTGTTTTCATTGGGGGCCACCAGAGAGAAACATAAAGCAAAAATCATTAAATAGCTAGAGCAGGGCGGTAGCTGCTACAAAACAATCTGCTAAAAATGGCAATTCACGATAAATCATTCTTATCATTGTACGCTAAATGCTATCTCATCATAGCTCGCAAAATAAAACATTGTCAATCTGAGTAATAATAAAACAAACACTGAAATCATACCACAATATTGACAAAATGTAAGATAATCAACAAACTATTAGAATGGGCCTGTATACTCAAGCAAATGGAATGTAGTAGAACAGCTGTTCGCTTTATCCTGCCCATAAAGGAAAACCTTGGTGACTCACAGAGGGCTTTATGAATTACCGGCTTTTTTTTTTCCCCTCCCCAGTCTAAATAGAATTTTTCAGACCTGTCTCATGTATGCAGCTTGCACCTATCTCAATTCTGCTTGCCATAGCGAGTGGTAGTAAAGACTCGCCACCTTCGACTAGCAAATGAGATAAGAAAATCGCTAATCTATTTTCAAAATTGTTAACAGTGAGTTAAGTGATTTAGCTTCCACCAATGGGCAGAAAAGAGCCTAAGAGATTTTGGGAGCCTTTTCAGTTCCCACATCAAAAATTTAAAGAGGTCCAGCGGGAGCAGAAATGTGATTTCATTGACTGATGCCAGAAAATATCCTTTCAATCTATCAGGAAGAAGGTACGGCAGTAAGCGTGACTTAGGGGGACCTACAGCCCATCCTAGATCATTGCAATGATCTCAATCATAATTTTCCCCTGTTCAGGAACTTGAAATAATAGAGACATTATAGAGAAAAACAGATGCATAGGGGTACTCCCTAAGAACTAAATTCTTTTAGCACTGAGTCTATGGTATAAAGATATTTATTTCTCCAAGGACCTGTACTGTCTAAGAAAAAAAAATGTTGTTTTTATCATTGGTTTCATTACTGAAATGGCATTTAGTATGCTGTGTGCAAAAGCACTCAAATAATCTCTGAGACATTGCATAGCAAAATAGAATATATCTAAATTGCTCCATCATTGCAATTATAAAAAACTACTCAAGGTTGGAAAGTTAAACCAGAGGAATACATTTACATAAGCATGACTGTATTCATTTTTGATGGCTGACACTGAGTAGCACAGTGAAGATGAAGCACGGAAAAAGGAAAGGACCTAGCCCTACCTTTTGAGACTGCTGCTCTGAGACATAGCCCAGTGACTCTCATGGGGACCTCTGAAGCTGAATCTAATATTTTAAAAATTAAGGGGTTTGGGAGAAGGTAAGAAACACACAAAAAAAAAACCCACCAAAAACAACAACAAAAAAAATAAAGCACCAGTAACTGCAGAGGGAAAAAAATTCTGCTGGTATAGCAGGGACCAAAAAAATCCTAAAAACCAAAACCAAACAAAAGAGATCAAACAATTAACAAAAATTAAAAGCAAAATACTTTTGTAAAATATTTTTTATAGTATACATAACATTTATAAGTGCTTTTGTTCAATAAGGGCAAACAATGTCCTAAGGTGCATTAGCTCACATACCAAGCTGCTGTAAAACTCTGGTGAGACTCTTCATTGGGTGGGAGCAGCCAGTTGAGTGATGAAAGGTGATGTGTCATCTTCAGAGCTCCACCTTTCTGCCCATGGCCAGGGTCTGTCTGCTTCCATGAACAACTCAAATTCATCAGTTTGACCTAACAAAACCTATTTCCTTGGAAAACAGGTAATTTCCAAGGAATGGGGAGGCCAGGCAGGGCTCCTCCACCACCACCACCACCAAAGCTGGGTGGCTGATGGGCAAGTCGCCGGCGGCCGGCCGGGAGCATCAGGCTGACAGTTGCTAAGAGACAGCACATGCCAACATGGCTTGAACAGGAGCCAGCCAAAACGGAGGGGCTGCGGGAGGGGACAGCTCACACCCAGCAGACCAACTCCTGGCATCCTCTCCCTCAGCTCCCGACAGCTCCCGAGGGTGGTGGGAGTCAGCTCTCTTTGGGGTGGCCTTTGAGCAAGCAGTGGGGGCTTTGCCAATTCTCCCTGGTCCCGCTTCGTAGCATTTATTGATAATGGCAATGTGTTAATTATAGAAGACCTGCTCGTGGATTGTGAATCCAGCAGGAAGGAACACATTGTGGTACAAAATGTTCCCCGAGCACCAGCATGTGCCCACCCACCTATTTTCCTCCCCTTTGCATTACTTTCCATTTGTCTCTCAATATTGCTGTATCCTTTGCATTTGCCGAGGAACCAGAGCTGCTCAGATGGCAGAATCGATCCTCCAGATGAAAGCATTATAGAATCATAGAATCATAGAATTGTTTAGGTTGGAAGGGACTTTAAAGACCATTGAGTTCCAACCCCCTGCCCTGGGCAGGGACACCTCCCACCAGACCAGGTTGCCCAAAGCCCCATCCAGCCTGGCCTTGAACACCTCCAGGGATGGTGCAGCCACAGCTTCTCCGAGCAACCTGTTCCAATGTCTCACCACCCTCATATTTTCTTTCAAAATTTTCAGGCATGCCAACAAGAAGTCCACTTGTCCGCTCTGTTCAGCAGACACATTCACATAAGCTCTAATTAGTCACAGAATAAACATTATCATCATTCTCTTAACAAGGACCTTTTCAAGTGTTGCAGTCAGATACATTAGCCAAGAGGGTTTCCAAATTTTAAAACTTAAAGCTAGTTTTCCACCCTCAACTGGAAGACTGAAGAGTTTTCCTTCAGCAAATACAAAGCCAGGAGAAATGAAGCTACATTTTGGAAGAAGTGAGGGGACTGTACAAATTTCATGAAAAGCATGATTAAAAAGCAGGATAAAGGCAGGACTGAAAGTGCCCCACATACCTGATTTATTTCAAATAATTGCTCTGTTTTCTGAGTGCCCTCATTCTCCACAAAGGTTACCAGCAGTGCTGGCTCTGCAACAGGAGTCACCCACGCTCTACCCATGTCTCAGCAGCTAGCGAAGAGGGAGCAAGAAAAGGTCTTCTCCTATCTTGGATTCAACAAAAGAACAGTGAACTTTCACATCTTCCCACTTAGAATCATAGAATCATTCAGGTTGGAAAAGACTCTTGGGATTGTTGAGTCCGATCATCAGCCCTACTCTATAAATTCCTCCCCTACAGCACATCCCCCAACACCACAGCTAAACCACTCTGAAACACACTCAGGGATGGGGACTCAACCCCCTCCCTGGGCAGCCCATTCCAGGGTCTGACCACTCTTGCTGGGAAAAACTCTTTCCTCATGTTCAGCCTAAACCTACCCTGTTGCAGCTTGAAGCCATTCCCTCTCGTTCTATCACTAATTACCTGTGAGAAGAGACCAGCACCAACCTCTCTACAATGTCCTTTCAGGTAGTTGTAGACAGTGATGAGGTCTCCCCACAGCCTCCTCTTTCTCAAACTGAACAGTCCCAGCTCCTTCAATCTCTCTTCAGAAGATTTATCCTCCAGGTCCTTCACCAGCTCCGTTGCCCTCCTCTACACTTGCTCCAGCCCCTCCAGATCTCTCTGGTGTTGAGGTGCCCAGAACTGGACACAAGACTCAAGGGGTGACCTCACTAGTGCTGAGGACAGGGGGACAATCACCTCCCTACTTTTGCTGGTCACGCAATTTCTAATACAAGCCAGGATGTCATTTGCTTTCTTGGCCACCTGGGCACACTGCTGGCTCATGTTCAGCCGCTTGTCAGCTGGAACCCCCAGGTCCTTTTCTGCCAGGCAGCTCCAGCCACACTTCCCCAAGCCTGTGGTGATGTATGGGGTTGTGGCCCAAGCGCAGGAGCTGGCACTTGGCCTTGGTGAAGCTCATACCATTAACCTTCCCCCATCAATCCAATCTATCCAAGTCCCTCTGTAGAGCTTCCCTATCCTCATGCAGCTCAATACTCCCGCTTAACTTGGTGTCATCTGCAAACTTACTGAAGCAAGAAAATCTGCTTGCCACAGAGAACAATATTAGAAAGAGTCACCTGAATCGGTCACTGAGGAAACCAAAGGTCACGACAGACAGATGTGAGTTGGCCTCTGAAGGCTGACATGGAGCTGTACATTGAATTTCTTACTTTCATCTTTTGTCAGATCTCTTCTAAACAACATTGGAGTCACCCCAGAACAATACAGGTGAGATAGTTCATAGGAGTCCTCATGTTAAGTTACATCAGTCTGTCTCAGAAACCAAAAAACAAAACCTCTACACATTCAACTTCTTATCAGAATATTTTATTTTTTAAAAAGCGTGTAGCCCCTACTGCAAAAAAAAAGACAAATTATAACAGTGTAAAAAGAGATAAAGAAAGTGAAAAAACTATTTTAGAATAGGTGTTTGCTATTCAGTACATAGTTAACTGCTGAGCAAAATAACATCTTTGGGATATTCTCCCATCATTATTTAATTTTCTGCAACTTCTGCTTTCTCCTAAGATGTTATGTGCCCTAATGCAGTACACAACACTTAACATACAGAGTCTTAAAACAGAAATATTATCCACTCCTTTAACAAACCTCAGTTAATGTATCTATATAATCACACATCATTCGTACCAGACTATCTAAAATAAGGCTTCCTAGAAAGCTGGCCTTTCACTCACACTCCTAATCATTTTTGACTGTTTAAAATCCTGCAAGACAGAAGTTGTAACAGCTTCAATAGGCATTTTTGCCAAGTTAATAAATACCTATAGAGGGCTGCATACCATCTTATAAAATCAAACCTTAAATACATAAACTAAATGTCCAGGCCTGCAATCCTTTATCACAGCTGTCCCACTAAACCGAATGAAATGTTAAAGCCACAATGACACGATAGAAGGGACTGTTCATACCCTATGAAATTTTGCCCTGAAAACACATTCTTTTCCAACTTTGTACAGATGTAATCCTTAATTCACCCTTGGTTTGGCAACTTCCCCCAGTGGGAAGAGTTACCAGTGAAATGACAGGGCAATAAGGACACAGTGGCAGCCTTATTTCTGAATTCACTGGTTTTTGTCAGTTTTTGTTACAATAGCAAAATTATTTAAATCTGGGGGTAGTTTTCCTGTGAAGCAGACAGGCTATTGACACTGTGTGACATGGGTGACTGGGGGAGATTCTGCATGTCACAACGTATTTGCGCTTTGATTGTTCTACCTATGGATAAATCTGTTTTTAAAATTCAGTTTATACTATGCTCCTGCAGGCCATTTTTTTGAGTTGATGAAGGAAATAATGTTTTTTGTTTCGTTTTAACACAGCTTTTAAGGGATTGTCAGAGAAAGGGTGATGAGGGGTTAAGAATTTCTTTTTGAAGTTGTACAGAATTACCAACTAATGAGTTTATTTCTTTGATGGGTCTTTTATAGTTGGCTGCAGCTGGACAAGAATTAACCACAAAGGGATCTTGATTTTGTTCATCGTTAATTCCAACTCAACAGATGAAGTCTGGGTATCATTGTCACCTTCACAGTTTGCCTTTGTATTATGTGAAGCTCGCGTACTCAATTAACAATCTGATTAGCAACTTCTTGTGTTCTTCAAGTGGCTTTCTTCATTACTGCCAACATATCAGGTCCTTCAAGCAGGATTATAAAACCACAATTCTTTTTTGGCAATGGCATCATTTATAATGCTCGTATTTAATAGGCTGCAGCACACGGGCCAGCAGGGGAAGTCAGCAAGGAACTTCAGAAAGATATTAAGCACCACAAAGATATTGAGAGAGTTATTTCATTAAAAACTAAGGCAGAATTAGTCTTTTTTTCCTCCTTTGTACCGAAGCTGTGCGTAATGAGGAGGCTTTTAGTTTTGCCACTTTTGTTCAAATTGTCAGATCATTACGGAATTAAACCACAAGACGATCTGGTTTAGCAAAAGGCCCAGGTGTTGAGGACTCTGGTACAAGCTTAACTCCTTCTCCAGGCTGGAGATTGAAACTGATGGCTGCTTCACAGCAAAGAAATGTCTCAACCTTCTTGGCCCCTCTTCTCCAGTCTGAAGCCTGGAATCACTGTTCTGAGAAACCGGACAGAATGGAAACCACAGGGCAATGGCTGAACTTGACAAGTTTTAGAGCTTTGCTTCAGATTTACTTGGATTTTTTAGGTAAGAATAAATACCAGAATATTGAATAGCATTTGGTTGGTGACTGGAAACGATGTCAGACTTGTGCTTGAAGGAGGTACACTTTGTTTTAGTCAGATCGGATATGCATGAAAATCCATTTCATTTTATAACTGCCTCTAGCCCCAGAAAAAAGCAGAATGCAAAAGACTGTGACTTTTTAAACCAAGTTATCTATTACAAACAAATAAAGGAAAAAAGAAGGAAAAGAAAATGTGGATGAAATCCATTGTATTGGCAATTTTATTTACAATGATGTGTTAATGAATGTTTATTTTTTCCATATCGCATCTAGTAGTTACAAACTGAACCATTCAATTTTTTTCCCCCAGATTATCTGAAAGTTATTTATCCACTTAAGTCTATAAATATTCAGAAGTTCCTCTTTATTAGATCACTTCTATAAAATAAGACAGAAGAAATAGTAAACTTTTCCCTAATTCCCTTTGTAACATCATGTCACGTTCTCATAACACATTATGAGAGACCCCAGATATCCTAGTGTCTAAAAGCTTTAATTCACAAAATTTTAAATTCAGCAGAGTGAAAGCAGTCTCTCCTTTCACACCTCCAGTGAGATATGATGCTAGACTGGACCCTGCACGCTTCGGAGGACGCTGCATTCCTTGGGGAAACATGAAACGACAAGCCTTTCTAGAAACGTAAAGGTGAAAAGAAATCATAGTTTTTCAAGGAAACGCTAGCACTTTTATTACTGCTTCTAAAGGTTTATATAATGCTTTGCACTTGAATAGCATTCTCTACTCAGTGAGCTCAAAATCCTTTGTAGCAGTGTATTTCACTCTGTGACAGCCCAACGAGATAGGCAAATAACACCATCTCCGTTATATAAATTGGTCAGTGAGTCTGAGAAAGTTAAGCACCTAATTCAAAGCCCATTAAGGCAAATGAAAAGACTCCCAGCAGGCTTTTGGTCAGTTGCTAATGAGACGTCTCAGGTCATACAAAAAATCTGTGACAGAGAGCAGAACTCAAGTGTCCTTATTCCGATTCATGTGTCTTAGGTAGGCATCGTCCACCTTCCATATAAAAATGATTTTTCAAAGGGCACATTTGTGCCTGTCTTCTTCACAGCAGAGGGTCAGACCTGTAACGTGATATTACACAAATTAAAGAAATAGCTACACAGCAGAAGGTCCCAGGTGGGCACAGAGAGGTCTCGCAATGAACAGCTATCCAAATCGTGGTTCCAGGAAATTAAGGCCATATTTCAGACCAAAGTGACCCAAGTGTGTGCTGACCATTTTTATAAGCACAGGAAATCTTCGCCAGCTGAAGCATGGAGAAATAAGAGGAGGAATAATAACCTGATGGGATGCGGTAAAGAAGACATAGCCAGACACTTCTCAGAAATTTGCAGTGGCAGGATAAGAGGCAATGAACACACACTGATATGCAAAAAAAATCTGTTTAAACAAAGGAAAAAACTTTTTTACTATAAGAGTGGTCAAACACTGGCACGGGTTGCCAGAGAGGCCTTGGAATCTCCATTCTTGGAGATATTCAAAACTCAACTAGGCACAGTCACAGAATCACAGAATCACAGAATCTTCATGGCTGGAAGGGACCTTTGAGATCATCAAGTCCAACCATAAACAAAACAAAAAAACCCAGTGAAATAAATCTTTACTCAACCATTCATAAAATTCAAAAGGGACAGCTCTTTTTCAAATAATCATTTAAAAAAACAAGTAAAGAAGTGGAGGCGGGGGGTGAAATGCCTTGTATTTAATCTGCCTAAGGTTTAACTGGAAAAGGTTTTTCTTTCCTTTTACAAACTCTGAAAGACCTACTTCCAACGGATTTTTATATTCCTGCATATCTTACTTCTTGAGTCACATATTTCAGAAAAAAAACCTTTCTTAGTAGCATGTATTCCTTTTACTGTTAACCTTTTGAGTCCTTTTTAATTCCTCTTGGGGATGCTGGCAGATTCAGACTTTCTTTTCAAATCTTCTGTAGCTCCTTCTGTATGAGGGGCAACACCAGCTCACTCCTTTGGGGATACAAATATCTTGCATGAAACTGGGGTACTTCTGTAGTGACAAAGCAATTAGTGGTCACTCTAATTACCCTTGAATTTTATATCAACCTGCACATTAAGATGCATATCTGACATATAAGCAAACACATGCATTAAATTCCTACCCCCTCCTTATTATGCAAAGATAATTTCTCTTGTCTGGTACCAAACACAAGAGCTACTGCCTCTCTGGGAAACATGACAGGGCTTGAGAGATTTGACTCCATCAGGGGACAGCTGCAATAACAACGGTTTAGGATGTCCAGTGGATCTATGCCTCTCCTGTGAAGGTTAATTCCTTTTCTTGTACTTTCCTTTCTGATTCAGAAGTATTTGTTCACTAGAAGCAGAATCTTTCCTTTTCCACAGTGTTTGATCAAAGTTTACTTTCATCAATGTATCGTTTGGCAAAAGTGGTCTTGCTGTGAAGTGAGGACATCCAGCATAATACCACAAAAATATCAGGGTTGTATTTTATTTATCTGGAGATTTATGAAGCATATATATGTAAAGAATAAACTCCTCAGAAAAGAACTGACTCTCTGGACACCATACCTCATCAGCTATTAGACATGTTTTTAAGCCAAGAAGAAATAACTTCACTAAAAGTGTAAGTAGTTGATATACTTACATCTATTTAAACCTAACTAAAATTGTACTACAAAAGCCAGCTTTTTGAAAGTCATGCCCCCACCCTTCGCATGCACTTTAGTCACCACAATCCCATACTGAGTGCAAAAGGTAGAGTTAAGCAACACATTTCCCTGAAATGGCAATGAAGTGCAGCCAAAATAGAGATAATTATTTTAATTAATGGTAATGATTTTAACGGTTGAACATTTTAACTAATTAATTATGATTGATTGCTTGTTACTAATCAGGAATGTGATTCAAAGTTCTAATTGAAAACCTGAGAGCAACGGGCACTAAAATATGATATACTTCTGCTGAGAGAACAGGCATTTATTTTTGATATTAAACACTTCAAACTTAAATTCATTTTGACATTTAAGATGGTCAGAAAATAACATACATCTCCTTCACAGGAGGCTTTTCACCCACAGATATCTGAAAATACCCAGATAACCAAATTGAATGGAAACGGGGTGCTCTTTCTGGTCTTGTTTAAAATCTGCTTAGCCCTCCTGTGCTGCCTTCCCTGTCAACACGGCATCATGCTGTCATACTTTAGTACACGAGGGAGAAGCTAACTGCACAATATTTATTCAGGATATGAACTCACTGAAGTAGCTTTATAGATCTGAAGCTGTTCTAAGGATCTCAGCAAGGAATTTATTGAATTAAATAGCCCCGAGATCTTTTCCTGTAGATACAATCTCTCACCAACATGCTACTCCTGGCATCTGCAAGCCTGGGTTGAGGAGACCATTGGTAGACCAACATCTTTCCTACTAGAAAAAACTCCCATTGCATCTGTACTGTACACCAGTAGCAGCCCTGCAGCTGCCAGCAACACTGAGAGGGGACCCCATTCCCCAGAGCTGTAGAGGTGCATCCTGGGGACTTGGGGCTATGGTTTACCCACCCACCAGCAGCTGGGACCCTGGGGCAGATGTGGAGTTTAACAGCCACAGATTTCTGCCCCGTTACTGCTAACCAGAAGGCTGGGCTACTTCCTCGAGAGAGCTGGGGTTATTCAGCTTGAAAAAGAGAAGGCTCCAGTGAGACCTTAGAGCCCCTTCTACTACCTAAAGGGGCTACAGGAGAGATGGGAAGGGACTCTTGGTCAGGGAATGGAGCCCTAGGAAAAGTGGTAATGTTTTTAAACTGAAAGAGGGGAAACTTAGATTAGATCTCAGGAAGAAATCCTTTCTTGTGAGAGTGGTGAGACACTGGAAGAGGTTGCCCAGAGAAGCTGTGGCTGCCCCATCCCTGGAGGAGTTCAAGGCCAGGCTGGATGGGGCTGTTAGGAGATTTCTCTGTCCATGGCAGGGGAGTTAGAACTTGAAGATCTTTAAGGTCCCTTCCAACCCAAACCATTTTATGATTTTATGCCGGTGTGGCTCAGCAGCTGCAGAACAGCCAAGCCATCTGTCCGGCAGGCAGATGGGCATCACCATGAAGATGGCTGCAGGAGAACCAAGACACCTCCATCTAAATCCCTAGACTGTAAGAAGAGGAAGCAGGTCCCACAGGGGACAGCTTGATTTTGTGTTTTCAATTTAGCTCTGAAAGGGGCAACCCTGCTTATTCACTTCTCCTTCCCCCATTTTCTCTTCCCTTCTCCCAACCTTGCATCAGACCTAGATACAGCATGGCTGCATGGAAAATCAGTTCAGCAAACTGATCTGGCAGATGACTTCTCTTTTGGGGAAAAGGGAGATGAACGTCCCTATCAGCAACACCTCATAGTCAATGGCTTATGGCCAGCACAGAGAGCAATTCTCAAGAGGCAGCAGCACCAGAGTGAGCCACTTTGGGCCGTGAGCGGGAAGTGTTGCAGAATGAGAAGGTCTGAAGCAGCTCACTGTCCAGGAGGAGGGTATCAAATGCCTGTCTGAAAGCAGATCCTCTCTCAAAAATGCAGACAGAAGTCTTCCCCCGCTACTGTTGCCTCCTTGTAATGCAAGATTTAATTGAAAAAAAAAAAAAAAAAGAAAGAAAATTAATGGTGCTGGCTTAGGAAGAAGGAGGCAAAGCAAGAGTTGTAGTGCCACCAAAATGTTTATAGAAGAACCATGAAGCTGTTTCACAGTTTTGCTAGAGGATTTGCTCCCTTGCTAGCTGATTTAAAAAAAGGAGAATCCCCAAAAAGTACCATTTGGCAACTACTATAAATAAATGTTGCAGGCATAGTATTACTTTCTTCTTCCAAAAACGTATTAATTTTCAAAATAAATGTATGTGTTAGAGACACGTAGAACTGGATTAAGAGAATGCGACATTTTAAACACAGCCCTGATACTGCTGGTACCAGCGAGACCACCCCAGGGTAAGCAGTGCTTGGTCTGAACTTGTGGTGGCTGGAGCGAGGTGAGATGTAGCCCTGCATTATGCAGGCAACATTGTGGGACTGCATGGTGACTACTTACGAGTGTGAAAATGACTGGAGTAGGCACCATGCACAGAATGTAAACACGAGGACTTTGGCCATCTTTATCATGTTGCTCACACCCCAGTTTTGGGGCTCAGATGCCTTTTTGTCTGGCTCAGAAGTCTGTGGGTGCCTGTCTCCCAGTTCAAACAAACCACTGCAGTGATTTAGAATCACAGAATCATAGAACGGTTTGGGTTGGAAGGGACCTTAAAGATCATGGAGTTCCAACCCCCCTGCCCTGGGCAGGGACACCTCCCACCAGACCAGGTTGCTCAAAGCCCCATCCAGCCTGCCCTTCAACACCTCCAGCCTGTAATCATCCTTACCCTGATTGATTTTAAGATTGTTTTGTAAACCTGAATGTTGCTTAACTCTAAATTTATATTCTCATGATAGACGTTCAGTATGTGTTGGTGGGATTAAGGTGGAGCAATTTGCCCAAATTTCTAGATGTTTAAATTCATTAGGCACCTCCATCCGGAGCCTAAGAATCCATGTGCACTTAAATCTAACCCCATACACACAGCAAAAAAATGCTTGCCAGGATTAAGCTCTCATCCCGCTAAGTGTCTATCTAAATCTTCCCAAAGCCCAAATGTGGTCAGACCTATGCTTAATTATGATAGTAATTACTTCTGCATTTAGATGCTCAGCTGCTTCCACCTGCAGCAGGAACTCTGTGCCTACCACGCTGCACTGCCCACAGGACACTGCGCTCCCACCCCAGAACCAACCAGGAATTGTGTCATCAGTGGGCCAGACATCCCCAGCTTAGCCATGTCAGTGCCCATTGAAGGAACAGAGGCAGGGACAAACCCATTCACCTTTATTACCCATTCTACATGTGTCAGTGCCCCTAATTCAGCCCTTAAACACAGAGAGTGGATTCCATCCCTGGGCACTGACCTGCTGTTAAATCATTAAGCTAAACTTGCAAGAAGAGAAAAAGAAAAATGAAAATGAAAATTAAAATGAAAAGGTAGACAGCTTTGCTGATCTGAAGAAGGATAGAAAGGAGTCAGTCTCAAAGCTAAAACCTCCACCTACCTCTCTTCACATCACAGGTGGAGATGAAGTTAGCAACTCAACCATGCAAATAGCTTTAAAGATTTTAACATTCTTCCTTTAATTATTTGCACCATGTTATAGGTATGGATCCACTTCCATAGGGCTCCAATTGCATCAGTTCATTGGTAGAGCTGACCAGCAAACCCTGACCATCCCGCAGAGCACTTGCAATTTTACCTCCTGGAAGACACAACCCAGAACAGATTATTTCCAGGCATTTTCCCACCCTACCTCCAAGCAGTAAGCTGGGGGAACAACAGCTTCAGAGACCATGGCTGATGATAGCCTAAACAGAGGGACAAACTGAGAGCGCAGCGTGGAAAGGACTGTGCCCTTAAGTTTACTATTTGTACATTGAGCTATTTAGCTGGAGAAAAAAAATAAAATTCCTATTTGTTGATTGCATAAATAAGCCCCAAAGCTGCAGCCCTGTGCGTTCTGCTCCTTTGAAGGACTGCCGTATCATATTAGCAGTCACGAGAGGAAACCGTGCCTAGAAACTTCTCTGAAAAGCTGCAGCACTTCAAGAAGGATCAGAAAGAAATGTCACCAGGCAATACTCCCTCTTGCCCCTTCAGCATAATGGCTCAGGAGAAGGAGATTACAACAGGTTTTCATCATGAATATCTTGTGTTTGAGCAAGGAGCAATTTCCTGACAGCTTTGATTCCAAATTTCAACATTATGTCACTTGCTGAAGTATCAGACACATCATTAACCAGCTCTAGCAGGTTTTGTTATGATATGATGAGTCAATATCTGCCTAGAAAATTTAACCCATTTTCCTCTCACACAAGTTTTGAAGGAGCTCTATCCTGGAAACGTCTGCCTTTCTGAACAACGTTCTATCTGAATTATAAGATACCCTTTGATGCCTCAGTATTTACACAGCACTCGCATGTGCCAGTGCCTTATTCTCCCACATTTCCATGAAGTAGCTCTATGCAAGATTCAAGGTGCTTTCTAGATTTAGCTTAAATTGTATTCCCTCTCTTAGGCAGCTAAAGGTTATCCCCCAATTTCAGAAAAAAAGGGAGAGAGCTGGGATATCTCACTGACATCTGCTGGATTGCTGGGGGAGGGTCAGGCCCTCTGAATAGCATACTGGGATACACAGCAAGCTCAGACCTCTCTGACGCTCCTGGACCACCCTTTCTTCACCATTGCATGGTTTCTGTGCACTGCCCAGTCAGTCAGAGGGTCACAGGTTACACAAAAAAGTGCCACTTCACGGCGGACTTGCAGGATGATTCCGATAATCTATAAATGCATACGCATCACTATGCACAGTGCTGTGCAAGACTAGGGTCTGAGGGGTGTTTTTTATAAACTCAGGTGTTTTAAGTATGAAAAAGACTATCTAGAAGCCAAGGACTACTCAAGCTAAAAAAAATAAAAAAGAGATGCACCACTGTAGCACTAATTCTCCTGAAACTTTGCATCTAGGGCAGGGCTGCACAGGTGTCTAAAACATGGTGGAATTAAGGGGCAAATCAGAAACTTCCCATGCCTCCCAAAATTTTCCTTCTTTAAAAACAGCAGAATCAGATCATACACCATCCTCAGCTTAGTTCAGCTGAGGGAAAATAGCTGAATTTTAGCCAAGATTTGGAAGTTACTTTTGCAACATTTGAGAAGAGGAGAGCAAGCTCATTGCGAAACAGTTGCTTCTGAATGGCAGCAGCATCCCTGGAAAATGGAGAAGACTGTAGAAGATGGATGGATGGATGGATACTGTGGGCTGTGCACAGCACAAAACCAAAACCAGAATATAGTTTCCCAGTCACATCTGACTGCAACACCTGACCACACCCAGAGAGAGAAACCTAAGTCTTCTTCAGCTCCTCAGAGTCTTCCAAATTCAGCTTCACAGCCAGGCTTTTTCCTACCAACCTCTCCTTGACCTGGGAGCAGGGAGGCTGTCCAAAACCAGGCATGACCTGATATTTGATAAAATATGTTTTCCACGCTATATTTCTATGTTTATTTAGCTCATCTCTTTCTTTAAAGCTACTACATGAAAAGTTTCCATCAAAATACACCTGCCTGGTTAAATGCTTGGGAATATGCTTAGAGGGTTTGTGAAGCTGTCAGCCCAATTTTCTTTTCAGCAGGTTACAACTGTTCAGAGGACTGCTTCCCCCTTTCACAGAGGGTTTGGGGATGGAAAGCCTGTGAGGGTCTTCTCCTGGGAATTCCTCTTACACTGTAACTTCTAGACCACCACATCAGGGAAATGTGCTAAGTTAATGTCATGGGTTATGCTCAGAGAGCAGGGTAAGCACTGGCCCATTAGTCTTGAGAGTTACTGCTAAATATTTTTGCATAAGACCATACATATTTTGAAACGAAACTGCCTGAAATCTGAATTAGGTGTGATATTTAGTTTCAGGCTCTCCCTGCTACTTCCTGTCCTGTTTCTGAACACCTCAGTTATGCATAAAATGCACCCAAAAAACATATTTCTTAGCTGGTGAACCACAATGTCAGTGCAACAAACCAGGACTTGGGCAAATGTTTTTCAGTGTTCACACATATTTTCCTGGTTCCAAATAAAGCTAGTTTTTCTTCTGCATGCTCTCTATTTATGAACTTCTTTGCGCTTTCTTCAGAAATACCAGTCAGAAAAATAGAGTCAGAGGTCCTAAAGCCACAAATCTAGTTACAGGTTGAAACATCAGCTTCACCAATTTCAGCTGCTCCCCTGAAAGCTGTTCCAAGTTTCTTACCATTTAGAGGAGAATTGAGTAGGAAGTTAGAGGTACGATGAAAGCTCTAGTTCAAAATTCACTCCTGCTAGGTTACACTTACATCTGCTATGCCTGTTAATCATTAATTAATATCTCTAGAAATAGTTACCTAAATTAATATTATAGGCAGAGAGAAATTTAACTGCAGAGACTTTTCTTAAAGTTGTCATTCAATCTGTCAAAATGTTTCAGAAGAATAAAAAATAGATTAAGATTCAACCTGGTGCCCTTTCTCTCTCAAAAGGCTGCCTTGAAATGTGCTTGTTCAATACGGCAGCAGCTCAGACCTCAGTTTTTTGGTTGAAACCTGACTTGGAAAGGAGGGTCAGATGGCAAAACCCTAGAAGCAAAGGTGGAATCACAACAGAGAAAAGTCTTCTTTGCATTCGCTTGAGCATCCAAGAGGCACCAGTTCCTCAGACTGAAAGACGAAGTGTTGTTATTTCTGCAAGTGACTGTCTCCTGGAACAGAAAAAACCAATTGCTTGTTGGTAGCCTCAACAGAAAATAGTATTCAGCAGGATAAAGCTGCCTTTCAGCCTTACTGGTGACTCACTGGGGGCGAGGGGGGACGGGGAAACTGTGGCAGGTTTTGCTGTCAGTGCCCACACCAGAAGAAAAAGCCTTTCCCTGGCTGCTGGTCTGACTCCTTCCAACACAACACTGGATATTTCCATGCCTTTGGCAAGCTCCCTGCCCCTCCAGAAGCAGAAACTCTTCCAGCTGGTACCCAAATTGTCACCCGTTAGCTGGAACCGGATCCCAAAGGTGCAGTGGTTCAAGTCTATGGCTGTCAATAGAAAGCCATTGCCGTTTTGCAAAGCCCAAACTGTGGGCTTGTTCCAGTTGCTGTGGGTCTTGTTTTGTTTTCATTGCAGAATGAAACAATACTGAGAGCATTCTTAATTTCTGTATCATTTGGAAAATCATCTGGATCAGCCAATTCTCTGATAACTGTATTATTAACTCGGTAGGATGCCACTGGCTTAAATCATCTCCTCTGAAATATTCCAGTAAGAAAGGGGAGGAAAGCGATGCAAAGAAGGAAGATGGAAGGAGAGAGAACTTAGTGTGAAGAATGCAAAAGTCTCTTTGACTGTTTAATAGATAAGAATGAATGCTGCTGTTTAACTAGATCCAGCCGCTGAAATATCTAATTAAAACTGATGTGCTTATTTAGTTTCCAATTCATCACAGGTGGGCCCACATTAATGTGAAAATGAAAGTAAATTACCAGCATTTGGCAATCTCACTGAATGTCATTCACATTATTAGCTCAAATCTCTGAATGCATTTTAAAATATGGTTCATAGGTAATATTGTGCCTGAGAACAAGGGAAACCTTGAATCTCTGTCTTTTAGTATTTTCCCTGCATGCGTGAATTCAAACTTTACTGGGGGAGCTGCTGGTTAATGAACGTGATGTTCTGCACATAAGAGCCTTTCGGCAGAATGTTCTGGGGGAATTTCACCCACTTTCCTACCACTAATATCGCTTGGGAATGGTTGTTTATATTGGCCCCACTCCTACCTGCCCCCCTCCAGCTAGAAACCCGTAATAACTTCAAGCCATTTAATTGTAACCAGATCTCAGGCTCACAGACACCCTGTGTGTTTCAGTCACAATGTATTTATCTTTATAAACACTCAACAGAAAGGGACAAACAAATACAAAACCCAGGTCCTTTCTGAAAGTATTTGATTTTTTTTTGTAAACATTATATTTATAGATATTTTTTTTCCATATTGCATGTTTTGAGCTGTTTGGAAAAAGAAAACTAAAACACATTTGAGTTTGTCTTAGAAAATCTATTCAAATCTTGAAAAAGATGTAAGGATGCATTTAAACCACAGGTTTTTAAGAACTAAATGTTTACCCAATGCTCAAAGAGAGACTAGATTTTATTGCCAGGATACATCCCTTCAAATCCAGTGTGTGGAATTCTACTAAACGGAAACAAATTTCCATCTCAATTTTTGTTTGGGTCAGTGTAACCAATTTTGTACTGTACTCGTGGGCTTACCCCAGGTACTCAATGTACTCCGTCTACAAAACCTACAAAGCCAGCCTTTGGACCAAATTTCTCAAGTTCAAAAAATTATTATCTTTTACAGCATTTTATTGAGTGTTATAGGCGACTTAGAACTGTAACACACAGCTACTATAGTGAAAAGGGCAATTTTTGTTTCAAGACTCCAAAATGTTTTTTCCTTTGTTGCTTTCAAAAACAATGATTTTCATTTTAAAAATATTTTTAGATTCTTTTTCTGTTTTAATATTCTTCCCCACAACCCTATTGTCACTAAAAAAGAGGAAAACAGCTTGAGAAATGAACAAATGTTTAACATCTTTTGTAACTGAAAAAAAAGCCTACAAAAAAGAACTGATTTTTATTTTTTTTAGTTCATATTCTGTTTCTTAAAACATTTTTTCCTCAAGAAAGGTTTTGAAAGTTAAAAAAATGAGATACTATTTCTTGTAGAAATTACTTCATGTGATTCATTAAAATCTAGAGTGGCATATATATTTTTATGTATATATAAAAAATGTAGATTAATTTCTTCACAAATTACACGTGAACTGCAACTTGTGTTTTTACTGAACAAAAATGTTTTTTCCTTGGTCAACCAACTATGTCAAGGCACTGCAGCCCCACACAAGCATCATTTAAAACTCAGTCTCCCATTATCAACCACAACAAAAAGTGCTGTACTGAAAAGCCAAGCAGACCACAAAATTTTTTTTTTTTAATTTTAATAGCCAGAAAGTGAAGAAAGGGTGGAAGATGAGCCAGAGCAACCAAAAGGAAAGAAGAGCAAGGAGAGAGAAGGAAAGGGGCTAAGAGTACAAATATGGTGCCAAAGAGAAATCGCCTTAAGCAGAAATTTAGTTTAAGAAAAGAAAGAAAGAAAGAAAGAAAGAAAGAAAGAAAGAAAGAAAGAAAGAAAGAAAGAAAGAAAGAAAGAAAGAAAGAAAGAAAAAAAGAAAGAAAGAAGAGATACATGAACGAGGGTGCTAAATCACCTAAATTCCTCAATTGTCTGGAGAAAACCACACCTATATGGCATGAAAAGCAAAGAAAAGGAGGAAAGAACAAAGGCAAGTGTCTATTGGTCCAGGGAACGTGGTGGACCACTCTCCCCTGTTTCGATGACCAAACACTGATTGCAAGCAAGGTCAGGGGTTGATGGATGAACCTTTTGGAGAACGGGGCTGAGAGAATCCTCCAGCCCCAGCAGGAAGTACAGTCTGTTGCTGGCAGGGCAAGGAGAGGACACCAACACCATCAGGATCACTGAGAGGACTCTGGCAGGGGATCATATTTTCTGCCTCCACCCCACCACAGAATGTCCTTTTGAAGACTCATTTGCAGTACCTGCAGGGAGAGGAGGAGTAAGGCTGGGAAACTGGTAGGAAATAATAAGAAAAAAGTGCTGTAGTTTGATGAGGGTAATAACCTTTCTAACTAGTGTCCTATCACATTAGGTTCCCCATGAAATTATTTAAAACAGCAGGGAATCAAACATCCCCACATTATTAACCTCTAGCTCGTGCTTATTGAAGAAAATCAGGCAGATATTTTATGGGTCCTGAGCAGCCGGCGAACCTGGCATCCCAGATGATGCCACACAGCGCAGTGGGACATGGGGACTGGGGCTTCCCACTGATGAAGAACAGCTCACCCTCCCACTGCACCCCAACTCCGGAGGGTTGGGCACCTTCTGAGGCTGCCACTGGGCCACTGCTGCTCTTCACTCCCTCTCCCTCTCTGCCTGGCCACATGGGGCTCAAGGCTTCCCCATCTGCTCCAGTAAGGCAAATATCCAAAAATGAGAGAGGATGCTGTGTGTGCTTCAAATGCCCACACAATGCCCAAGTAACACCAGAACTGGTTGTCACCCAGCACTACCGTGTGTTGCACTGTTTACACAGAAGGGCATGGGCTGGGTCCAGAGGAGGACCATGAAGATGATCAGAGGGCTGGAGCACCTCTCCTATGAGGATAGGCTGAGAGAGTTGGGGTTGTTCAGCCTGGAGAAGGCTCCAGGGAGAACTTAGAGCCCCTTCCAGTCCTTAAAGAGGCTACAGGAGAGATGAGAAGGGACTCTTGATCAGGGCTGGAAGCCATAGGATGAGGAGTAATGGTTTTAAACTTAAAGGGGGGAGATTTAGATGAGATCTGAGGAAGAAATTCTTTCTTGTGAGAGTGGTGAGGCACTGGAAGAGGTTGCCCAGAGAAGCTGTGGCTACACCATCCCTGGAGGGGTTCAAGGCCAGGCTGAATGGGGCTTGGAGCAACCTGGTCTGGTGGGAGATGTCCCTGCCCATGGCAGGGGGGTTGGAACTGGATGATCTTGACGGTCCCCTCCAACCTAAGCCACTCTGTGATTCTATGATTCTATGATCTTTAAGGTCCCTTTCGACTATAATCATTCTGTGGTTCTACGATTCCATTTGAATACAGCTTTTTATATGAAAGCTAGTCTACAATTGCTAAACGTTGCAGAGGAAATATTTTTAAAGACAAATGAAAGCCTTTTTATGAAAAAAATGCAAAATCTTCAGTCCACAAATTGGCCAAACTGGGAAATCAAAGTATTGCATCATCTTTCTTACCTCCCTTGCACATTTTCCAATGTGTGACAAAATACTATACAGGAGAAAAACAAGTAATCACATTAAAAAGCAATTATTAGATAAACCCAAGAATTTATGTAATCTAAAGGCAGAGATTAATCATCTGAATGATCAGCTTTTCCTACCTATTCATAAATTGTGCTGGCAAAAAGATTAGCACATTTTTTTAAGTTGTGATCAGTGTTGTTTGGCTGGGTATCCTCTGCTGATATTTGGGTTAAACATTCTATTTTGCTTAAATTCTATGTGGGGAATGTGTTTTATCTGTTGCCAACAAATGCGTTCTTTATTCCCAGCAAAACTCATATGCCTGCCTACTTTTGAAATGCTTATGTTTATTGAATAAACCTGTACTCTTATAAAATAATACAGAATTTAGGACAACAGAATGTTGTTTAAATGCTATTTTGAAATATTTAAACCTTTGGAGGGCAGGTTCAGGTTTTTAAGGGTTTTATTTTTGACATTTGTGAAGATATGCATACATAAATTATTGGTGACGCTGAATTCCAGTGCTGGAAATGCAGCGAAGGACCTTGGCGGCACCACAACGAACAGCTGCTTGTGAAGAGCCTGCCTTCCCAAACACCCAGAGGAAGGTAGGGAGCGCTGAAGTGCTGGCTGAATATTCAAAAACATTGCAAAGAATAAACCTTACAAAA
Organism: Nycticryphes semicollaris; assembly: GCA_013400055.1. Classification (NCBI taxonomy): domain Eukaryota; kingdom Metazoa; phylum Chordata; class Aves; order Charadriiformes; family Rostratulidae; genus Nycticryphes; species Nycticryphes semicollaris. Next base: position 239,767 of record VXBJ01000916.1, on the reverse strand, counting down.
AAAAAAACCACCAAAAAACCAACAAAATGTGAGGAACACACTTCTGTTTCCATTGCCCTTTGGGCAACACCGTAGGAAAGGACTGGACTGTACATTTTACACCTCTGCTCTGTGCTCATACTTACATGCTTTTTTTTATAAAACAAACAAAAAAGTCCTATTACTATTTCAGTGTCTCTGTATAATGTTGGAATCTTATAGAAAAAAAGTATATAATCATCTAGCTGCACAGTGGGAGGTATTTGCCATCTTCTGAACTACGACTTATTAGCCCTGGCGGGGACTGCGACTGGCAAAACAATAGGATGATCTGGTACGAGCAACCAGATGGTTCAAAGGAGCCAGGGGGAAGATGAGCAGGCATCTTCCCATAGCAGATGTAGTTCAGCATCTGAATGAGAAGGGCAGGAGACTTTTAAGGGGTCATTTTGGCAAGATGCATTGTGGATCATCTACATCATCTCCATGCAAAGACACGCCTGTCAAGAACAAGGACCGCCACTGCTTCTGCGGCTCCACATCTGTACTGTAATCACAGAGTCACAGAATTGTATGGGTTGGAGGGGACCTTTGAGATCATCTAGTCCAACCATCAACCTAACAGATAAAAAATAAAATCACTAAACCATGTCTCTAAGCACCATGTCAACCCGTCTTTTAAATACCTCCAGGGATGGTGCCTCAAGCTCTTCCCTGGGCAGCCCATTCCAATGTGCAATAGCCCTTTCCATGTAAAACTTTTTCCTGATATCCAGCCTGATCCTCCCCTGGCTCAACTCGAGGCTGTTTCTTCTTGTCCTATCACCTGTGACTTGGGAGAAGAGACAAACCCCTGCCTCTCTATACCCTCCTTTCAGTAGGCACACCTTTAAATTCACATTTCACAATTCACACATCTTCACACAGAAGATCGCATAATGCAGGAGGCAATTTTTAGTAGCTATCCTGATAGGCCCACAATGCCCTTAAATATCAGAGGAGGAACAATCATCCTCCTACATCTGTATTGAGACCAAAATATACGCTGGTGCTGCCAGAATTTATTTGGATGTAATTGAAATTCATCTTGCAGGTTCAAGTTTAAAAGAAATTGAAGCAAACTCAAATCTGTTGCCAGCTGAACAAGGAAGCAGAGTTAAAGGAGAAACTAATTCAGCCCAATTATTTTAATGTGAATTTACTGCTCTTAAAAGACAGTATATTAATGAAAACCCTTTATTTATCCAAAGGGGTACAATGTGAATGACAATGGCATTCCTCCCCAACACAATTTAGTTTATTTCTAGGGAGAGGCTCTAGGGAAAGCATTTGCTTCCCACTTATCACATCCAGCGGTGTCTCTGGGCTTCCTGGACTTGCCTGCAGAGCTACCATCATTTGTAGCGGTGTTTCTCTTGCACTGGGACTAGGCTCAGAGAAATGAAATGAGATCAGATGTTTCACAAGGGCTGCTGAAACACAGGCAGCTGATAAAAGCTTTGACTTGTAAGAGATCACAAAATCTCAGAGCTAAACTAAGTCACAAGAACATTGGAGACACATATCTCCACAGGCTCCTGCCATTACCTGCACCCATGACTCTATCCATTTCATCTTGCCATTAGTGAGAGCTACAACGTAGTGGCAAGTTTCTGAAGAAAAGCCTAAACTTCTAAAAACTTAAAGGCTTGAACCAGGTGTCTCCTTCAATGAGACTCTACTGGCTGGTCCTTTAATCACACGAACGATGAAATTTTCATAGGCACCACTTTATAGCAGATATTTCATTTCTGATTACATTCCATCTGTCTTCAGTAGAAACCCATTGATTTAATTAGATTTCATTATTTTTAGGTGGTATCTCTTTAAGGGAATGTAGATGAGTAATTACCACACTTTGTCACAGACAAGTCTATACACTTGACACTGTGTGTGCTTGATGTTTACACCCATGATATAGTGCAACAGAAAAGTGTTCACGTGTTTGGCTTAGTGCTAATGCAACCAAGATCAGGCAGAGAAACCAAAAGTTAGAAGCGGTAAGTCTGGCCTGACATTTGAAGTATGAAGTTTGGCAAACTTTTTGGCACTTGTGACAGAGAGGAACAAATCTCCCATGTGCCACATGAGTCCTCCAGCAAGTGGCCTTTTTACCACGGAGAACGATTCTCCTTCACTCAAGGCTCAAAGCTTTTGTTTCCATGGGAAGTTCTGGCTTCTCTAAACCATTTTGCTCAGCATTTAGCTCCAGCAGCGATGAAACTCCTTCAGTGAAGAGATAAACAATACAAACCATTTTTCTTTATATTTCCAAATTTCCAGAAAGAACAAGACTAAATTAACAGTTACAGAAATGTTAATCTTATACTAACTTCGATGATGTTTAGTCATATCTGTCCAGAGGACAAAGTCCATTGTGTAAATTTTAAACTTTCCTACAAACTGAAAATGTGATATTGAATACCATTCTTCATGCTTATTATGAACATAAAGTGCCCAATCTAAGAAGATTACAACTTTTGCAGAGAAATTCGGATCCTAGAATTTCTAGAGAACCCTATATATCCTTGGTCTGTACTCTCTCTCCAGTTACACTCCACATTTTCATCAAGTATCTAAACTGATGTTTTGGCCCTATTCAACACCCATGCTCTGCTTTCACTGGTGACCTGCAACTATTATTGCACAACTGTAATAGTAGCCTGAAGAGTAAGTAAGCCTTAAGTAGGCTTAAAAGCACACTGCGGGATTTTAACCTAATTTTTAATCAAACTTTGAATTTTATGCCCTCCTTTTCAAACAGAAGAGTGTTAACATGTTTTGATTGTGTCCTAGGTTAGGTAGATGTAGCATAATGGCACACGCAAAATGTTTGTCTTTCTTACTTCAGCCACACATCCCCTCCCTCTTTTAGCATTAATCATTCACCACCATGTAGAGTTAAGCCCAGCATAACGTATTTCCCAATTAACACCAAGAAAAATGCATCATCAATAGCATCATCATTAACAATCTGCAATTACTGCCTAGTTACAGCACTTGTTCTAGCTTTGGGGTGGCACATCCCCATGCTGATGGTGGTGATGATTACAATAGCAAAGGTCAGGCTTGCAGCCTCTCCAAAGCCAGCCATCCAGACGATTACCATCATTGACAGTTTTTGCCAGAAGCAGGCTTATTGAAAGCAATGTGAATGCCACAAGGACTGTGTATAAAAATAGAGGAAAATTGTCTGCAGTCTTTCCTCATCTCCTGGTTGCCAATTGTAATTAGATCTTTAGGCTGCTTTGTAATCAGCCATCAATTCCGCAGTATAAAGACCTCTGCAGCAGAATATGCACTCTATGTCTTCATCAGCACAGTCCTCCAGTCATTCAAAGAGCTTACATTATAAACATCTTTTCCATATAACTTANAAAAAAAAAACAAGAGAGAGAAATGGGTATACTAGAGCATCTTCTAGCAGAATCTGGGAAAGAATATTGATTGCAATTACTGTGCAGCATTTCTCAATGCAACCCTATACTAGCAGAGATACTAAAAAAGAATATCTTTATTTATACATATAAAGCCACACCTCCTTTTATAATTTTCACTAAATAGTTTTTTTCTCCTTTCATACAACTTACTTAACTTTCCAAGTATAGCTAATCTAATAGTCTTAATATCTGTGTTTTGAGGGATCCAGGCTCAATTTTGTCCCTCTGATATAAGCACAAATATACAAATGAGCTCTAAGATCATATTGGCCTACATGTTACGTGATGTTTCTGCATTATTTTCTCTCAAACAATAAAGGTTTTTCATATCTATTTGGCTGTTGTTTAATTAATTTGCATTACAGTTGTATTAATTTATAAACAGGCATGTTCAGATCCATTTTCACTGTGTTTAGTTGTTAGACACAGACATAGAAGAGTGTTCACCTTATTGAGCTAAAATCTATCTTCTTTGTACTCATTACCCTTATAGTAATCTATATGGACAGAGAATCTCATTTGCACCAGTTTCTTGGTTTTCATTACAAAGAATATTGAATAAATACTTTTTTCTAAAGATTGAGAATTTACTCAGGTAAAGTCCCTCTCAGCCAATTGTCTTTTAAAATGTATTTAATACAGCAGAAATTTCTTTCAACTATGCATCTTTTATTAAACACCAGAAATGACAGTAAACCACTATTTTCCTGTCTCTCAATATGCTGATCTGTACTCCTATTTGGTGGAACTCCATGTAAGTGGTGCAAGAACAAGCACCATTTGCAACTCATAAAGCCGTAGACTACAACTCCAACCTTTCAAGATCCATTTTCAAGGGGATCAAGAGCTAAAGAATATTTCAATAGCTAAAGAAGATTTTCACCACCAGAGACCTTCAGGGTGCAGAGGAAAATTGTCTGTGTCAGCTGGACTTAGTTACTGCAGCTGGCAAGTCCCATCTCCATCTTTTCCTGTATCCATCCACGTAGGTGAAGTCAGAGAATCTCCATGGTAAGGACAGTCCTGGTCAATCTAGACATAGGAGCCCACTGCAATTTTGAAAGCTGTTTCTTCCCTAAGTGGGAATAATATTGACTCCAAGGAATTATTTCTGGGATGGAAGTTCCTACAAGAAAGCATTGCCAAGAAAGGACCAGTGCTCTATTCCCTTGACTTTAACTTGTCTCTCTAGATAAAGAAGATACCTGAAGGGAAGAGATAGGGGCAAAATTTAAAAATAAGACATTTAAATAATGCTTCATGATCCTTGGAAAATGTCATGCTGAGCTCCTCAGGTGGACATGCCGTTTCTGTGCAGTCCAATCTTCTTTCAGTATGCCCATCTGACTCTCCAGATTCGTTAACTGAGCAGCCACATTTTCTAGCAGGTTTCCTACAGTGATTGAAGTTTGCAACACATCTATTTCTGCATATAGCAATTCCAACACTTCTCAAAACGATCCCTTAAAGTCCAGACTTGTGGCAGATTGTCTTTCCAGCAGGACAGCACAAGATGGGCTCTGGTATGCGTCTTGAGATGTAATGGTAATGTGCGTTGAAATAAATTAACTATTTATACAGAGCATATCATCTCAGAATCGTATGAGCTATCTACCTCACAAACCATGCATAAAAGTATCAGCCCTTGGAGTCAGACAAGGGGCCTTATGCAGGTCAGGATCATAGGTACAGAGAATACACCACGTTTAGGAAACCTGATGAACTTGAGTGGCTCTGCTTTATAACAAAGATGTTATTCAGGTGACTAAATGCTGTGCAAATAAGTTTCCAGGACCAGGAATAAATGATTCAATTTAGGCAATGAAATGCAATTTTATACATGGGTGCAGAATGGCCTTTAGGCAAGTCTGGAATATTCTGCTTTTGTTTGTTAACAACCAGTACCATTAAACAACACATATTTCAACATTCACAGAATTATTTAGAAAAAGTTTTCAAAGTTCTCTTATCTCATTTCGTTCACCCTATCAATCTTACCGCCTGCTGTGATAAAGTTATGAAAAATAGCTAGCTAGCAATTCTATATAATCACATCAAATGAAAAGACGTTAATGGTTTTGTTATACCTTGGAGTCTACAAGCCTCACTTAGTGTCTAATGGGCATCATTTTGTTTTGGTTTCCCACCTACTACCTACTTCTCTCATGCCCACCAGATAACCTTAGGTTACGAGGTTACGAGGCAATCAGATGTGCATAATTTCTTTTCAATACTTGTGGTTCTGATGTAAGAAAAATAAAGCAAAACAGTCTGAAAAAAAGGGAAGCCAGGAGCTGTGTTCTCGGATTCTCAGAGAACTTCCTGTGAAGTGAACATCCAGTTCCACTTCTTCCTTGTCTCTTTTTGTCGGGATTAAGATCACAAATTAAGGCTATCAGCGGCACTGCAGTCCGTAAAGCACAGTGCCAACTTTACCAACTTTTTTTTTTAAGGAAAATGACATTATAGCAGCAGCTTCTCTATCTCTGGTAAGCTCCACATATTGTACAGACAGCTCCGAAGTTGCCTTTAGATCTGTCATATGGTGCAAACAGCTGCCGATGAGCCATGTGAACTGCTTTGACCTCCTGCGTGCCATTTTCCTCTGGCTTCCCTTTGACTTTGAGCATTCGGCCCCTTTTACACAGCTCGCAGGATTGCAACGCGGAGGCTCTTTTCCCATTTGAAGGGATCAGTGATTTCTCTTGGAGAACGCAAATAACAATCAATAGTTTCTCATCTTGACGAAAGGGAAATGCTTATTTTTAAATGAACTCTCTTTTCACCCCTGGGACTAGTACAAAGCAACCAGAAGAGGCTCCATTAGAGCTGCACTAGGGATTTTAAGACTGTTTCACTTGTCCCCATTTCGCAATGTCAAAACATGTAAAAACAAAGGATTTCATTTCACTTACAAAAGACATTTTAGTAAGTGTACAACTTCAGAAGAAGTTTATTTAGATGGTGTATTTACAGGTGACAAGGTGCTAGCCTTTGTATATATAAAAGCTCCTTGAGCAAGCTTTCAGAAGGATTTTTCCTTTAACGCAGCGAAATTAGGGCTACTATGTCTCACGTTTATTTAAGGTCAAGAACTCCACTCAAATGAACATGCAGGACTCTGGGTTGACTGAACTGGCAGGAGAATAAATGCAGAATGTGTCCCTTGGCCTGCACATTCCCCCTCTCTTCCTGGACAACATGGGCTTGGGTTTTTTGACACATATATATTTTTAGATTCATGCCATCTATTTGATATTTGACTGATTTAGCTGGGTCGTAAAGTCATCTTCACGTAACATGCCTCAAAACCAAGTGGTCTGCTAAGCAGAAATTTCATCATCTGCCCTTTAAAATCCTCTTGCAAAGAGAGAGGCAGCATGTAACCATGGGAATATAGCAGAGAACTGTTCTGGGGAGAATTACCGAGCCGTGGCCCTGGGCAGAGCCAGAACGGGGAGCAATAGATCTCCCCGTGGGCACTTGGCATCAGCTTGGGGCAAAGACCACATGCCTTAGCTCTGCCCCATCTTTGCCGTGGGGGGAAAGTGCCCCCAAGGTATTTCACCACCAGAGAGCTGGAGCGATGTATCCTCAGCTCAGAGCAGGGCAGGATGGGAGATGCAGCTCTGGAACCCAAGCTTTGCCCCAGTGACCTGCACGACTCGCTGAAATCCTTCAAGTCCCACACAGGGCTGAGCTGACTAAGACAAAAGGCAAAATTTGTTTTCCTGTGTTTAGACTCAACGTAGTTACATTCCATTTCTCATTCCTTATTTGTACAGCGAAGAAGCAGCTTGATATTTCAAAACCTTTTCCAAATGTTTATTTTAAGCTGTGATAACAGGAACTCTGTATTTTTACATATGGTTAGTGATGCTGCTTGCAAGTTACCGATCTCCAGCTTAACTTTTAATCAAAAGTTTTGAAAAGTTTATGTATCTCTGAAAGTTTCACACATATTTAGCTGAGGCTTGAGGAACAGCAAGGTTTTATTTGGACAGGTGTCCAAGGGTGGAGGCGCAACTCTCTGAGACACTTTGGGGCTACCCAGGCCGTCGAGCAGCCTAGAAGTCCAGATAGCTGAGAGTAGGTGTGCTGACAACACACACCTTTTTAATGCAAAATCTGTAAAGCAGAAAGAAACCAAACAAACAGGAAGCAAGGCCAGGCTTTGCTGATTATAAAGGTTGCAAAGATAATTCTACAGATGCAATTACACTTACATATTACACAAATTACATAAAGACTGTATATCTCTAATATTGCATAATTCTTTTGTATTCTGTTACAGAAATTGTTATACATACAAGTTCCCTGATTCTTTGTTTTGCTACTGCTGCCTTCTGATGATTGTTTTTGTTTATATTACCTCATTTGAGATGACCACTCGCTCCTCTGCTGCTAGAATCAGCAGAGAAGAATGCTAACAATACAGGGAAATAATCCAAGCATGGGGGTCTAAGAATCAGCATTTCCAACTCCTGTTGTTACTTCTCTCCATTTTGGGGCATATATGCAATGTACATGTAGTACATAGTCTTAGATACTCAATTCTTATTAATTAAAATGTCATAGATTTGCATGCATACATATTAGAGAACTAGAGAGACAGGAACTGGTACTAAATATGCACAGATAATTACAAAGATTTAATTATTTTAGCAGTTTTGAAGTCTTGGATTCAACATATACATATAAACACACACACTCATTTATACATATTCTTAAGAGCAAAGTAGTATTAATGCTGTATGTGGTGCAACCCCAAATGATGCTCACAAGGATTATTTTCCAAGTGACAGTTAAAAATAAGTCTGTTGTATTCAAAAGACAGAATTCAGATTTTTTGACTGGTTAAAATATAAATGCACCAAACATAGAGGTGAGCAACTGTTTGAACACAGAAAGAATTTAAGAAAACTTAATTTCACAAAAATAAAACATATAAAAGTAGATCTAATTATTTAAAAGTTTTTGATGTATATAAAATTCTAAACTATTAATAAATATATCTGATAAATAATGATGATAGTCTCCATATTTCTTTGTTTAATTCTCAGTTTTCTTGCAAGACCTTCTTGAAGTTTGGTTGTAACGGATCATTACGTCCATAATGTGCTCAATGTTGGAGTGAATTTTGAACAGTTTTTAGGCTGCATACTGTTTTCTTCCAGATAATTTACTGGATTAAAATTAGCAGTGTGAAAAGCTGTAGAGAAATCTAAATGCCTGCCAAATCAAAGAAATAATCACATTTTTATGAATATTTAATATCATAGTCATGGCAAATAAGGCAAGTAATTAGTACTTACCATAAATTTGCAAAGTATTATTTTATGTAAATGTTACATTCTACTAGTTTGATATGAATTATTCATTGTATTACCAGACGCTGACACAAACCAGCAAACACTAAAATCTATGTGTTATTAGTTTACTTACCTTTAATGATATTGTTTAGAGAGTATTTGTGTGCGATTACCATTTTTTCCCAAATGGGATGGAAACAAGAAGAAAGTCATTTAAAGTCACCTACTGCACATTCCAATATTGGAGAAACTTAAGATGCAAATATATAAAATGCAAGTTCTTTCATGTGTACAGATGAAGAGCTCTCAGCTACGCCTCCAATTGCAAAGACTGCACGGGGGATTATTATTAATGAAGTATGATAAAAGCTGTTTATAAAAATAATGGATGTGGGAGAAAAAATTAACAACACCTTTAAAGATAACCCCTGTAAACCCTCACAGTCAAGAGCCAGAGTCCTCGGGTCAGGGAGTGAAATGATTAGAAGAGAATCTAGACTTGACCACCACACACAACATCCGAACAGCACGTCAGGACAAAAAGACCCCTGCAGCTTATCTACAGATGTTGGGTTGTTACCTGCCTTTCACGGCTCAACTACTGACATTTCTTACTTCTTACAAAAATCACTTCCTTCTCCTGATTTGTGGTTGGCATCTACTGATCTCTGGAAACATTAGCTCTCATCATACTTCCAGTGCTACGGTATATTAAATGACCCAAAGGCACTTCCAACTCCTGCCCGACCTTAAACATATCCTCCTTTTGGTATTAGTAAGGTCTTTCCATTTATTATAACTCACAAATTTTCACATTTTACCTATTTTCCTTCTTTGGAGCCACCAGCAGAGAGAGTGACTCAACACTAATTCCCAGAACACACCCCTCTGCAATTACTTTACGATGTGAAAAATAACCATTTACCATCCTCATCTATCTTTCACCTACCAAACTATTTTTATTGAATCTTTCATGAGCAGCATCTGACTTTTTGATCATCCAAAATGAATCTTCTCCAAACAGTAAATCTTTAAGTCTTAATAAATTACATCCCCTGCTTTATACTTGTCAGCTTGCTCTGTAACAAAACTCAACAAAATTAAAAGCTGCTTACTGTATACATCCTCTCCTTTGGCAAATCCATGCAAATTTTCTGCAGACAATTTTGATCTATTCTAATATTCATCTATCCCTGTACAAATCAATTTTATTGTTCAGGAGACTATCAGACTAGCTGGTTTTGGAGCCGAATCCTCGCAAAAAAAAATAAGTTCTTGTATTTTGTACATAATAGAAAAAGTACTTTGGTTCTTTGGATCATGGTTCAACTTTTAGGCGCCACAAATTACACTTGGGATTTACCAAGGAGTAATATAACTTTCAAAGGTTACCTGCATCTTCAGCTGTCTGCTAGTGTCCTTTTTTTTTTTAAAAATATGATGGAAGTAGCAAAGAACCTTCACATCCTAACAGAACTCCAAATGGTGAAAATGTGGACTATGTATGCACAGTAAAAAGCAGTATTACAAATCCTTGGACAGAGCACGGAGCAGCTGGATTAGTTGTTTTAGTCATGGTAAGTGAATCAGTCTCAGATTAGAGGCTGGTCGAGGGAGTTCTCCCTGAGCCATTGGCGTCTCTGAATCAGGATTTTGCAAGAATGAGCAACACTGGTCTACATTTAATTTATTTGATTTAAAATACAGCTTTCCTCATGCAACCCTAACTTCCTGTTACTGATGTTTTTCACTAATATTGTACCTGGAGTTTTGTACAGCAAAGGCAAGCTTTAGCCTTACATGCCGTCATGACAATGCAGGTGTGATTTCAAATCATGTCATGCTAAGGCAGGCACCCACCAGAATGTCTCTACCATTTCTACTCAAAATGAAAACCCACCCATTGAAAACCAACTGAAATGCAGGTGACTTTAGCTAGAGGAGAAGGGCAGGGTGCAGATATCACAGCTCCTCACTGGGAGTTTGTGTTTGCACACTCTTCTTGGGAAAGTCCATCAAAGTACTGGCAGAAACGGTTTCACAACCGTTAGAAGCAGTTTTACAAACCACAGTTCAGTATCCTCCATTTAAAATAAAAGCTTACCAGCTGGCAAGTGGGAGAGGAGGACAGTTCTTGTCCTCGTGGGTGGTTTGGATTGTGCACCAGTAAACCTTCAGTCGTTACCCTAATGAAACTCTCATCGGTTTTTGGGAGCTGCATGTTTTCCCTTAAAATCACCCTTGGGTGACTTAGCTTCCATTTTCTTTCTACCTCCAAGTAAGCAAGTTAGCAAGGTCAGTGGAAAAGCAGAAAGGAATAAATGCAATCATTAAAGTAGCATGTTGAAGAAATCCTTCAATCTCTTATTCCTTCACCCTTTGGTATGGGGTCTCCTTCCCTCCTGTACCCCATCTTGGCCTCCTCTCCCCTGACCATCATGATAAGCCACATGTGTAAAGCATCCAATTAAAAGCAAAATATTATTTGCACATTTAAAGTGATGGTAGAGAACATACAAGAACACAGCACAATGGACAGCAAAAATGTGGTTCACATAAATGTTTGTTTTTAGCTTTAATATTTTAAACAAACATTTCCTTCCACTTAGACTCATCCTAATCTGCAATCTCCACCTGTTGTTTTTCAAACCAGATGGAAATGTAAATTATTTAAAATCATGAAATTCCATTAGCAGTTGGGCCTAAGTGCTTAAAAAAAAAAAAGGCAGAAGAAGAAAAAAAGGAAAAAAAAGAGGAAGGAGGAGAACTTTTCAGGGTGCCAGAAGGCAACTGTGCCACCCCTTGTGTACAGCTGTGACCACAGATCAGGGTGCTCTGCTCCCTGTGTGCCCTGGCTGAGCACCAAGCATCGGTGAAGAAGCACTAGAGCCAAGAAGTGGCTGAGATTTGCACTGCAACAACTACGGCAGCTCACTCATTCCCACAGCAGAAAGAGTGTGAGCCCAGGAGAGTCTGCAAAGCAGAAATCCGTTTCATCCCCCCAAAAACTGCTCAGAGCAATACTTTGCTTCTGTTCAATGGGGAGAAAGGACTTTCCAAAAATCTTTTCTTTTTCCAAACTGATGCACACGATGATGTGCATATCTTCCTCTTGGTAGCCTAACAGTCTGGGAGCAAATGCCATATGGAGAAGATGCCTGCATGAAAAAATACCAAAGAAAAATGAAAAGTACCATGAGGAAGAAAACAGGAACCAACTTCATCTTTCTATATGCAGGGTTTTTGCCATGAAAATTAACAAATTTTATCTCTCCTATTTATTGAGGCCTTGTATGAGAGGTGATAAACAAACAGCAAGTGCTTATGTTGTATCAGGCTACTCACAGCTCCCAGGGGCAGCACAAGACAGGAGCCTAAGGCCATCACAGACTGAGACACAAGAAGCTCCCATCTCCCTTTCTGCAAGTGGGCTGTGTTCTACCAACCCTCATCACCCTCCGCTGAGCTTTCTATTGCCCCACGCAGCAAGAAATCAGGCTGAGACAACTTCACCACTGGCTGGAGGACTCTGTGCACCTTCAGTATAATTTTTTGTGAGTTAGGAGTTTTCTGACTGACTACTGTTTGCTTGGACTTACCTAATATTCAGCCACATCATACTGTAAAAAACTCTCTAAAGTTCCATTATATTATCTAGACTGCAAGAACATTAAACACAATATTGACATGGATATAATCTATTTACACTAAATGGCCGTCTATAGAGATGCACCATTTAAAAAGAGGGGAAAATTAAATTAGATACTAGAAAGAAATTCTTTGCTGTGAGGGTGGTGAGACACTGGAAGAGGTTCCTCAGAGAAGCTGTGGCTGTCCCATCCCTGGAGGTGTTGAAGGCCAGGCTGGATGGGGCTTTGAGCAACCTGGTCTGGTGGGAGGTGTCCCTGCCCCCAGGGCAGGAGGGTTGGAACTTAGTGATCTTTAAGGTCTATTCCAATGCAAAATGCTCTGATTCTAGCCTCTCAACTTCATCTAGGTGGTAACTACAACTCCATCTTTAATCGCAGCCTCACTGAGCAAATCAGAGTGGACGGATTTAAGTTTCATGGACCAAATCCATCAAAGAAGACCCAGGCACTGTAACACTGTCCTGTCTGTCCTGTTATGAATCCAGAACCCTATGAGAGATGGCTCTGTCCCCCTGGCAAAGCATGAGAAGAGTTTATTATTTCTGAAGGGAATTCACAAGTATCAGCACACTGAATGGATGCAAATGCTTCTCTTACAACCTCAATCCATTGGAGCACTGACCTAGTGCAAGTGTCCCCCTGAGATGGCATAATTCCCTCCACTTCTTAATTTTGACCAGAGATCTGAATCCAGATCTTCTCTAGCAGAAATTTACAATATAAGGAATGTGGTTTATCTTATGCCATAGGATCAGAGGATACAGCAGATAGTTAAGGGCGTTGGATATACGGGTGGCAAGTGAGCAAGGAGCTGGAGTCCCAAGTTTGGTTTTAGGTTCTGTGGTGGAAAATGGTGCCAATCTCTATAAGTCTGGCCTTCTGTTTGCACATTTCCTAGTCCAGCGTGAGTTCTATCTGCTGCAAGTTTGTACACTCTGTGAAACTGAGTGAAACTGCTAACTCAGAGAAACTACAGTTAACGCTAATCATATTTACTATGGAAACAGCATCTAAGTCACATTTAAATGGTTAGTTCTGCACGATGCATAACGATCACTTTGGATTTTTTTCTTGCTTTGCTCCTTAACACCAACATTTCTGCAAATCTTTTCATGTCTTTGGTGTTTGGGCCAACATAATAGAAAAACATCCCTAGGAAATCTTCTACCTTCCTCTTACAACTAAAATATTGGTGTAATGAGTAAGGAAAAAACACCTGTGAGTCACAGATGTGACCCTCAATAGGGCACTATCTACCTACAGTTTCTGGGGTTTTGTACTATTAGAAAAAGCAAATTCTTCATGGTGAAAAACCTTATCAAGTTTTTTAGCACTAAAAGCACCCAGAAGTGGCAACGTAAGAAACAACCCCAATTTCAGTACCTCCAAGTGAATTTCAGTATTCAGAGCAGCTGCCTGGTGGATTGGAGAAGGCTGGTTGCTTCACACAGCTCTGCTCTGCTCCTTTCTCTCATTACATCATTTAAATGCCAGACATGTTCTTGTCATGGCTTTTTCTCTCTCCGATTCCAAAGAAAGAAACTGGGTTTTTCTGATCAGGATGGAGAAGCAAAGAGAAAAAAAAAAATAAAACCAACAAAAATCATTGCTATAGCAAAAGGGAATCCTTTCAAATCACACTTTAAAAGAAACAGTATTTTGGGGTACACCTATACTGTATCTGTTGCAGTTTGGGCAGAGAGAATTCACTCGATGGGTTTTGGGAAATGAAAGCTCTCATGGCACAGAAATTAGTGGGACTAAGTGCCCCAGTGTTTGCTGAGCTCCTCAGAAAGGCTTTACAGCCCTGCACGGAACTCTCCCTTTTATGCCATTGGGAACATCCAGGCAAATTCTCAGATGTATCTGCATGTACTGCAGGCAGCTCAGCTGCAGAGTAGCTGCAGTGTAGTGTCCCCTCCCATGCAAAACAAGTGCCTCTACATTGTTAGTTTTTCATAAGCTTACATGTCCCACAGGTAGTCCAAAATTATCCTGTCTCCTGGAAAGAAGTCAACAGCCATGAGCGCCTCAGTGAATGGCATTCAGCATCATACAGGTCCCCACTGGGAGCAAGTCTTCCCTTCAATACCATCCGAGACTTTCCCTCTTCCTTAAACAAAACCCAGAGAAGCCATAAAAAAAAAATTATGAAATTGCTATAGCCTTGTATGCAGATAACTGTTCTTTTGTGCTCTCTGTGCAAAAAAGCTTGCAGCATCTGGGGATACATCCCTCATGGGTAGGAGCTCCCAGAAGTGCAGCCACTTTTGGCCACAGCTCACAGGGACAAACTCTACTGTGATTCCTTAGAACATCATCCTGTCAGACCAGTACTCTCCCAAGGGTAAAAGTAAAAAGGAAGTCCAGCCAGGGTCATACCTTCTATCTATGCCATCTTGGACTCAGCTGCAGAAAATGAAAGCTTCTCTGTACTGCTTAAAGGAGATCAGAACAAGATAGGGATTCCCCTCCATACAGCATGAATCAGAGGGCAGTTCAAGTTGGACAGGTCATCCTTCTTAAAGCAGGCTCAGTTCTTAGACTCAATGATGTTACTCAAAGCTTTATCTTGACAGATCCTGCAAAAATCCAGGCGAGGAGGTAGCACACCCTCTCTTCCACTGCTTCTCTGTTCTCATGATGAAAGTTTTCCCTTGTATCTTCTTGGACACAGCTTTCCTGACTTCAGTTTCTGTCCATTGTCTCTTGTCTTTCCACCATACACTGTTGTAAAAGCCTGAGTCCATCTTCTTGATGATCTCCGCATCGGTTCTGGCACACTTTTTTAGGTCCCCCTGAAGCCATATCCTCTCAAGGCTGAATAAGCCCTGTTCCCTCAGCCTCTCTTCACAGGACAAGTGCTCCAACCCCTGATCATCTCAAAGTCCCTCTGCTGAATTTGCTCCAGTTCACCAGTCTCTTACTTGTATTGAGAGGTACAAAACTGCATGCATCAATGAAGCCACAGGGAAGGACAGAAGGAGCCAAAGCAAGGACACAGTTTTGAATAGGCATTTTCCTACCCTGTTTTGCAGGTTTCAATAAGAAATAATAAGTGAGTGCACCCTCAGGATGTAATAAGTTATTCCTTTCAGGCTATCACAAGAAACAATGGCATGTACACACTTAAAATGTCACAAAAGCAAAACAAAGCATCATGATTCAGCCCTCCTCAGCATGATCTATTTGTGGCCAGGTAGCTAATGGACAATGCCCATTAACCTCCAAACTGCTCAGTTTTGTTTATATGACCAGTGAACACAAATTAATTTCAATTTTGTCTCCCTGTCTTCTTTTACCCTTTTCTGCACTGCCTTTCCATTCTCCCTTCCTCTCAGTTGGCCAAACCTTTCCTTCACCCTTCCTCTCCCATCTTCCATCCTGAAACTCCCGAGTTCCTGTGGTAATTGCCAGCATCCACCATTACTCCAACACCCAGTTTGAATCTAATTAATTTCAGTGGTAGTCTCAGTGGATCTGGGACCGCTAGCCACTTTAATTTTGGCCAACAGCTAGAGTTAGGGGACTCCACTCGATTTGCTGATGGACATCTCCATAGGAAATAGAATTATTCATAATAACAAGAGGTATCACGAACTGAGTGTATTTATTCCTAATACAGGTTTTATTTTTAAGATAGGTTCAGTACAAGGACACTAAGAATGGACTCATACTGAGATTAAGGAATCTGAATTTACGTGTTTACTAGTGCACCACTGACCTAAACTCCCATTACAAAAACTTTTGAGCTATAGTTAGGACTGTGAGCTGCCCACCTACAGCCAGTCTGCTCAGTAACGCCACAGGTTCCACTCTCCGTGATGGTATCTGAGACACAAAGCTTATGTGTGGACACCTGCATTTATGTTTTAATCTCAAATTGAATCCTACCTGAAGGATTCAAAAATGGCTTTATATAACTTGCAGATTTCATTTCCGACTACAGACAGCAAAAAGAAGGACCAATGTGAGTTACATTAAGGTTTGTGCCAGCTCAGGGTCCTGGTGCTGAGGGACAAGGGCTAGTGGTGGCTTTGGCAGTGTTAGGTTGATGGCTGGACTTGATGATCTTAACAGTCTCTTCCAATCCAGACAATTCTATGATTCTACATCTCCCAGTGGGTTTCTCTGAACACCAAACCTTGTTGCCTGTAGATGCTAGATGCAGCAACCCAACTCCATTTAAAAATGCTTCTCACAGCTCCCACGTTTTACATCTTGCCATGGGGCAGCTGAGGCACAGGGATGCCAGACCCTCCAGGTGCCCCCAGCAGGTCAGGTTCCCCACTCCTAAGGGCACACCAGTGAGTGCACATCCTATCTGGGGGTCAACCCCCACATGGGGCAGTGAGCGGGGGATCCCTTCCACCAGCAGGTGCCAAGGAGAAGTCAGAGGGAGAAGAGAGGTCCCAAGTGAAGCGGTCTGGCTGGGGCATTACAGCACTTGGCTGGGGCATTACACCAATGGGGAAAGGAAGGATCCCCTCCAGTAGTCACCCTGTCATCCTTTTTTTCATTTGTTTGTTTTCTTTCCTTTTCTTTTCTTCTTTGTTTGGATCCAAGACAATTCAGGTCCAGATGAGACCCGGTTCAGAGCCAGTGGACTGCAGCAGTTTCCAGTTAAACAGAAACCTTTCAAAGTTAATAAACGAGCCTCCATAAGTGGGAAGAAAGAGATTCATGCATTAAAGCTGCATTAAGAGAGGAAAGAGAAAACAAATAATTCTCTCAGTCTGCCACAAGCTTCACTTTAACAAACTGAAGCCTATTTGAAAAGAAATGCTGTGGGTCCCCACTGCAGCAGTGGAAGGGGCGGGAAGGTTACATGGGGAGAAGAAGAAATCACTTTATTTCTACCACGATGCAGTAAGATATAAATACAATCAAAAGGGGTTAATCTAATCCTTTTGTGAAGCACTGAGTCAGAGAACAAGACAAAAACAAATCTGTGATCTGGAACTTCCTGAGCACCCACTCAGGGTGGATTAATGAGGAGTACACGGCTGTGAAATTACGTGCCCTCTGAGTCAGGAAAATGGTCCTAGTGGTGCATGACCTTGAAATGAGGGGAAGCAAACTTCACCTGATCCACAATTATAAAGACCTAAAAGGAGGGGGACTAAGGAGGAGGGAGAACACATTAAGAGCCGGGGAAATGTTTCTGAATATGAAACCAACAAAACACTAAACAAACCCAGGGCTTGAAAGACGAATTAAATGCAGCATAAAAAAATCCAGAGGCTTTAAAGGATACTGGCATTAGTGTTTGGGCATTATAAGGAAAGCCTGTCCTCTTTATTTACATGAAGTGGGTATTTTGTTGCTGTTGTTATGGACTTAGCGATGTTTGTCTGCCTTCAATTTTCTCTTTGCAATGAAAAATTGTTGTGAGATGATTTCTAGTCTTAGCTGCTTTACATGACAGTATTATCAAGGATTCATCAAGAGGCCATCTGTCGAATTTATGAAAAAAAATGCAAAAACAAAACAGATGAAAAGGAAAGAGCAAGACAGAGACTGGTCCAGGGGACGATAGATGTGGCAGCATGTCCCTCAGTGTGAAAATTACAACATTTAAATACTGTAGAATAAATTACTGTGCCGAAAAATTAGTGATGCTCTCCCACTTTAGATTCTCCTCTTATGATGAGAACATAATGAAATAGATCACAGACCAAATCATTTTTTCCTGTGGCTATTATTATATTCTAATGAAAAATTAAAATGGGGTAAAGACATAAAACCTGTTAGGGAATCAAGCAAGCTAAGCTACTGAGTCATTTCTTAGGTACCCCCAAAATGTGCAGCTCATGTGGAAACAATAAATTCATACTTTTTAATGTATGTAATCAACTGATCTCCCCATTTTTCATATCTTCCATCTTTATAGCTGGTGTGTGTGCACTCACATCACATGCCTGTGACATAGGAAAGATAATGTGGGGGGGTGGGAATCTATCCTCATTAGAAATGGGTTAAATTGCATATTTAAGCAGAGTCAAATATAAATATCTATTTCCAACCAATCTAGATTGTATATAAATTCACTGAATATCTACTGCTTTCTAACTGGGTTGGCACCTATGTTTACATCTGTGTATGAGAAATAAATTTGAATCAAACACATGCTTATTGAAATCAAGCAGTCCAGATTTAATTGGACTCTAAGAGATGAAATCCAGTTTGTACTGTATTTTAAAAGAGAAATACTGCAAACTCCAGGCCTTTCCTTTCCCTTCATCTGGCCTTCAATAGGAACTTCTGTGCAAATTTGTGACAAGGTAAGAGAAGAAATATCATATCAACGGTTGTGCAAATGTGAAGATTTTCTACAGCTTTTCCTCAAAAACAATTTGCCTTTCCCTTTTACTGATTACATTTAAAGTTATGGAAAGCCAGCCACCAGGCTATCTCCATGAAAGTGCAAAAAAAATAGAGTATGACATGCCATATATTTTTAAACATAACTGTAATACATAATGAAAAATTAGAGATCTTTGTGTCCTGATTCTTAACAGAGAGAAAAACTAAGAGAGAGAAAGGCTAACATTCCTTTTATACCACAATTAGAAAGACATTCACAACAGTTAACTGTGACCATCTCCACCAAAACCACCCACAGAAGTAAATGGCCTACCAGTGATGACCTCTCCAATGATGACTTCTTGCACCTGGGAGAAAGAGCAGGCGAAACTGCCCTTGAGCTTCATTTAAAGACCTTCTTAAGCTATTCTGGTTTACATGGCAGATAACCAAACTCTGTGCTATTTTTCACCAGTTCCAAATTTTGACTTAACAAGTAAAGAAGGGCTACATCTGTCAGTCCATCAAGTCCTCAAACACACAGTCCTTCAGCTTAGTTGATGAGGATACTTGGTGCATGGAGAAAGCAACATCCCAAGATCTTCAGCTGACTTGAAAAAAAAATCATAATAACCATTAATTTTAACTTAATTGAATTGGGATGACTATCTTGATGCATCAGTAATTAAATGACAGCAAACATCATAAAAGCAAACTGTGCATATATCTTAATGGCACAGAGCAAAGCAAAACTACTTACGACGTCTAAACTCTATGTCCTTCCAAAATTACAGAAGAGTTTATGGCTAAAGACTGATTGCTATATTCTAAGGACACTGCATTGGGAAGAGTCCATAGATGTAGTCCTGAAAATATATGCTTACTTACTTAACTTTACTCGTAAGAGTAAGCCCACAAATTTCTTTTGTACTTGACCCAACTGTGAGGGGAATCATACACAAATCCCTCTGAAAGACGAGCCATAAAATTTACATTCCGGAAACTTTTTTTAATACAATTATGCAAATATTATTTTAACTATATAATGCTTTAAGGATCAATTCTTTAATTATATAAGCATCAGTGTTCACTTGGCAACTGTGAGGTAATTACAAGCAAAATAAGCAATAGTTATGTTTAGGAGGGTTAATTAAGTAAAAGTCTTCTGCAAAGTATTTTCTTTTGAATCTGCTGTGATATATGAACATTAAATGAAGCCAGGAGAATGATTTTAAGCCAAACATGTACAAGTGTGTTGTATGAGTCTGCAGGATTGGGCTTCTGATTCAAAATAAGATCTGGTATGTGAATACCAAACCTGGTGTGACCACTCCCTTTTTATGTGGAAGGAGACATCATGTCATTGCAGTGAATCCCTAACTTCTCAGTGCTCAGTAATCTTGCTTGTGAAAGACAGCAGAGAATAAACTCACAGGAATCAAGTATATCATATTAACACCATTTTATTAACATATATGACCATGCATTTAGATAACAACTGTACCATGATAACTGGGAAGTAAAAATACTTGTTGACAGTGATTTTTGATCCTCGTTTCACTGCACCTCATGGCAAAATATGCACCTCATGCAAAACATTGCATCAACAAATAATGGTTAAAACCATCACTTTGTGATTGGCTTATAAGAATCCAGCTGCCTTATTTACAGAGCTGGCCATTTCTTCTTTTCTGCTTTTTCCCAAATGCCAGAGGAAAACAAAAAGACTCTGCCTGATTCTGTGTGAGAAGCAGTTCACATTGAAATAGGGCAAGACTCCTTTGAGTTTCAAGGGAGTGGGATTTTTTCACACAGGTGCAGAACTCTACACCAAACAGATGTCCTCAACCTGATTCCTGCTATCATAGAATCATAGAATGGTCGAGGCCAGAAGGGTCATCTAGTCCCACCTCCCCGCAGTCAGCAGGGACACCCCCAACTAGACCAGGTTGCCCAGGGCCTCCTTGAGACTCACCTTGAATTTCTCCAGGCCAGTGGCCTGAACCACCTCCCTGGGCAACATTTTCAAGTGTTCCACCAGCCTCCGAGTAAACCACCCTCATCGATGGGCTATTTAAGTGCTTTACCCATGTCAAATCTTTATCACTGTACTGATAAACAAACAGCAGCTGTCACAAACAGTAATAATCAGCAACAACAATTATCTGTCATACAAGTATTGGAGGTCAGGTTTCATCAGGAGCAGTGAATTCTTTGTAACCTCCATTAATTTTCTGGGTTCAGTTGTTTTTGCTGGCAGCAGATTTGCCACAGGAGCTGGCTCCACTTGAGCCTCTGGCCCTGTCTTGGAGAAATCAAGAGCCCTTGTGCCACTCTTCACCTGTCCCATGTTGCTGGGGCCCCGAGAGGAGAATTATGCCGGGGCAGGATTGTGTGGGAGAACAGGAAAACACATTCCATTAAATTAGTTACTCAAGTGTGTAACACCTCCACACACGGGAGTCAATTACCCTGATAGCCCAGCTCTGCCCCACTCCCTATAACCATATGACTGAAGATCCATTGTATAATAATAGCCTGCAATAAGGTGTCAAGAAAGGACATTAGGTGTCTCTGAAGCAATGAGCATTAACAGGGTGCAATATTTTCCCAGGTCCATTCTGCTGGGATAGCCCTTAAGCTATTCAAATACATGAACTCCCATATGAAACGGGTATCTCTCCGTCTGCACAGGCTTGGGTACTGAGGAACAGGCTGGAAATATATGGGAAGCGGCGTTATTTTAAATAACTGTTCCGTAAAATAAATAGTAAGCACACAGCTCAGCACTTCAAGAGCCATAAAATAAATCGTCATCAAAAAAGCTTATTTTATGAACCCATAAATCTCCTGAAAATAAACGTTTTCTTCATCTTCCCGTGTTTTAATAAAAAATTCCTTTTTTTACTCACTCAATTACAATATCACCATCAGTTCAAATTACAGGTCAAAGATACGGGGCTTAATGTATGTACAGCCAGTTCTCTTCTCCTAATAACCTGTCATTCCCAGGATTTGAATGTCAGAACAGAGCCTGCCGCGGTAATGCTACCCGGCAGCACGGTGATGAAAACTTTGGACAAATCATGAAGAACATTCCAGATCCAAATCATCAGAAGGTTACTGGGGAGAGCCTTTCATCCCGCTCTGACCCCTTGATCTGACAAGTGACACCTACAAAATGAACAGCTCTCCAGCTTAAATTGTTTAACTGTAGCCTGATCAGTTTTATTATCTTGCTAATCCGGATATCAGCCGTTTCATCAGAATGGAAGATATGCATATCATGAATTATTTTGACACCAGGACCTTTTAATTTTTGCCAGCAATATTTCACTACACCAATCAGGGCCTGCAGTCAGTGATGCCGCTCGCCTCCTGGGATGTCAGAGGACAGTGCACTCCTGACAGCACCAAATCATCTGGGAGCTGTAACGAGCTATTGCCGCAATTATTATTATCTCCTGTAGTCATGCATTTCATTACAGCGCAGGCAGACAGAGGTTTCAGTTTCAGGCCAGTCTTATTTAGGAATCTCTGCCATTTTATGGGCTGTAGGGCTCTGTAGTGTAATTTCTTTTCTCCTCAGTAGACAAGGATAGGTGAATTTCTAATAAAAACAAAACACTAGCTAGGTACTGTAGAAAGAGGGAGCACAATACACTACATTAACCAGCAGTGAAACAGCTTAAATGGCCCACTTGTAGTTTATGAAAGCAGTGGTTAATCAGCAATATGGTTCGCTGCAGAGAGAAATAAAGAACAGTTTATCTTTAAATACGTATATACTAACCTTTTTTTTTCCCAACTACCCCTTGCTAAACTTTTTTGTAGGCTAACGCTAAATCCTGAAGGGACAAGTCTATGGTTCTTAGTGATTTTTTTTTTTCTGCCACTTCATGAAAATAAACTAAAATAGTTAAGAAAAGATGAAGCAAAATGCCTGTTTTGTTTGTTTAAGCACCTTAGGGCCATTATTGCAAAGCACGGATATGCAAAAGGAGAGAAAGGGGAGAGGAGCACTCTCAACTGAAAATTGATAAAAATTATAAACTTTCAAAGGTGGACATTCCCAGGCAGAATACAAGCCCTTCTTGGAGAAAGCACCAACAATCACCATTTTATCCCTTTCCTACATCCAAGGTTAAATGGTGGCCCAAACCAGGTTGTGCTGCCAGCCATGTATGCAAATGATGCAAAGGCAATGGTTTGCAAAATACCCAACATTCCCCATCCCACCCCGTCCGTTCTCCATCTTTCTTTGACATTCACTTATACTATGGCTGATATCCATGTGCTTACACAGACATCATACTACATGTTCATCCTTAGCCTTCTTTTGCTACACTCAATTATTTCAAGGCCTTTGCCACTCTTTGTCTCCTCAGGATTCCCTTTCTTCCATGGTTCCCTTCCTCCCTTTCACACCTGTTTCTCTTTTTCTCAACATTTAAGCTACAAACAACTTAATTTCATAATAGAAAAAGAAGCACCAGGAAAAACAGGGATATAATTAATCAGTTTCGATTCTCCCATGTTTTTAGTAACGCTATGTAAAACAATGAGTAACAAAAAAATAAGAAAGTTTCCTCTAGGTGAGACGGGAAAAGCCAAGTCTCTTACTATCTGTGTACACATAATAAAACACATGAAAGTCAACCACAGATCAGAGTCTAAAATTAAGGTACTATTACTGATATAACAGCAAATTGCTGCTAAAGAACCGAAAATGCATATGAGGAGACAAATTTAAATGTAAATAAAGAAAGAACCACTCCACTTCACCTTTTTCCATGAAAACTATCCGATGTGTTCTTCTGTGCTGTGGTATTTAATTATGCACTTTCTGTAGTCAGCAATCCCCTCCACATGTATAGCTTTTTGACAGCAAGACAGACAAAGTTCTGAATATTAAACTTGAAGTAACATATTCTGCTTCATCACTTGTGTAAAGACAGCTGATATTGCCTGAGAGTTTGGCACCAGAGGCCAAGCACCATATTTTCAACCACCCACACACAAACCCTTTCAATACAATCACTAGCAACTTGACTGTGAAATTTCCAGACATTGATGGCTAGCAAAGACTAATAGCAATGCTCCTGTGATGGACTCCCGTCATGAAAAAGCAGTTCTTCAGCTTTTTGATCCCATCTGTGTGATGTGAAGAAAGCAGGGAAGACTTTGCCTCAGCAAAGATAGGATAGAGTGTCCAAAAAGGAGCAGAGCAGCACACCAGGGTCTGTAGTGTTGTGTTTATTTACAGCTGCCATTCAGTTTTACATAACTCCCTTGTTAGTTAAGGGTTACTGATCCTGCAGACTCTTACACATGTGAGCAGTTCCATCAAAGTCACAGGGACGTGCATGAATTAAGATTCCTCTTCTAAGTAAGGCTTAGCAGGATCGAGGCTGGTCCTCACGGCTGTTGAAATCTTTGATTGCAATTGACTTGAAGGAGAAGCTAAATCCACTCATCACTAAACAAACTAGAAGGTACTTTCTCACGTCTTGTGAACCATTTCAGTCTCTCTTTGGCTGGTAAGATTGTCATTCAAAGCTCTGAGGGACTGATTCTGCCCATCAATACTCATAGTATGCAGCATGGATTCAGAGAGCTCACATCCCCATCTTCAGAGAGGATCACAACCCCAGCCTCCTTAGTGCTGGTGAACACAGTGTTTAAGACACTAACATGGACACTGCAGGCCACCTTACTGCCTGACGATCATGGTGCCCCCGCTCTAAATGGGCTGGCACATGGGTGACTTGGAGCTAAAGTCTCAAAGTTGTGGGTCAAGATCAGCAACCACTGGCTAGAAGCTTAAAATGGCAAGCCTCTCTCCACTCCTCTTCTCTTTGATTACAGTTTCCACTGTAGACTTCAGAAAACAGCTTATTACAGTCACCGCACTGACCTGCAAATGCATGAGCTTTATGTTGACTGTGGCCATCACAAGGGACAGGTGAAGACATTTAGCATAAAAACAAAGCAAGGTCAGACAGGTGCATCTAAAAACATCCCCAAACCAGGCTGGAATTTTCTGGATATTTGCAGCTTTTCAGAGCTCCTATGGAAGGTACCATTTGTGGGCAGGAAAACCCTTGCCAGATCCTTCATGGCTACCTTCTCCACTCTGGGGCAAGCAAAAATGGGAAGTAGGAGCTGTCCCTGCCCATGGCAGGGTGGTTGGAACTCGATGATCTTTAAGGTCTCTTCTAACCCAAACCATTTTATGACTCTATGATTCTATGATTCTAAGATGACAGGAGCCCAAGTGACACCATTCTGCAGCGGTTCTGCCAAGGATCACAAGATGTAGCTGGTGGACAGCTTGGGTTCTGCTGTACATTGAGCATAAGTTCTACGTTTTGCTCCATCACAGTTGAGAG
The DNA here is from genome assembly GCA_013400055.1 of Nycticryphes semicollaris. Lineage (NCBI taxonomy): Eukaryota > Metazoa > Chordata > Aves > Charadriiformes > Rostratulidae > Nycticryphes > Nycticryphes semicollaris. The sequence goes on along the minus strand of VXBJ01000916.1, from coordinate 214,649 downwards.
CTAGTGAGTAGCTGGCCCGAGACTGGGAGTGTGCTGGCTGTGCCAGACTGTTCCTGTGTGAGGGGGGGAGGAAGACAAAAAATTTACTTCAATTTAATGTAAAATACTAATGTAAAAGAAACAAATAAACAAAAAAATATAAGAATTACTAATTAGTTAGAAAAGTTTAAAGGGGAACTCAGGCATCTGATCTGCTCCATTCTCATCCTAAAACCTACTACTGTCCTTGATGACATTTATTTTATTTACTTTATAACCATCTTTGTTCACTTTGGACCAAATGCTTGTTTTCCTAAATGACTGTGAAATTCCTTTTGGAACTCAGCTGCAAACTACTATCCTTACACCTCCTTATTATGGATTTATCTAGATAAACTTGAAGAGAAACCCATATAGCTCTTGAAAAGTTACAGTTCTTATATGTGTGTCAGTGAGGAACTAAAAATGCAATAAAATAAGAAAAGAAACAATAAACTTGCCATTCTTCAGGTCAGCAAGAAGTTCTTCAAATGACAAACATAAAGGATTACAGATTTCACATGGTGCTTTCTTTAAGATATTTTTTAATTCTAGGCTATTGTGACTAAAGGATTAACAAGATAATATGCAATAATAATGATAAATGCTCTATATTCTTAGTGTCTTTTGGCATGTAAATGGTGGGGGTTTGTTTTACAGAACACACGAGTACCTGACTATGAGCAAGTTACACAACAGACTACAATCAATTAATTAAATCCCTGTAAACATTTCCAATCAGTCCCAGAATTTTCAGAATCATCTTGGGCTAAACTGAGCAACATCCATCAAAGTCAAATAATGTCATTAACTGATCTGACCCATAATTCCTTATATCTTCCAGGGCTTTCAGCCTATATGTTACATTAGCATGTTGTTTAAAACCTGCAGGGGTTCTTATTTCTTGTTTACTACATATTGCGTTGCCTTAGCAGCATCTTAGCTTGTTTTATTTACCTGTAGAGAGCTTGAGCCAAGCCCTTTGTAACACAGCCTAAGGAAACTTCTAGTTTACAACATCAGAATTACAGTTATTTTTAATGGCTGTGCAACAGATTTGTGCTAAAATAAACATGGAGTACTTCGTTAACATTAGCATGTGTACAGACTTACCCTTTTCTTTTTTAAGAAATCAAGACTGACAGATTCTTTACAATGCTTCTTAAAGCAGGGAACATGACTTCCATCTGAATCCTGACGATAAGCTGCCATGCTACGTTGCAGGCATAAAATCCAGTGCGTCAGCATTTACCTTCTCAGGTTATAGGTGCATTTAGGCATCTAAATGATGTGACAATAATTAAGTGGAAAAACTGGAGGAACTTGTGAAAATTTGCCTCTCAGCAGCCCGTCAAAAGCCATCTCCTTAAATTCACAGGAGGAATTCAACAATTTGTAGCTCTCATGTTTGAGCTTAAGCCGTTAGTTCATTCCCCGTTGTAATTCATGTAAAGTCTTTTTCCTTCCCCCTTTGTCCTTCTATAATGTATTGTATCTTTAATTGCTTCTGTGCTAAAAGGTTAAGGGTGCAGAGTGTTCGGCAGTAAGAGCAGTTCTTACTTGCACACTGGAAACCTCGTGTCCAAGTAGAAAATGCAATACAGCCTGCTTAAATTCCAACTGCTTCTAACTTTGGTGAATTTAATGTGGAGACTGTAAAACATTCTGCAGTTTATACCATAGGTAAAAGTAATAAAACAAATTTAGAGAAAGATTTCCTAGCTCGTGTATCACAGAGACGTGAGCATTCGTTTTAAAAGCAGAACTCGAAATCTGCAGTTCCACAATGACCTGATAAAGGTTGGATCAAAGTTTTCAATCTTGAGCTCCCAAGCCCACATTGGCCTGAAAGATTTCACCCAAAAAAAGGGGGTTAAGCCCTGGGTGGAAGAGCCTCACAGCATTTTGAGGAGGCACCTGCTGCTACCACAGAGAAGAAACCAAGAGCTGCCAAAAGCGATCTTGCTGGATCCGTCTTGTGCCAAGGTACTGTCTGGGAAGGGAGCAGCTCCGCCGGCTGTGCCAGGAAGGAGATTGCTCTCAACATCCTGGGAAGAGCTGCTGGCTCTGGGGAGTCATTAAACCCCAAAAGCTGAGTGCTCTGGAGAACTGTCCTCAGCTTTAGGAGTATAGTCTTGGACATTTAAAGCAAGACTCAGAAATAATTAAGTGATCAGACTCTAATTTGGACCTGATATCTCCACCAAAATGGTTTGGCATAGAACCTCCGAGTGCCTGTATTTCCCATTAATGCCAAAAGGTATAACAGCTTCTTTTATGGAGAGGCAAATCTGGAATGTAAAATTAGGCAGAATATTTGAAAACTTTGGCCTATAAACTTTGTGTCTGTTGCCAGTCTAAACTCAGCTTCTAAATATTTAAAATCTTGTTTCTTTTTTATTGGACATAATTTTGTGATTAGGAAAAAGAAAAATGGAAGTAAAACCTCTTAATTTCACTCACAGGATTCATTCAGATGACTCCATGAGATCACAGTTAGATACATAAATTAAATTAAACTACACAAATAAGTGGTTTTAGGCTTGAAAGGAAAGTTAGGGGAGGACAAAATGACTGGGTTTTTTTTTCCGCTGTCTGAGTCATTTTTAATCAACATTCCTTGTGCCGAAATGGTAGCCACCACTACCATTCCTGCTCAAGTTTAAGGGAATTAAGCAAAAGGATGTACAGCACTCTGCTGCATCTACGACAACTTACTTAATTTTAAACACTGCATGTAAAAATTTAGAAGACCTTCTTGAAAACTTGCTTGATACCCTGACCTGAGTAACTCCACCATTCTTGTTTATCAGGAGAGATAAGGGAAGGGTCTCAAGATGTAAGTCAGGGTAAGGTAATAATGTCTGTGACTTTCCTCACAAAATCCACTCTTGGCTGAAAGTTTGTAAAGTTTAAAATCAACCCCTGTGTTGGTGTTTACGTGCTGCAGAGAGCTAGGCATGTTCCAACACAGCCTGAGAACAGACTCCAGGATATTTGCTTCCAATATACTGGGTGTGTTAACGTTTTTCTTGTAAACCTAAGGCAATTGCACAGCTTCCCCGGGCTATTGGTACGTTGTTAAGCCACTGCAATGCCAGGAGAGGCCACCAGCTCTTGGAAGAGGGCTTGTTCAGTACAACCCCTGTCAACCTTCTAGAGAGCTTTAGGCTTGCTTTTGCCTTCCTCATTCACCCAAAACAGTTCTCATCTCCAAGTCTGAATTAACTCAAACACTGCTACGCAGACACATTTGGAATTTTGTTTTACCTCAAACAATATGTTTCTTGTTAATAATTGAAAACCCTTTGGGCTTTATGAACCTGGGTTGGTATAAATCAGTAGTTTGAATTTGCTCTTGTCATTCTAGAGTAAGTAACCTTATGAATTACATCTAAAAAGGAACTGCTCCAAAAAGGGGAGAAAATCTCTTCAATTAAATTAAAAAAAAAACCCATTTTATAACATATAATGGCATTCCAGGAAAAAACTGGTTTGTAAAACCACACAATCAAAGTTTGAAACAAAAATGAGAGGTGGTGCAACTCAATTTAAATCTTGATAAAAACAGTTCTAATACTGAGTTTTACATTGTAAGAGGTTGGGGAACGACAGAACTCACACATGATTGATTACGATACGCAGAGGATGGGCTTTTGCTTGTCGAGGTGTTGTGACTCGACGGTGTCTTCGGATTTGTGTTTGTACCTGAACGTGCGTAGCCGGCTTTGTTCAGGAAGAAATAAAGCTACTTTTAATCACAGCCCTCATATTGAAAGCTGAGCATGTATTTGCCTTTGCAGAACTGTGGCCAAAATGACTTTACAAGGCAAAAGATGAGGCAGGTCACTCATTTCTCTGGTGAATATTTATGTTCTCCTGGGTTAGGCAGGGAAAATAATACTCAGCTGTCAAACTAAAATCAATCATAGGTTGCTTTATTTGCAAGCATTCTGCCATGGGAGGCTTGCAGTTTTGTCTTTGTTATTTGTGGTTTTAGAGAGCAAAATTAAAATGTGAAACGCTATCAACATGTGAACTCGGCACCCTCTGACATATGGGGCATGCCCCTCATCCAACGCAATCTTTAGTTAACAGCTGTGAGGAATTTTACCAGGCCAAACAGCTTTTTAGCCCAACTCAGGGGAACTGGCATGTGTTAGCACAGCTACAGAAGGTCTCTCCAGTCTCTAAATGCAAAAACATATTGAGGATTGCAAAGAAAAAGTTACAAGGGGGACAGAGTTCAAATAAAATTTGTTCTCTGGTTCGTGGCAAGATCTATCCGCGCTCCCAGACACGTTCAAGTCAGGCTCGTTTACCTCAGGTTTGCTTTGGTGAATGCTGTGTGAATTCTGGCTTCAGCGGGAGCACTGGCAGACCAAGGAGCCGTTCCTTTGCAGAGTGGAGACACTTTGCACCAGCTGAGGATTCAGTTCAAAGTGCTTAGAAGATGAGGCTTGAGTGATGTGTTCCATTATAAGCAAAATGAGAGGCAGCATCACTTTTGTTTCCTTTTTCTTTGGGGATTCCTGCTGACCCAATACCCACAAAAACTCACCCTGATACGTAACCATCCATTGGTATGGCAAAGCCTGAAAGTGGAAAACCAAAAAGGTCTACCTAGGCAAAATTTTGTTGTGACCACTGTTTGAAGGCAGACCTAAGAGCAGCATTGAGTGAAATTTTCCCATTTAGAGTAGCAATGGAAGGATGTGAACTGGTGCCCATATCTAGGACTGCCCTATTTCTGATCCTGATTCTTCTATAAGCTCAGAATCATAGAATTGTAAGGGTTGAAAGGGTCCTTTGAAGATCATCTAGTTCAACCCCTGCCAAAGCAGGGTCATGCAGAGCAGACTGGACAGGAACCCACCCAGGTGGGTTTTTAATGTGTCCAAAGGAGACTCCACCACCTCTCTGGGCAGCCTGTTCCAGGACTCTGCCACCCTCACAGGAAAGAAGTCTTCCACAGGTTCAAACACAACGTCCTGTGTTCCAGCTTGTGTCCATTATCCCTTGTCCTGTCACTGGGTGCCACTGAGAACAGCCTGACCTCATCCTCTTGACACCCACCCTTGGATATTTACAAGCACTGATGATGTGCTCCCAGGCTTCTCCAGGATAAACAGACCCAGGTCTCTCATCCTTTCCTCATCAGAGAGATGCTCCATTCCCTTGATCATCTTTGTAGCCTCTGCTGGACTCTCCAGTAGTACCCTGTCCTTCTTGAACTGTGAGGCCTATAATGCAGGTACAAGAGAGGTGATGCATATGGATTACATCAAATCTGCTATGCAAATTTATATCCTGGCACTTGAGGCTCACTATACATTTAGAGTTCATCTGTGCACACCCAGCCGCTACTTGGAACATGCTTAGCCTGTCCAGACCCAGGAGCCTGAGCAGGCATCAGCCAACCCAAAGCACTGGGCAAATGGTAGAGTGCTATTTTACTACCAACTAGGTGAAAAAACAAAAGAAGTTCAAGGAAAAGCAGATACATAGTAGCAATGTCCATATAGTCAAGAATATAGATCATTTTATCTCAATATTTGATTGCAGGACTGTGAAAAAAGCAATCTATAACTTCAAATCACTGTGCTGCATGAGGAGGTGGCAGGAACCCCCCTGTGTCACACAGTCCAGGAGTCAGGGAGAGCGGGGTGTTTTCTCCCTTGTCATTATGGAGGGCTTGTTTCATTATTCCAGCCTCGGCTCTGCCTCTTGCCAAGTTAAACTTCTATTATCACAATAATTCTGGGTGCTGTTAAAGGCATTTGGTGAAGCATGAGGAAAGCTAATTGACATGGAAAGAAAAATTCACAGGCCATGCTTTCTCCTGTGGAAATTATGTAAAATTGTTGCTGCTGCAATGCACAAATAATTTTGATGCATTAACTTGTCTTTTGCTTGTCTTTACCTCTATCTCGCCCAAAATACTACGTTTTTGACAAGCCCTTTTTAGAACCATAGAATGGTTAGGGTTGGAAAGGATCTTAGAGATCATTGAGTTCCACCCCCCCCTGCCATGGGCAGGGACACCTCCCACCAGACCAGGTTGCTCAAAGCCCCATCCAGCCTGGCCTTGAACCCCTCCAGGGATGGGGCAGCCACAGCTGCTCTGGACAACATCTTCCAGTGCCCCACCATCCTCACACCAAAGAATTTCTTTCTGGTATCTATCTAAATCTCCCCTCTTTCAGTTTAAAACCATTACCCATCATCCTGTGGCTCCACTCCCTGGTAAAGAGTCCATCTCATCTCTCCTGTAGCCTCCTTTAAGTACTGGAAGGGGCTCTAAGGTCTCCCTGGAGCCTTCTCTTCTCCAGGCTGAACAAACCAACTGTCTCAGCCCGTGCTCACAGGAGAGGTGCTCCTTAGGTGCTTCTTCGTTGACTGCTTTCCAGAGACCAATTCACAAGAAAGAAAGTTCCCTTCACATCACTCCAAACGTTGATATGCAACAGCAGTTGCCCAACAGTACAATTCCTTATTTAAAAAAGAGCAAAGCCTTTCCAAGGCAACCAGCAGTTCTCCAAAGGACTTGACAATCCCAGCTCTGCTACGCCTTGTGCTGTGGCACGAGCTGAAGCTCTGCTGCCGGGTGAACGTACGTTCTTCGCGGCAGCTGCTCCATGCCCTGCTGAACACCTTTTGCCATTGTCCTCATCCACCTGTGCCACCTCAGGTAAAACCCCAACCAAGCCCATCCAACCGGAAAGTCACGTTCACTGCTCCTGCGGTGACAACTTCATGTGACAAAAGAGTCACGGTCTTTCCCCATCCTAGGTACAACAGGCATTACTGCCAGAAAACAGCAGCATTTCTGAAGCATTTTCCCCTGCCTTATCTCTTTCTCTGGTGTTTACCCACACCGACACTGTCATTAGTTCTTAACAATTTAAGGCATTCCTGCTTTCGGTTTTCTCTGAACCAACGTGTAAGCCCTCTGACAGTCACACCTCGCTGATACTCTTCTGCAATGTAGCAAATCTAAATACGAATCAAAATCTGACTCCAAAAACCTTGAATCAACAGACTCTTTATAAATTTTACACTATTTTCACCTACCCATTGGGGTGGCAATAGCAAGGACTATTTAGGTTTTTATAGTGTAAAAGTATACAACATTTATAATTCATGTATATTTTATAAATATATAAAAGCTTAAGCAATTTGCTTCACTGCAAAAGTGCTGAAATACATGCCCACTAAACGGTGGCCAAATCTGAGGTTGGCTATGAATGAGTCCCCCAGAAATTAAAAAATAGCTGAAAAGAACAAACATTGACGTTAAAATAATTTTAATTATTTACATCTCTGTTGTTTCATTGTATCTTAGGTATCATTTTAAAAATGAAGCCATATTTTATCTTGATTACTAACAAATACAGTACCATCATTTTGTTATGGACTTCACATCCCTATTTGTCTTGCTAATGGACATTTTTCTGTTTAGAGAAAATGAGAACAATTCCATTTTATTTAGAGAGCAATAATATTCCTGAGTGTTCATCCTCACTGTTCTGGAAGAACAATGAAACAGCACTTACATGAAGGATTTACTGGTGTGCATGCCAGGACAAAAACAGATGGACAAAACAAGTTTAGACAAGTGAATCTGAAAAATTGGATGACCTTTATCTCACAAACAAAGTTACAGAAATTCAGAAAAAGCCAAAAGTTGTTTTATTTCCTTCAGTGGAGAAATTCCAGTATTTGTGCTTGAGCCAACCACTTTAATTTAAACCTGGTGATGTAAGTTAGTAGCTAACCCTTATGGCCAGTATACATCATTCCTAGCATAAAAATATCTCAAATGTTTTAATTAAAAAAACCATACCTCCCAAAAAAACCCTTTAGCATTTTCTTACATAATGGTAAGATTAGACCTAATAAAGCACATGTGTGGGTTTAGGGTGGTTTTTTTGCTTTTGATAGCACTCATGGACTCATAGCCAAGATCGAGTGACTGGCAGGGACAATGTCAAGCTTAGGTGACAGAGAGGTTGGGGATGAGGATAAGGCAGAAATAGAGCAGGCAGACAAAACACAAGGTTAAAGAGTTAAAGAGGAAAGAGCAGAACACGCCCTTGTTATCAACAAAGCACAAGGTCTGTATCACCTAGTTTTAAGGCAAACAAAAGGAAATTACACAAAGGAAGTGTCCCATAGGTGTTTCTAAGATATCAAAGCTTCCTCTTTGCTGGAGATACTAGAATTGAAGCAGCCAAGGCAGGCAGTCTTGTGTAAAGCCACTGCAAAAAGTAGGTTTAGTGTCTATGCACATATATTTCAGATTTGGAAGGGATTCCTGTGATAGGATGATGGGGAATGGTTTTAAACTGAAAGAGGGGAGATTTAGACTAGAAAGAAATTCTTTGGTGTGAGGGTGGTGAGACACTGGAAGAGGTTGCTCAGAGCAGCTGTGGCTGCCCCATCCCTGGAGGGGTTCAAGGCCAGGCTGGATGGGGCTTTGAGCAACCTGGTCTGGTGGGAGGTGTCCCTGCCCATGGCAGGGGGGATTGGAACTCAATGATATCTAAGGTCCTTTCTAACCCTCTTACTCATATGTGAACTCGAGTAATGCATGACAGAAGTGGTAGCCCTCATGAGAACAACAGGTAATTTAGTAGAAAAGTACAACCTTGCCCTCTCATTTTTAAATCGATGTTTACAGTCCTATGGTGGGAATATGGATGTGTTATGTTCTGTGTGGCTTTGCACGAATTGTCCATGTTTCTAGAAAGTTCATTCAGCACGATGATTTTTCTAAACAAAGAACTTTAGGAGAGCATGAGGACATTTCCTTCTTACCAGGAAAGGCTGAGGGACTTGGGTCTTTTTAGTCTGGAGAAGAGAAGGCTGAGGGGGAATCTCATAAACAACAATAAATACTTAAAGGGTGGGTGTCAAGAGGATGAGGCCAGGCTTTTTTCAGTGATGCCTAGTGACAGGACAAGAGGTAAAGGGCACAAACTTGTACATAAGAAGTTCCATCTAAACATGAGGAGGAACTTCTTCACTGTGAGGGTGGCAGAGCCCTGGCAGAGAGCCCAGAGAGGTGGTGGAGTCTCCATCTCTGGAGACATTCCAAACCCACCTGGGCATGTTCCTGTGCAACCTGCTCTAGGAGGACCTGTTTTGTCAGGGAGGTTGTACTAGATGCTCTCCAGAGGTGCCTTCCAATCACATATCATTCTGTGACATTTACCTTTTGTGGCCTGTCCAGTTGCTGTCTTCTCTGCAGTCGTGCCACACGCAGAGCACAAACCTACCTACTTGCTTGAAACAGCTGATATTTTAAAATACCAGCCATACTGTTGTGGCAGAGTCTCATTTTTAAGAGACCCCTTTGTCCGGATTCCTGGTGGTTATGACTTTGTTCTTGACTTAATTCATGTAAGTCCTGATGCCCAGGTCAGGCTCCATTAACTTTAATGGGACTCTGCCCTGGCTCAGGAGGTAGAGGATCAGGTCCCAGGTACAACAATATGTCTGCGGCTCCAACAGAACCAAGGGCTCTTACTTTCAAGAGAAATAGCTTTTCTGCAATCATTTTCCTGACTGCTTGAGTTGTGAGCCAGGAGAGATGCTGAGGTAGACCACATAATACTATGACCTCACGAATAATTTTTTGGCAGGGAATAAAATTTTCTCTATTTTTCTTCCCTCAGCAGTATCAGCCTTTGTTTCTCAGAGCTGCTCAAAGATCCAAAAAGACAGCATAATCCCGTTCTGCCTTTTTCAAAACAAGCTGCTGTAATCAGAATAAAAATACTCTACAATGATCCAGCTTCTTATTCTCAGCAATTCTGTGTTATCTTTTTGCTTGCTTTCTTTCTCCCTCTCTCTCTACTTTTTTTTTTTTTTAGCACAAAATGGTTTGATTCCGTCTAACAAGCAATTAATATGTTCTTCCAAACAAATCAGAACTGGAGAACCAAATTAACACCCTTCAAGAGTGATATATCAGTGCCCGATTTCACAGAATGCTTTACGACCCTTCCACCTAATCTAATGGTTGGATTTTAAACATGAGAAAGCCTTAACATGGCTTGAATTCGAACACTTTGACTCCTCATAAGCTTATATCCCTAATTACAGTGAGCATTTATTAAACCAAGTAGTCACCTATGCATTACAAAGACAAGGAAACCTTTTTAAAAAATAGCAACCATTAAACAATACATTCACTGTTATTTTTGTTGAGACTTACAGCCCTTTGAGCGAAGGAATATTTACCGTTTCAGTACTGCATATATATCAAGATTATTTTTAAATCAAAGAATCAACTAAATATTAAACATGTAGCAGTATCTAGTCATAACTAGAGATATTATCAACTGCTAATTTTTTCTACTTGTCTTTCACTTCCTTCAGCTCATAAACAGATTTAACACAAAAAGAACCATGGAATGAAAACAACATATTCATGGGGAGGTATGTTCATTTAAGCAACAGGCTGTTCCGATGTAGCTTTTAATAAGATAGATGAAATTGAGTAAGTGATAATTTAACCAATGACAAAAATGTTTTTTTCATACATTGCAGTAATGCCAAGCTTTGAATTCTAACGAATCCTCTCTTTTTTTTTTCTTTTTTTTTTCCCCATAAAGCCCTGGATCTTGTAGTCGATTAATTAGACAGCAATCTCATTTGTCATTTGAAGGGTAAATTCTAGGTGTCGTATTTACAAAAGACTGATATGAAGAAAACAGACAGCAAAGGAAAAAAGAACACAATGTGACGGGTTCAAAGTTATGTGGGTTTTGTGTCATACTGTAGGCAAAAGTAATGTTTATGCACATATTCCAAGCACCCACACTGAGACGTAGCTGCTGGGAGTCCAGGAGGTACCACTGCAGCAGCACCTGCCGAAAAGCTGGTGCAGGCAGGGGACATCACTTTGCTACTGGGCTGCTCATGGACTGGTACCCAGACTAATATCCAGCATCAAGGAATATAGTCCTCACTGGAGTGGTTCCAGAGTTAGATATCCTGAATAAATGGGCAACAGCAGGGCACGTTTCTTAAAGATGCCTCTCTCTCATGAGGGTAACCTTGTTCTGAAGAAGTGCCTCTGAAAAAGAGACTAAACCAGCCTGCGTGCCCGTACAGCTCTTGCACTGCCAAATCTGGCAGCAGAGGTTCCTGCCAATTATTTTTTTGTTAAGGGAATTGGACTGCAGCCTATGATTCATTTTACATATAGTAGAGCAAGAGTTGGCCTACATATAAAAATTCACACTGGTATAACTGTGTCAGTTCAGGGTGTGATATTTTGCTGACAGTTTTACCTTTAAAAGACCTGAAGTAAATCTGGTTAAATCTGTGCCCAGATACCTTATCCTTACTGAAGAGGGATTTTTTTTTCTGGTTTTCAACTAGAATAAACTGGCTGAACTATTTAACTATGGCACCTTACAGCAGGCTGCCTGTTTATCTCTCCTTATCAAAATAACACAAATGACAGGTAAGTCTAGGCATATACCAGAGCTTGCCCAAAACAGAGAGCATCACTGATAGATCCTTTACATCAGTCACCTCTTTACAGAATCCCAAAATGGCTGAGGTGGGAAGGGACCTCTGGAGGGCATCTGGTCCAACCCCCTGCTCAAGCAGGGCCACCTAGAGCCAGTTTCCCGAGACAGTGTCCAGATGGCTTTTGACTATCTGCAAGTATGGAGACCCTACAGCCTCTCTGGGCAGCCTCTGCCAGTGCTCAGTCACCCTGACACTGGAAAAGTGTTTCCTGATGTTTAGGCTGAACTTTTACAGCAAGACTAATCTTGCTGGGTGCTGGTATTCAATAAAATGTACCTATAAAACCAAATTTTAAAGAAATTAACTGACAGGTATATGTAGTAGCACCCTGCGATACCAAAACCTAAGAGTCTATATCTTTGTTCTGAAAATGTTATTGTGGCAGTGGTCTCTATATTAATACTTCCTAGAGACGGATATTTTTGACTGAGTAGGGGAATTTACCACCATGTTTAATCGAAACGTAAGTAGGCCTGAAACTAAAACCCCTCCTTAGATATCAGCAACCTCAGTCTTGTCAGAAACACACAATGAAAAATGAGCTTCATTTTTAATGCAAGCTCCCAGTTTATTACTCGTGTTAGTTGGGGGGGGGGGGGCGGATCATAATGCAATACAAACGCTTTAAGAGTCAAGATTTACATGGGGAAAAAATTACTTTGTTAGCCAGCTATGCCTTGCTTATTAGCATCATTTAGTTCTAAGTAGACTGAGAAATGGAAAAAGAATTCTTTTTCATTTTTAACATTTCCCTCCCACATTAATACTCCTCATCAATTGCAGTAATCAATCGGAGTTGGACACACTGAGGTTTCAAATCACAGGGTCTGGGGAGGGGAGACTGTGTTTTTGCACCTTTTCCATGTACTACTTTCTCTGACAAAACCGGTTTGGCAACCACATGTCAGGCTCTTGGCAAAGGTTCTGACCTCACCATTTTAAGCACTGTTTTCTTAATACAATGTTGACATATGGCTATTGTGCTCTTAATCTAGTTATTTTGTGTCTGCTGTGTTGTTGCTATCTCATCTTCTGAATTTTCTTCAGGCAATTACTGTCAGAGGCATTTAATTTCTTCTGCTACATATTAAACAGTTGCCAACATTCCCTTCTTTTTCAGCCTGGAGAGGCTGGTTATGGGGCCAAAGCAGTATTATTGCAAGGTGTCCTAGGTATATCTGTACACCTGCAAGGCCACCTAAAAATACTCTGACCACACATCAAAGTATGGTAGAGAAGCTTTGGAGGGAATGAAGCTGTTCTTTTGGCCTTCACATGTCACCAAGCCAGAAGAAAAAACCACGCTACGTTGCTTTCATCTCTAATATGTTGAATAAAGTTGCCTGTGGTTAATTATGCTGCATCGTGGAGGGTGCCACAATCAGGCAGTAGGATTAAGGCGGTTGAAAGTGATGTGAGGAAACAGATGGAAAACAACTCAGGTAACCGCATAAAGCAAGTGAAAAAAGCTCTAGCCCTAAATATGTAAAAGACCACTTTTAACCATTCTATACCTCACGAAAAGCAAGCACCCCTGTGACAAAGAACTGTACACACTAACACATATCATTCCCTACCACGTGTCGAGAATATTTTGACCTTGGGCAAGCAAGACCAGAGGTACACATGAGAAACTGAGAAATGCAGTCGCTGGCAGGCACAGACTTAGCACAGGGACAGGGGAGGGAATGTTCTCCACATTAACTCTTGCTGGTTTGCAACATACTCCACATCCCGTGATGGGGAGCAGCTGCTCTCAAGCCATGGTGCCACCACCACTGCTGTATCCAGCTTCACCAGCCTGCAGTACTTATTATAGCTTATGGCTTCTCTTTTCCTTGTGTCTTGTTCCAATGTTATTTAACCTTAAACCAGGAAAAAGCTGTCAACAGAGTGTGAGGTCAGAAAGTATTTATTCTGCCAGGATTCACAGGGATAACTCTGACAGGCTGAGGGAGTTGGGTTGTTCAGCCTGGAGAAGAGAAAGCTCTAGGGAGACCTTAGCGCCCCTTCCAGTACCAAAAGGGGGCTACATGAGAGATGGGGAGGGACTCTTGATCAGGGAGTGGAGCCATAGGACGAGAGGAAATGGCTTCAAACTGAAAGAGGGGTTTAGATTAGATACTAGAAAGAAATTCTTTCCTTGTAAGGGTGGTGAGACACTGGAAGAGGTTGCTCAGAGAAGCTGTGGCTGCCCCATCCCTAGAGGTGTTGAAGGCCAAGCTGGATGGGGCTTTGAGCAACCTGGTCTGGCGGGAGGTGTCCCTGCCCAGGGCAGGGGGGTTGGAAGTCAATTATATTTAAGGTCCTTTCCAACCCTAACCATTCTATGATTCTATGATTCTATGATTCTGAGTGGTCCTCTGAGGGCTTTCCCTCTCTCTTTTCATTACCTGTAAATAATTCACATCACAGGCATCTAGTCTGTTCATCTTTGTGTTGCTGTGCTTTGTTCACATTCCTAGTTCACAGTGCAACTTAATTTTCCTGTGTCTCCACTTACAAAACGGCAATGACAAGACATCCTTCACCAGCTGCAAGTATTCCAGAACATTACCAGGTGACCACCTTTCTGTTTATGACTGGTGGTCATAATGTTTGCCTTCATGGAACAAATTACAGGTTTCCATAAAATCAGCATCTAAATTTGTTCCAATAGCTCATTTTGAAAGCAGGCTAAATCCATACTTTGAGATTGAACCCTACAAATACTAAAACAAGCCTTTCTTGGGGGCTGGAGAATAAACTCTGGAAAATATACCCTTGATTTCTCAGGGAAACACGAGGAGACATTTGAAGACAAAGACTGAAAAATATGTGATCCATTCCTATACTTCACAGTTTGTCACATTTTGCACGGAAATTCAACCAGTTAAATTGTAGGGCAGGATGTACTAGTTACAAAAACTGAATATAACTGTAGGGTTTACTGACAAATGTCCATACTTTTCTTTAATGGTCTCTAAACGAATTTTATCATATGAGCATAGGTTGCATAAATACCTGCTAGACAGACATGACAAGGGTATTGATAATATCATAAAAGCGTCAGTTACGCTTTACTTGAGCACTTAGATTAAATGGTATCTGTGGCAGCTAATCAGACAACTGGTTAGCAATTTAGAAACCAGTTTATTCATAAAATTAAATGTAGCATCAAAAACAATGTGGCAATATGACTAGGCTGTGATCATATAGGTTGAAGCATATTGGGCAAGAGACCCGTTTGTGAAGGCCATGAGAATTCGGCTGCGCTGCAATATCCTGTCAGCCATCGTCATTATCTTGTACAGGTACCTGGTGGACAAAATAACAATCTGAACTACAGAGAACCTGTTAAAATTCACAGTTCAGTGAAATGGTGATTACAGCAGCAACTCTCTTTTCTTCTCCCTGGCACTCCCACCCTTTTGTTCTCTTCCACTTCGCTTTTCTCCTTGGAACAGCAGACAGCGGTAAAATGCTGTGGGTAACATGTGGTATATTGCTCTTATTAGTGCTCAGTTACAACGAGCCTCATTATTCCTGAAGCCGGGCTGCTCGGCATCCCTATGGCCATGGCACATGCTTTCCTGTCTCCATGTGGGAACGAACGCCTGCGCAAGGGATGGGGGACCCCTTCTTCTGACTGCCTTCTCCTCATCTGCCCCAGGATAAAAGGGCTGCTCTCTGCCTCCTTCATGCATTTGAATGCCTCGCTGTTTAAATCAAATTACAAGCTTACATTCCAGCCAGTTTCTTTGTCCCCTGAAACCACATTTGAATGTAAAAGATAATACAATATTTACCACAAACATTAGTCTCTTCCATGACTGTAATTTTTATCTCCTAATTGAAATATTTCTTGTTTTCCTTGCCTCGGTGAGCTATTTTAAGGAATAGCTGACTGAGACTGCTTTGGAAGACACGCACACACAGGGTGCTCAAAACAGAGAAATTGTTTTTTGGGAGAGCAAAATATACCACTTCCAAAATGAGTATAAAAGTAATAACTTACAGGTACCTGGATGGTTAAAAATTGGCTCATTTTCTATAGTCAAGTGATTATGAGAACACAATTCATGAAAAGTTATCTAAAAACTACCTATATGTCAAAATAACAATCTGAACTTCTTGTGAGGCCTAGCACCAGCTACAAAATTGTCTACCCATCTAAAGCATCTTACTGAGCCCTGTGACTTTACTGGTGCTCAGAGGAGAAGAGGTCCCATTTTTAAGGGACATTAAAACATTCCCTAACCCTCAGCCAACTTCATTTTGCTGACCTTTTTTACTTCAAAATGTAAAAAAAATAAAAGTATTTTAAAGTATTTTTAAAGTATTCTTAAAATAGGAAGCTGTGGGGGGGGGGGAAATAATCAGACAACAAGCTGGTTACTGAATGGATTACTTGATGTCATCCCCAAAAGCTGGTTCACAAAATCTCTGGCTCATTGGTCAGGGAAATGGGAAGTCTGTACAGTGCCTGATCTATTATTCTGAGCTGCTGAATTTTTCTTCCTACCTCTCCAGTCCTGAATCCGTGAAGCACACTGATGGATTTTGGCTGGCGCAGTCGGCGTGATTAAGAAGATGTCCTGAGACAGTGGAAGTCACCTGTGAGACAACAGAGATGTGAAAGTGGGGGTCGGGATAAGGAGCTGCTTTGGGGCTTGGCTGGAGAGACTCCTCCATCATGCAATAGCGTGAAAAAACAGGTGTCTGCTTTAGGACAAGGGAAACATTAAGAAAAAAAAAGGTTAAAATAATAAAAAAAAGGAGGGGGGGAGAGAGAACGGGGGAAGAGGGAATGTAACTGATGGGTTTCTTCCTTCCTTTTGCTTTCCTGTCCCACTCACCCCCAACAGAGAGATAATAAATGAAAAGACTTGGTGTCATCAGGGCCCAGCCTCCATCAGTGTCTAGAATCCAATTTGAAATCATCATGCCATTTTCCAGGTAATAGATATAAAAGTTTCTGGAGGAGACAAAGCACCTGAAGTTGGATCACATCATCAGTTTTGTACTGATGAGGCATCGGATGGGTTTTCTATTACATATCCAAAGAGTGAACATCTGTCTTACCAGAAAGCTTATTCAGGCTCAGCCAAAATCTTTCATATTCAGGGATACGTGTCATAATTTGAGGCTAGTGAGCTGGAGATATTCTGGGGGAAGAAACATGCCGCAGGGAGTATTTTAACACAGCTGAGATGGGTCTAACACGGAAAGAACACTCAGAGAAAACCCCAGAGTCTTGGGGTTTTCTGTTTCTCTTTCATTCTGAGTTAAGGTTTTGGTTTTTTTCCCTGTAATTCTGGTCTGTTAAATACCTACTGGACACATAACAGGAGATAAAACTACTCTCAAAAAAAAAAAAGACTTATCTAGCATTAAACAAAATAACTATAAATTTCAAAAACATTGCCTCTAAAATAAATTTAAAACATGTAGGGGCTGTTTTTTTTTTTTTAATTGAGGTAACAGGAAATTCCTCCCAAGATAAGCTAGACCTGCCTGAGACTTAGTAAACCTTCTTTGTGGCCAGATCAGACTTTAGAGGAATCCTCCTATAAAGTACCTGGGGAAAAGCAACCTTTGAATGCATGTGTTCTGGCTTGCCTCCTCAAGGCAGTTGACTGTACAGTGGCCAACCTACACACCTTTCCAGAACTCCTAAATTTGGCTGGGGTAAATATCACCCCACGTGACCATAAAATAGCACCTTCCTGGACTGACAGTACGCAATAAATCAACCAGCTGCAAGTCAACCAACTGTCAGAAAATTTAATTGCCTGGGAAGATTTTTAGGAGACTATTCACTCTGGACGCTGAGGTATCCAGGTACAAAACATTAGAGTCCAACCTGGAAACTTCTTCTTCATGTGAGCAGCACCATCGATTTTAATGTAACTATTTGCATGAATAAGTCCTTTGCAGACTCACGACTTTATTTCATAAGTATCTCATAAGTATTTCATAAGTATTTGTACCAATGACATCCTAAAGCCCTTTATGGAATTAAATAACACTGTCCACTGTCTTGTATCTGATATAAATTACAGAAAACAGCATCATAAAGATATTGTACGGTGAATAAATTAAACCATCCGGTCATAAGGCCAGTGACCGAGGGAACGAGAAATTAAGAGACATAGGCAAAGGAGAAAAGATATGTTTTAAGTTGAGGTTTGAAAAGAGATAGAGTCGATGAGGCAGAGAGATACACTCATGCAATGGGACTGCTTACCAAGAAAAACTTTCACATGTTCTGATATCAGACAAACCAACCATGGATAAGTATGACTAGACACATGGTACGTGGAGGCTGTCACACATCTTCCTACACAAACAGCAATTCTCACCAATTAATCAGATGGAGAAGTCTAGTGCTTGACTGGTCTATAACTTGTTATGTCTCTTAGTTTTTCAGTTCACTGCCCTATAAAAGGCATTTATGCCAGCACAAATCCAGCAAGACACAAGGGGAATAGTTTCAACCCATAAACAAAAGATATATCCAGTATTTCTGAGAGGAGGAGGAAGAGGAACATTTGTGAAGGTCCTCCACACCCTTCTGCTCTTACATACAGAACTTAAGTCAATATATTTTGGACTCAAGAGATCTAAGGTGCTAAAGAGGTAGACAAAATTACTACAGTCACAGGAGCATAGTCATGGCAGAAACTCCAGCCAGGGAGCATTGGGTCTGGTTTTCACTTCCACTGAAACTCATGGGCCATATCCACACTTACATGCAGGTATCCCATGGCGCTAAGTTCAACAGAAAGTAAACACCTAAATACCTCAATAAACACAAGTTTTATGCATGGCCTTCAGCAAGCCATTTAAAGATTATGGGCCTCAAATCTTTATGTCAGTACTTGGTAACAAAAAAATACGCTCATGAAGGGTTCCTGTAATAACACACAGCACTAGGAGCTGTAATAGCTGCCTAACACTTGCAGTGTTACATCCATCAAGAGACAAATAACCTAACACCACAATCAGAGAGACCTGTCAGAGTTTTAGGACTAATTTGCCACTGCAAGAAGAGTGAGACGCTGTCAGACCCAGAAAGAGATTTTGAAAGTTCCTTTAAAGCTTACAGGAACCTGCTCATATATCGGTCCCATCAGAGTTGATTCCCTCTTCTGCAGCAACAGCTTCCACTCAGAGTAGGCCCATGCCCCATACTGTCAACCTTTCAGCTGATATGCACCTCTGGCGGGAAATAAAATTTCAGTTCCACGGGCCAGTAATGATTTCTTTAGCCTATATAAAGTATTTTCAATTTTCACAATTCTTATGTACGGTAAATATGGTGAATGGCATGACATGACAACAAAACACAGGTTTGGTCAATAAGTAATTATTTTTTCTGGGGTTTCCTTGTCCGTTAGTAAGGTGCTCTACCATTGAGGTTAGATAATTTAAAAGTTAAACCAATCCCTCCATTGTAACAACTGTACTTTAGAAGTTAATTTTCTTTATTTTGGTCTTACTTTGGAGAAATTGTCCCCTCATTCTCTCCCCTTCCTTTTAAAGCTATTCAACTGCAATCAAATATTTAGCATACGCTTCATTTAAACTAGGAAATCCTCAAAACAGTCACCTTGCTCATCTGCTTCCAAACAATCATGTTAAATTTCGATGCTATACAAAGACAACTGCTGATAACTCATTAATATTTCTCGTCTGGGAAACAAAATGCTCTATCCTGCTAAGAAGAAATAAGAAAAAAATTGGTTGCTTTTTTTTTTTTGTCTGAAGACAACAGGAAAATATAAAATTATAGGGCCACCTATAGAACAGTAACTGGGAATTTAGGCTCTTGTCTTTGGCTAAGACTTTTCCTGTTTCCCAAAACTAGTCACATTGGCAGGTATTTTCCACAATGACATCTTATTTTACATCCTCAGGCACCACAGGCTTGGTGTCCAGATGCACTGAGCACTTCCAGATTCATGCTGTTTCAACTGGAGGTGCCGCCAAATCATGCTTCCCTGATAACTGGTTGTGAGGAGACTCAAGTAGATCAAAGAACAGAAGAGCCATGCATGAAAACCCACCAGTGCTTTCAAAAACTTGGATATTAACAACCCTTCCTCTGTGTTTTCCAGAGAAAAAAATGCTGTACCTGCGGAACACAACAGGGCATTACAAAGCTGAAATCAAAGGTGAGATATAATATAAGACTCTTGGAAGAAGCTGCCTCAGAGGAATGATTACTTAGGAAATTCCTCCTAGGAAAGGGAAGGGACATATCTTACATCTTTTTGGGCCTGACTCTTGAAGTGAGACCCCAAAGACTGCCTGGTGCACAGAAAGGCTAAGCATTTGCAAAACACATTCTTAATATGCTCTTTAAGTCACACGGATACTCACTAATTCTTCATTAGCCTGCTGATTCCTATGCATGAGAGGACAAAGACTGCAGATTTTTCCCATGTAGCCTGAGAGCCACGAGGTCAGCTTTACTGAATGAATTTATCAATAGAGTTAGAGTTTAAATTTCTCTAATTCGCTTTACCTAATAAGGCAGTTCCTGTCGTAATTGCTGTTGTAGGGACAGGAGGTTAATCTTTTAAGTAACGACACTGAACTCACCTGCTGAGAGCTGATCTGGAGCACTCCAATAAAACATTCATGGCTTCATGCCTCCTCTGTTGCACTTAAATCTATGTTAGCAGTTTCAAAAAGCTAAAAAGCCAGGCCTACGCTCTGCAGTGATCAATAGCACCACGGTTAGATATCAGCGTATTCAGCTCAGTGGGATAAATGTTCAGTCTTTGGTAGATTTAGTAGTGGGTGGAAATGACAGATGGAATTGAAGTCTTTTGTTCAAAGGCTTTGTTCTCCTCCTTCTTTAGTGCAAAGAATTTCCCTGTGATATTTTGCTTTCTTTCCAAGAGACCTGAAGCACCAATCATTTCACTTTGTTTCCCTTGGGGGTGGAAAAAAAAAAAAAAAACCAAACCAAAAAAAAAAGCCAAGCCAAAAATAAGAGGGAAAACACTTACCTCATAAAGGCAGGTCATTAGCGAAAAACTTAGGTCACAAGACTCAGCATGTCCAGATATAGCATCCTTTCAAATTTCAAACTGTACAATTAAATCAAATACAATTTGTAGCAAACAACCATTTGAAAGTGTGTGATTTGATCAATAAAATTTGTGATAAATGATGAGGAATAGTAAACCCCATTTTCTCACATTAAACTATGACTTTTTTATAAGAACTTCGACTGTAGTTACATTTTCAATGGTTACTTTTTAGTCTTGGATTCAGTATGACACTTGCTTACAAAAAAAGAAAGGGAAAAAAACCTCATTGCATCAAATGTAACTCTTAAGGGTTGTGAAGTATAAAAACTAGCAACTGATGTGGAAGAAGAAGGCGAAGAGAACAGGGTTCTCTGGTTCCCCCTCTGGTTTCTTCCTTAGTCTGGAATTTTCTGCAATTAAACTGTTGTGGAAAAAAAGCACAGAGTATAACTCAGAATATAACACTCTGGAAGTGTTTCCTCTGGCCAGAGTTTGAGCATTCCCTGTGCCCCGATCATTTACATACAGTCCTGAATGAAGGCCTGTTTGTAACTCAGAGTAGAATTTGACCTTAAATTTTTGGAGAGCCCACAGAGCTACCTGAAGGTTCCCTGAATATGGTGCTGAGTACTGTCCTAGTCCTTGGATTATTTAAGTGGGGCTGCATCCATCTTTGTAACATTCCCCTTTTCTTTCTGAAAAATACGAATGGCCATGTTGTTATTGTAGGTCAAGCACAGAATGTGATTTATTGTCATCCTACTTATTATCATCAGATGGATTTTCAATGTTACCTTTCAAATTGCTTTTCATAAAAGTTAGGTAGTTAACAGAGATATGATGGACATAATTTTAAGTTTGTTATCAAAGACATTGATGAAGATCCAGGTATGTTATATTTGAATGAAAAGAAAGAACAACATACACTAATTCAAAGATTTCTTAGTTAGATTTTCCAATCAGACTGTTGTCAAGGATCTTTTTATTTGAATGCACTTTGGAGGAGAGAATCTCATCACCACCACTCATTGTGGACAGTTGCCTCCTAAGGTTTAACACATCAGTACAATCTTCTTCAGCACTGGGACTATTAAATCTTTTATTCAAACACCAGAGTCTATGTAGACCTGACCTCAGTACAGCACCCCTTCCCATACAATTTTTTCTGCATTGCGAAAAGAAAGTGTTTAATTCCCTGAATAATACCAGAAAACTGTAATGTATTTCTTAAATTTGAGCTTCTCATAGTTCCCCATGTGAGAGATGGAAGCTCTTTCTCTACAACTTCCACTGCCTGGGCCCATTTCTGTTAGATAGAAATTAAAGTATTTGTAGGCATGGAAGAGAGACCATCAGTGGTGAAGTCTCCTTGATAAACCACGTGTGAGGTTTTTTCAGACTTTTCAGCTTATTCCATGAGTGAAGTTCATTTGCATTGTCTTTCAGCCCTTCTCCATTATGATGAAATTTCTTTACAACCTCTTATAATGTTTTTTTGATGCAGCATAAGTGAGTCTTTGACATCTTGGTGCTTGCAGTCTCCACATGTACAAGCACGTCCATGGGGATTCAGTAGGCTGCCACCAATGGGATTTGCTGAAGAAGACTCAGAAGAAGAAATGCAGCAAATTCAAAAGCTGAAGAATAAAGTTCAATTATCAGTCAATTGTTAGTGGCACGGATAAATATAGTCCTGCAGAATATTTTCCACAGAAGCTGGAACAAATCCCTCTTATAAGGCCTTTTGTAAGCCATGTTCAGAATAGTTTGTTTGGTGTGTTCCCTCCTGGAAACAGAAAGTAAGATACGGTAGAGAAAGCAAGATTCATCTAAGAGAACAAAGGTTTCAGCAGTGTAATATATTTTGCAGACTGTAGCATAAGGAAGACTGATTAAAAGAATCATTATTTCAGCCCATATAGGGAAGCCCTTTTGCCTCATCAAGAAATTTTACTATGAACAAAATGGAATTTGAATATCCTTGAAAAATCCTACTAAAAAAAAGGCACACAAGGGTTAGAATAATTTGGAAGCTGCAGCATAAGTAGAGCCATACTGAATATGATGATGAGACACATTTAGTTTAAACCTCAGAAAGGGATTTTCTCGAAGGGGGATGAAACATAATGTTTGCTATATGCAAAACATAAAGATTGCCTCACCATCCTTTTAGATACAGCATATGAACATATCTGCAAAAAGTCAAAAGTGAAAGACTCTAGGAAGCTGCCAGACCTAGGGAAAATGAATATTCTGCAAATATATTTATTTTACATGTAAAGTAAAGCAAAGCAAAGAAAAATATTGTTAAATATTTACTCATCACCCGGTAGCTTATTAATCTTTGCCGCAGCAAATACAGCTGACTCCATAGAGTGTGGGCAGAGATGGTCCTTACCAATAAAATACTGTGACTGGGACTCACAGGTAAGCAAAAGTCCTGACAGGAGCAGTGACTCAGCTGCGTGAAGAGCAGCTGCACAGGCAAACCTGGCTGCAAACATGTAGAATGTGATTCAGCTTATTAAACACCTTTTTCTCCCTTTAGTCCTCTAGTCTTCCTCAGTGGTGAACATGGAGTTGCCCACCTCCAGTTGATAGTAAGTGCTGGTTCCTGTCAGGTCTGCACAGGAGCTTGGGCCAATTTCACTCCAGAGAGGGCTCATCAGTCTAAATATTTTTCTGATGGAGGTGGAAGCTGCAGGAACCTGTCTCTGCGTGACACCATGGTGGCAGGTTTCCAAACTCAGGAAGAGGAGCCCTAAAACCTGAACTCTGATTCAGACTGAGGGGAATCAACCCCACAGCTCCAATTCTGCCCCTCTACTCCATTCTGGTGAGACCCCACCTGGAGCACTGTTTCCAGTTCTGGAGTCCTCAGAACAGGAAGGACATGGACCTGTTGGAACAGGTCCGGAGAAGGGCCACAAAGATGCTCAGAGGGCTGGAGCACTTCTCCTATGAGGACAGGCTGAGAGAGTTGCAGGTGTTCAGCCTGGAGAAGAGAAGGCTCCAGGTAGACCTTAGAGTCTGTTCCAATGCCTGAAGAGAGCTACAGGAGAGACGGGGAGGGACTCTTGATCAGGGAGGGTAGAGATCGGAGGAGGGGTAATGGTTTTAAACTGAAAGAAAGTAGATTTAGACTAGATCTGAGGAAGAAATCCTTTGCTGTGAGGGTGGTGAGACACTGGAAGAGGTTGCCCAGAGAAGCTGTGGCTGCCCCATCCCTGGAGGTGTTCAGACCCAGGCTGGATGGGGCTTGGAGCAACCTGCTCTGGTGGGAGGTGTTCCTGCCCGTGGCAGGAGAAGGTTAGAACTGGATGACCTTTAAGGTCCCTTCCAACTCTAACCAACTCAATGATTCTATTATTTCCCTGGGAGCACTCCACTGTGCAGGTTACACACCAGGAAGGGATGTTTCGTGTCGTTGTTTAAACCATGATTTCATGTCCCACTACATGCTTCTGTGCAAGACTTGTAGCACCAGAGACCAAATAGGGAGCATGCCTGTGCCATCAAGAAGAAGAGGGAGAGGTCTGGTTCATGGTTTCCATCACTTTGAAGTCCCCATCAATTCAAAATCAAAATATGAAGCCTCCTGAAGCAGGAACCAGATTACCTTGAAAAAGTCTCCTCCTCGCCAGTGGTACTGAGGAAGCTCTTTGATTAGCTCTTGATCAAAAAATTCAAAGGAAAAAAACAATTAACACAGCACACAATGAAAAGACCACAAAATAGTTAACAGATAGGAAAATGTGCTAAGGGTTGCAATGGGCTCTGGCAATAAAATCAGGGCTGGCTGTTTTCCTTGGGGATACACTGGCCTTCAAGTGTGAGTTATTCAGTGAACGTGCAAAGGTCTATGTTATGCAAGAAGGCAGATTAGATGGTCATAGCAGTCCCTTCTGGTCTTAAGCAATTAATCTCTGACATGATGTCAGAAGGTTGGTTCATCACAGCCAAAGAAGGCAATTTCCTTCCTGATAAATGAAAAAGTAAATCAATTTTAGCTCTAAGATGAGTATGGGATTCCACTGGTCCCCAGGGGCTGTTTTCATGTTCAGGCACCAAGCAGCTGAGCAAGGGACTGCTGCACCAAATAGCATGTGCTTTTGCCAGGACCTGTATTTATTCTTCCCGTTCCTCTCAAAATCACAACCACAAAAGGTGAATTCTGGCTTCGGAAGACACTGATAAGTTCAGAAGAGGCCTTGGCTTTCAAAGGAGTACAGAAACCTCTATGCTATGCAGCTAAATAAATTATGGAAATCAGGGGAGGAAAAAATGGGCTGATATTTACATTGCAGGATCACAACTTGGGAGAACTGCACCTTTGATAAACAGTAGTGGCACAGCCTTACTGACCAATCTCAGCCACATCACTTTGGTCTATATTGTCCCCATTAATCTGTTTCTTCAAGTTAAGATTGGACGCTGACTGCCAGGTTTCAGGAAGTTTTATTATGAGAATTGTGCAGATATGGAGTAATTAATTCTCAAAGGTCTGTGTGACACCAAGGGCAATGTCCTTTTTGTCTCCATTTCACCAGGGAGGGAAGTAAAATGTGAGAGGCTGTGCTCAAGGGCCAAAAGCCAAGTGAGGAAAAGAGAAGGGCATGAAAATGGAATAACCCAGCTCCTAATCCAGTATTCCTACCACCAATTTTCTACACAACTTAAATTTCCAAAAATGTAAATGTCTCTTCAGATAGCACTGTTTCCTCTTCCCTGTACTGCATTTACAAAGAGAGTGAGAAAATAGCTGTGGTCAGAGTCTGCCCTTTTTTTGACTGAGGAATGGTTGTAATTCAAGATGGCAAAGGGAAGCAAAGCCACAAAATGAGTTATGCACCGTCATCCACAAGGAATGAAAGTCAAAGCATTCCACTGCCTATCATTATGTACTTAATGATACTGCTGACAGGAAGGACCTCTCTACAGCAAATGCAAATGTAAAGTTTGTAGCTGCGGAAATAATATCATTTTATATATTATTTAATTCCTCATTGGTTATATTTAAGTATGTAACAGAGAAATTAATGTACACATTTCTAAAGGACTCATACAGAGGGTCTGGTATGAAGCACTTTAAAGTGGGGCCACGGTGTCTTTATCTGGTATTTGAGGCCTCTTCCCAGTCAATGAACCTCTGTGAAAGATTAATGTAGTTTGAACTTTTATTGTGGAATATCATTCGTGCACTGTCACACTTCGCGCAAATGGTGCTTCAGTCACAGTTGGGTAACACTCCAGCATATTATTTCCAAGACATTTGAGAGTTTAGAGAATTATTGAAGGGCACACTGTACTCATTTGGTAATAAGGCAGAGTGCAGTTGCAGTCTCCATATGATTTCAACAAATGGAATCAACGTTAATTTCATCGAACGTGGCAAAATAGTTGTGATGATAATAACCACAGTGAAATATCCCACTAGAGAAAAGAGATAGAATATGGTGTTACAGTGGTTTATATTATCTCCACTGAGGATTCTAGAAGAAAGACAGAAATGGATGGGAAAAAACCAAAATCCTAATCATTTCTGAAAGAAGCATAGTAATTTGCCAAGCAAAATTTCTATTTCTCTCAATCTTTGCACTTTGATTTTAAGACTGTGCTGCAGACAAAAGAATTAAAGAAATCAACTCAGATTCATATCTTCTTTTCACCGATGATACCCAGCTTTAAAGGCAGTAGACGTTTCAATTTGGCATTGCTGTTTCTGCAAATGCATGTTATACTGAGCCTGAAAGTAAACACTTCCCAAAGCCATGATTTGTTAGCACTGCCTTCACATGTTATAGCCAATTAGTCAATAATTAGTCAAATAATTAAAAATATAATTATGTAACGATGCTGCCTTTTTCTAAATTAAGGTCTCATTCACAAGCTGATTCCTCTTTCCAACTATATGTTTTCTTTGCTGCTACAGTTTAAGCTCATAAGCCTTGGTTGCTTTTTCTCTCCCTTTGAATTAAACCAGGATCTTGTTAATAAACGGACAAGTGCTTATTAATATGCTGTCACCAGCAAAGACACAAATATGCAACTAAATACTTATGCAGCTCCCACCAGATGCAAATATATCTGTAAAAACCATCACTGATGTGTTGGAGACCTCTAGAGCTGTAGCTCTTCTCGTGAAACTGCACTTGCTGATATTACCAATTATTAGGGCTACAGTTCAGGTATACAATATCANAAAACACAAAAGCACCAAACAACTGAGAGGTCCTAGAAGAATTATCAAAATATTTCCAAATATCTCCTTTATACAACGATAACCGGTGATATAACAATGTATACCACCCCAGCAACCACTACATTTTCAGTGTCTTTAATTGAAGCAGAGGGACACCAGCCATCAGAAGGGCCCTGATGCCATGCATGGACCATGGGACCACCGTTAGAGAAAGAAGGAGGTGTCAGTGGTGTGTACAGGCACCCAGAAAAGTGACTTTTTCTACGTAAGATGAAACATCACGGGCATAAGACAAGCAAAACTAGGACTTCAGAGTGACTTTAACCCCCCATTAGCTGTCTCCCATCTACTCATACCAAAGCTAAGGGTTTTCCAGCTTCCAAGGTCTGCATGGAGGGGTTAAGGTAGCTTGCAGTGAGGCAAGGCACATACTTCACCTCACCCTTCTGAGCTAAATCTGTGTTATTAATGTAGAAAAAGGAATGTATTACATCTATGCGCTCCAATGACTATGCTCACCCTCCTGTCTACCTAACTTCTGTAGTCATGTTAATGAAACACTAATATTCTGAGAATTTCCTTCCTCCAGTCACAAAGTTAGCAAAAGGAGGAGCAATTGCATGGAGCTACCCCATGCACCATTGCAGCCACCTCCCTCACCTTCGTACCTTAGGGGTGAATTGTTGGATGGCCGAGAAGAGACTCTTTGTCCGTGCAATCTCATGAAGTCTGATCTGGTCACACAACCAAATCAAACACAGGCCTGTTCATCAGGGCACAAATACAGAAGGAGAAAGGGACCTTCTAAAGACTCAACTGTAGGTGGAAATGGAAACTAAAAGCAGGAGAGCATTTACAGTTTGAACCAAACGCAGACAAATCATCTCATCTCTTTAAAAAAAATGCAAAATATTACTATTTTAGCAGGCACATGCCATTCCTGTCAAAAACTCACAAAAGTCATCTTACATTTTTCCTTCAGGTTGCTCAAAATCACCTCTGTGGGCCAAGCCAGCCTGAATTAAACCTCAGTGATAAATGTGTCCTAATGTTGGAGGGGTAAGTACTAAAGATACCAGACTTTCTGACCACTCGGGAGAGCAGGATTCTTGCCTGAATGAGAACTGAGTAAAGAGATCGAGACTTTTAAAGATGGTTGTGAAGACAAGCATGCAATTCTAGTCACGCAGAATGTGAAACTCTCAACTAAATGCATGCGATGCTCTATCAGAAAGATTAATTTTGTTATAAGGATGTTTTTCCAAGAAAACTCTCAACCATAATTGGTACCAAGTTGTGGGCTTGGCAGGTGTATAGAAAACTTCAGTTTTTTGTCTCTTAATACGTGGTACTAGAGATGGGAAACATTTTTGCCTTCATGCAGGACCCAGATGGCAAACTGTGAAAGCTTAATTTCAAGAGCATCCGGGCTGACAGCTCTACAAGCAGCGAGCTGAATTTAACTTATGTGATTATGACACGTACACAGGACTCTTAAACCAAGCGGTCCGACGCTCTACCTGTGAGAGGCATGCCGAGGAGATCCACCAGCGCTGCAAGAAGGCCTGTAAGGAGCAGATCGAGGTCTGGATTCCCACAGGGGAAACCACAGCCATGGGCTGCCTTGTCAACCAGGGCATTACTCCTATTTCCACTCCTGCAAAGGGGTACCAAAGAGTTTCTACAGACTCCTGGGCAGGATGGCTTTTATTCTGTACTTTACCTAAAGGGCTTCGCCCTGGTGTGTTTTTGCCTTACTCAACTTCATGCTGGCACACCACCTACTGACAGCCCAGCGTTGCTTGCTGTGTCAAGCATTTCTTAAAATCCTTATGTCCCTCCATCAGCCCATGAGCTCTGATCCGGAGATGTCTGGCTGTGCACAGCCAGCGCAGCAGCATTTGGCAGGGCTCTGAGAAGAGGGTCTGTTTACAAAGGTCTGCAGTGACAAGATGAGGGGCAATGGCTTCAAGCTGGAGAAGAGCAGCTTTAGATTGGATATTAGGAATAGGTTCTTTACTCTGAGGGTGGTGGAACACTGGAACAGGTTGCCCAGGGAGGTGGTTGAGGCCCCTTCCCTGGAGATATTCAAGGGGAGGCTGGAGGAGGCCCTGAGCAACCTGGTCTGGTTGGGGGTGTCCCTGCTGACTGCGGGGAGGTGGGACTAGATGACCCTGGAGGTCACTTCTGGCCTGGACCATTCGATTCTATGATAAGAGAACGGATCAAGAAAAAAGGTCTTCAGGCCTCTGGTGGTATATTGATAAAAATTAGGAAGCTCTAAACCTGTGCAGCGTTTCCAGGCAAGCAGTGAAAAACAAATTTTCTCCCAGCCAAATGAGAAGCAAGCAGTCAGACAGTAAATGCCTAATGAAACTCTAGCATTCTGAGAATTTATTTCATCCAGTATGAAGTTAGCAAAAGGAGGAATAACTGCCTGGTGCTACCCCAACTTCTATTTCAGCCGCCTCCTTGTCTTCCAGGTGCCAATGCCGGTTCAACTGACTTTCGATTCTGCATTATTTTAAGGTGTCTGTGTGGTTTAGTGGTTGCAGATTTGCAAGCAGACTGTGGTGCACAGAGTAGAAATGCATTAAAGCATTTCTTTCTTTCTAGCTTTTCTTTATAGGCCACTGCTGCACAGCTCAGCATGGTTAAACTTCTGTTCCTAATTTCTATGTTTGATGTTCTTTCCTATGTATTTACTTGCATATTCTAAAAGGAGCACCCATGAACCTCATGGGACAGTCTAAGAGGAAACCATGACAATACAGTTGATCCTGCTAGTGAAATTAAGAGTGTCAAGACAGAACTGTCTGCAAATAATGATCCCCATTTGCCCACATCACTACTGCTTGTATGTTAAGTGAACCAAACCTTCCTGAGCATAATAATGCTGGGATTTGACAGATATGCCACCTTGTCCTGTCATCTTTGGCATTATTTGGGGTACCCTGCTCCACTGACTTTGCCACCTTCAGCAATCCAGCAGTAGTTACTTGTCCCCCTCTCTCCCTGCCCTTCCAGGGCACCTTTGCTTGGTCTGATGTCTCCATATCTCAGCCCATCTGTTTTACCCCAACTTACAAAACTTCCTTAAATACCCTATTTCTGGAACTTCTGGTGCTAGGAAGATACCAGTGAGGCCGGTAACATGTTTGACTGACCTGAAGAGAGCTATGTGACCATCCTCCTTTTCCTCTGTTCATAACACAAAGGGTACACAGTCCCATCAGTGGAAATGGTGTTCCTCAGTGCAAAGGTCATCCTCAGAGGCCATCACTTGCTTGTCCCTGTTAGTCACTAAATAAGCTGTTCAGGGTAATAAATGAAGGGATATTTGCTATAGAAGAAGTCTCTAGTGTTGCAATCTCTTGAAGGCACTAGTCTCTATTGTCTCTAATCATCTCTAGGGTCAGTGGGAAAGAAGATTAAGGCTGGTCTGACCCAATTGGAGAGGATTTGAGGGGGAACAAAAAAAAAAAAATAAAAGCTGTAGATGAGTCTTTAACAAGTTCTCAGACACAAGTGTGAGGAATTTATAGAGATTCTGCATAGCTGTACAAGTATGTGTGCATTTTATTATGCGATGCTTTCATTTGCCCAAGTGGGAGCCAAAGCATGAAAGGTTTGATGATTTCCCCAAGTCACTCAGGTACAGGAGGGAACGCAGCCCTAGGATCACCAACCAAAAATTACTGCTGACAACAACCAGCTTTTCCACCTGGAGAGAGAAGCAGTAAGAGTTAATCCTAAAGTAGTACCATGAAGACCATCAGCAAATAGACCCAAGTTTCTGTCGCACAAAAGTGTTGATATTTGTAGGAAAAAAAAAAACCAACAAAACAGTCTCTTTACTTCAGTTTTAAGTGTTGCTGATAAAATTTCATGAAATCCAACTGTAACACTTAAACTTCTGGCTTCACTGAACGCTTGTGTTCAATAGTTTGCTCCTGCTTCCAGTTCCCACAGCCACTTCTTCATCTTACTAGTAACAGAGCAATAGGCGTAAATAAAGAACTAGTAGTCTTTGTGCATTAAACTGTTAGGTGTGTGCTGTGAAGAGGACAACATAGAAGGTGATGTGAACATATTTTTTCCTCTACCAGCGTTCCTTGGTAGCCTGTCCATTTGAAACCAAATTGAATCCAGGCCCCTTAAATTTCCTTTTGATTATGTCCATATAAGATGGACAGAAGTCAGAGAAGACTTTTCAAGTCTTGAGCTCCAGACTGCAAATCTCCTTTTGAACAGAATACCCAAGAATGTATTTCTTTGAATAAGGCATCTTGGAGATTTTCATCTAATGACTATGTTTACCTTACTATGGAAAAATTAAAAAACCTACCAAGCAAACAAGTATTGTATTATGAAACTCAACTTAAGTTGAATCACATCCATCTTGCCATGAGTCCTTGCCACTTGGGACATTTCTAAAGGCTGAGACTAAATTTTCTCTTCTGCCTGATGTCTGGGAGAAGATCTCATTTCTGTCCTCACATGAGAAACCTCAGCTTCTGTCATCTCCACAACATGCAGTCCTGTGCCTGGGTTGTTTTTTTTTCTGAATCACTCTGCTATACATGCCTCTCTGCTGTTATACATCTGTTGTGGCACAAGCTCATATCCCCACTGTCATTCTCTGAGTCAGTATTTGTACTTCTGTCTCATATTGTGATGAAAACATCTCTAGTGGCACTACACTTTAATTGGTATCAAAATATTTGGTAGCATAGACAGTAACACCCACAACTTTCATTTATTGCTTCTCTCTCTATGGAATATTGGTTTCGTCATCCACTTTTATATGGCATTATTGTATCTCTGTTTTTTACTTTGGGGTGGGATTCCTAGTTTTGAGCAGTCCATTCTAGTGATACGTATCAGACCCTTTCCAGGTAAGTGTCTGGAGGTCTGAGAAGGGCACTGGGAAGTCTGTAAACAGATTGCTGTCTATTCAGGAAAGTCCAGGTATCAAGAAGGGCTCTTTGAATTAACAGCCATACCATTTGTCTCTCCTACACACCAATCCATCCACATCCACCAAGTCAACTGATCTTTCAGCAAGCTGTTTTCAATGGGGCCTACAAGAGGAAAAAATGTCTGTTCGGAATAAAATGCATACAGGGCACTGTGAAAACAATCAGTGCATCTCTTCTGGGTTCTAAATTAAAATATATCTTCTACAGTGGGGTTAATTTCCTCCGATTTCACAATTAATCCCTGTATTTTTTTGGAGGCTAAGACCAACGGTGTGGAAGGGCAGCAATTTCTGAAGAAGCAACTTGTATGTCATAGTTTGTCTAGGTTAACCTAAGACCTAACCTTATGTATGCCAGCATAGCTAAAGGGTGCAGAGCTTTACCTAGGCCTCTCCTTTGCCCCACTCACCCATGGACCAGCCCCAAAGTCATGGCTGCAAGGGGCAGGGTGGGGGGGGAGGGGCACTTGTATCGCCAGTGCCATCATGGAATGGAATATCCCTTGGTTTATAAACAGAGCATGACCTAGAAGGGGGCACTTATTTGCAAAGAGCCTGGGCTAAATTCTGATTTCAGTTACACCAAGATCATGGAATAATTGAATAATTTAGGTTGGAAAAGACTCTTCAGATCATCATTGAGTCTGTTAACCTAACATTGCCAAGTCCACCACTAAACCATGTCCCTAAGAGCCATGTCTACACATTTTTCAAATACCTCCAAGGATGGTGACTCCACCACATCCCTGGGCAGCCTGTTCCAATGCTTGACAAACCTTTCAGTGAAGAAATTTAATATCCAAAGTGAACCTCCTCTAGTGCAATTTGAGGCCTTTTCCTCCTGCCCTATCACTTGTTACTTGGGAAAAGAGACCAACACCATTCAGGATAAAACTTGCATTGCTGTCGGGTAGATCAGATCAGGACTTCTGTCACTCAGGTCGGTGGTACACAGAGCATAAATATGCAGGTATTTAGACACGAACATACAATCCCTGCTATCAGTTCCATTTCATGGGTCGTTAAGATTGTCTGTAGCTCTGTATCCGCAGTCATGAATAAATTAATTGTAAAACAATAATCAGTGGTCTTTAGTTTGAGACAAAAATTCCCTTCGATGGGAAGTTTTCCTTCGCAAGTCAGAAGTTAAAGAAACCTAGCAGTGCTGAGAGCAGTGTGAGAACAAAGAGAGTGCAACACCCCGACTCTCACAAACCAGACAAAATTTGGGAGAAAAGTGAAAGAATGCATTTAANCCCGCCCCTGGGCAATAATGACGATGGGAGCATCTCGGATAGGAATGAATTGATCCTTCCTTCATTACTTCACAGAGTGATTTTTGTTTTTCAGCAGAAGGATGAAATGTCTTCAGGTGGGATCAGCCCCTGGCCAGGAGGGAATGGCCATGCATGACAGCATTGCCTGAGCCTGCAGTTTCTATGTTTCTATATCAAATATCTATGTTTGTGGGCCAAATAAACAGTCATGGGAATGAGCAGAGACCACAGCAGCCAAAAGAATCATAGAATGGTTCAGGTTGGAAGGGACCTTAAAGATCATGGAGTTCCAACCCCCTGCCATGGGCAGGGACACCTCCCACCAGCCCATGTTGCTCAAAACTCCATCCAGTCTGGCCTTGAACACCTCCAGGGA
>VXBJ01000916.1:119333-180921 GCA_013400055.1 Nycticryphes semicollaris | reverse complement strand
CCCCCCCCGCCTCCCCTCTCCATCTCTCCCTCCCTCCCAACGGCACGTCCATGCTGCCATCTAGCGCGCCCGCCCCGCCGCACAGCCCGCTGTCACCGAGACTGCCACCGCCACCGGTTCCCCCACCACCGCCACCCGGTCCCCCTGTTCCCCCCGCACCCNACACCTCCCACCAGACCATGTTGCTCCAAGCCCCATCCACCCTGGCCTTCAACCCTTCCAGGGATGGGGCAGCCACAGCTTCTCTGGGCAACTTCTTCCAGGGTCTCACCACTCTCACAGCACAGAATTTCTGCCTAAAATCTAATCCAAATCTCCCCTCTTTCAATATAAAATTGTTACCCCTTGTCCTATTGCTACAAGAAGCACTAAGATCTGAAGTATGGTGGAAATGGAGTTTCTTGCTATACAGCGGGACATATGCATGGACAGGCAGGCAATTAAAAGTCTTAAAATAAGGGCAAATAACCACATTATGATTCCAAAGGCTGAAGCAGAAACTCAGAATGAAAGCACTTCAAGGGAAGTCCTCAACATAGAAAGGACATGGAACTGTTGGAACAGGTCCAGCGGAGGGCCATGAAGCTGATCAGAGGGATGGAGCACCTCTCATGTGAAGACAGGCTGAGAGAGTTGGGGTTGTTCAGCCTGGAGAAGAGAAGGCTCCAGGGAGACCTTAGAGCAGCCTTCAAGTATCTGAAAAGAGCCTACAGGAGAGCTGGAGAGGGACTCTTTGTCAGGAAGTGTAGTGTCAGAACAAGGGGTAATGGCTTTAAATTGGAAGAGGGGAGATTTAGATGAAATCTCAGGAAGAAATTCTTTGCTGTGAGGGTGGTGAGACACTGGAAAAGGTTGCTCAGAGAAGCTGTGGCTGCCCCATCCCTGGAGGTGTTCAAGGCCAGACTGGATGGAGTTTTGAGCAACCTGGTCTGGTGGGAGATGTCCCTGCCCATGGCAGGGGGTTGGAACTCCATGATCTTTAAGGTCCCTTCCAACCTGAACCATGTTATGATTCTATGAAGGTGTTGCTTCCCAGCACCCAGTTCTGTGGGAGATGAGCTCATCCCACCTTCCCTTTTCTCCTTCACATTGGTGGTGGAAGCACAGTCAGTGAAATGGAAATCCAGCCTCCAGCCCAGGCAGAGCTGTGGGTTCAGAGGACGGCAGAGGAGGAAACCACCCTTTCTCCACCACACCACCAAGGACTTCTCATCAGATTTGCAGGACTAGCCCATAAAAACGTGCTTTCCTAGACACTTCATAACATTTAACCCTGAATGCTTCACAAAACCACTGAGCCAGGGAAACAAGAAAAGGTAGCATGAAACAGCAGTAAGATTGCCGGAATAAAACAGGGGTCAGTGAGGAAGTGGGTAAATTAGCAAATAAGAAGACAGGTGGAAAGGTATTTTGTTACAGAGTTTGGTTGTTTTGCTTTTGTTTTGTGTTGTTTTGTGTTGTTTTTCTGATGCTTGCTTTCACAAAGCCCTGATTTGTAAAGGAAGCAATTCTACAAAGTTGCAATTTTCATTAAAAAAAAAAAAAAAGCCAAACATCTCTAATCTTCACAGCTGCAGAGAGGGTGGGGAAAAAAATCTTGGAACTGTGCTCTAGCATACCCAAATGGCTGAGAAAAGCAAGAAATAAAACGATTATTTTTAAAGCCTCAGGGAATTTGAGTCCCGTTCAGGGTAGGAGTTCATCTTAACTGTTATTTCATATTTAGTATTAACAGGCCTGAACGGATGGAAGAGTACAATGACAATGACAACACTGAAATAAGAGAAAAAAGAAGAAAAAAGAAAAAAAAAAAAAAAGAAAAAGAAAGTGTGCAATAAAGGAAGCAAGTTTGCCCAAAACAAAACGCCTTCTTGCTTGCTTGAGGATCTCACATTCTGCGGTGCTCAAAGCTGGAACAAAATGAGGAGTCCAGACATATCAGAATTGGATTTATTTAGCCTCATGAATGCGACTGTTAATGTTAAGTGTCTGGAGTTGAGGTCTCAAAGAGTAAGCAGCTCAGGTCTGGAAACGAAACCCAGTTTCCCTGCCTTGGTGCTGATCTAGGCCAGCGTTTCACAGGGTGGCCCAGCAAGAAGCACTGGCCAGTTTTGGTGGGTGTCCAGTTGGCTGAGAAGCTCTGCCTTTAGCCAGGGAGAGATTTGCTCCTCAGTTTCTCATTTGGACATCTCACACAGCAACTGAGCCCTCCGTTTGTATAAACAGCTACCTTCATCCACTTTATGTTCTTTTCTAATGCCCCGGTTTAGAGAGTGGAAGCCCCTGGTTACATTGTGGGTCTGTCCACACTGTACTTCACTCTACTACAGGAAAAAGAAGAGGGGAAAACTCCTATACGGATGCCAGTAGCAGTCATTTCTGAAGAAAAGCTGGTGCAAGAAGCAATCACTCATCACCAAACGGTTTCTTCGGAGTTTTAACCCTTTCCCTTGCCAGGTTTAAGGGCCAACCTCAGAAAGGTATGAGGGAAATACGGTCTTGCCAAGGTAACATGCTAATACTAGAAAAGCCTACTCATGAAAAACCGATTGCTTTAGGGTGCTACTGCGACCTTGCAAACCACTACTAACAATTCATACGTAGCTTACAAGAGTTGAGTCTTAGAAAAGGGAGACCACGTTACAAAATAAATCCATTTTTACAAGGTTTATTTCTATCGAAGAAAGTTTCCCACTAATAGCCATGGAAGATGTTGATCAGCTTGCAGGCTTCTTCTTTAAAATCAGCTTAAGGACAACATTGCAATCACAACAGCATTATGTGGGGGCATTTTTTGTCAGCATTGACAATTTTTATCCTGTACAAATGGTGGTGTTTAACAAAGACATATGTTTACACAGATGGAGGAGGGAGGTTGTAGTAATGGTGTGACTGAAAGTAAATTGGATTGGTTGAGTAGCTGATGCCAGCTGCCGTTTCAGACTAGGAGTAGGTGGGTACTCAAGATGGGCTGCGGTCGCCGGGACCATATATTGGAAGTTTGCTGGGTACCCGTTATCTTCCATTTAGGTGATCCCAAAACTATCACTCAGCAGATGCCATAAGCCCCAGAAGTCCTTTAGCTACAGCTTTTGCTGCTGTTCCATTTGGGTACATGAGGAGGTTTCTTCCTGAGGAAGCTTTCCACAGGTCACAGAATCATAGAATCATAGAAACACAAAGTTGGAAGGAACCTACAAGATCATCTTGTCCAACCATCCTCCTATCACCAACTCTACCCACTGAGCTACTACATCATGTCTTGTAGCACCTCGTCCAGACACTTCTTGAACACCCCCAGGGACGGTGACTCCACCACCACCCTGGGCAGGCCCATTCCAGTGCCTGACCACTCTTTGGGACAAGAAGGTTTTCCTGACATCTCATCTAAATCTCCCCTGGTGCAACTTGTGGCCATTCCCTCGAGTCCTGTCATTACTTATCTGGGAGAAGAGGCCGACCCCCTCCTCTTCACAACCTCCCTTCAGGTCCCCGCACAGAGAGTTGGCTGAGGGCTCAGAATTCAGTGAGGACTTGGCTTTGGGTGTTCCCACCATCAAGGAAACAAACAAAATGTTCACCGACAGCCTTTAAGGACAAAGCTTTTAGAGGTGGGCACACAGCACATGGGTAAAGGCCAGACTTGAGTATCCTTACAGCTCTCCAAACGGAAAATTTCTTTAAAGACCCCCTCCTCTCTGTCCTCCCCCCATGGTGGTTGACTATCCAACAAGCCAAACACAAGGGCAACCATAGTGCTCTTTAGCCAGAAGAGTGGGACTTTGATCTTTGGCTGGACTCCTAAAGACAAAAGCCCACTTTCAGGATTTGGGTCTTCATGAGCTGTCATTACTGGAATATTCAAGCACTGTAGAGCTAGTAGGCACAACACCCATGGGCCCCACATTTCTTCACTTAATGCCAGTCTCCCCTGAGCAAAGGGTCCGCTCCTCCCCACATCTCTCAGTGTACAGGTCCTGCTGCTTCCTGGTGGTGATGGTGACAGACAAGGGACAGAAAAGAACCAGGGAGGACTGGGCTACATTCAAGCTTTCACTTCATTTTGTGGCATTAGGCTGTGGTTTGGGTTTGGTTGTTTTGGTTGTTTTTTTCTTCCTGCTCTCCAATTAATTTAAATAACGCAGGAACTTTGACACTTTAAGGGTCTTCACAACTAATAGTCAGGTCTAGCCCTTACTCGAGTTCACCATATGTCACTCCACTCTACAGAGAGGTCAGCAGCTTGCTTCCTTATGTATTACCACTATTATGAACAGTGTCTCAAAACATTCTTTTTTAAAGTTTAGACGGATTACAATTTCTAAAAGTTCTAAAGCTACTTTTGGTAGTTTCCCCTAATAGCTACCATTTCCCTTTCATAATTTTTAGCCCCTTGATTGAGTTGTACCTGACTATTTACTTATAGCCCGAGTGATCGCTGCGTCAGGGTTCATTGTACTGAGGGTGGTGTACACGTATATATATACATAAGTACATGGAGGACTCAAGAGAAAGGAAAACATAGCACATTGTCATTCTCAACTCATCTACCCCAGGGACACAAATATAAACTGCAAACACAATATGAAAGAGGTCGCCATGTTTGAGACATCCCAGGTGAAGGACCTGCCGTCACCAGCTTTCATTTACAGAGTCCTGGCTTAGAAACGGACAACACGCACCTCTTTGGTAACAAGCCCTTTAAAGACATGTTTCAAGAAGCTGTTTTCACAGACAAAGCGCTATTATTTTTCTTCTCAGGACAAAATTTTGGCAGGACAGCACAGAGTATTTTCAGTCTTGAAACAACTAGAGTGGAAAATACTTCAAACCCAGTCGCTCTTTACTTTTCCTTTCCTTATTCTATTGAAGGGGCCGGGGAGAACTTCGTTTAAAGAGCAAGAGTAGCCTTCAAGCACACTTAATTTACTGCTACAAACAGCGATGGATTTTATACACCAGAACATCTACACATATGGAGAAACAAAACCAGCTACGCTGACTGTAATAATAAGATTGCTTCAGCAGCCTAAATGACAGAGTTAATGCTCAACTATGTTAAATGGCTGCTATTTCCCTATTATAGTGGGTGATATATCTTCATTGCTGCAGCAATGCAGCCAACAATTGAGAGCTAAGTAGTAGCCACTCTTCATCTCCAGTAAGCTTTACAGGTATTTTATATGCAAAGAAATAGACTCCTTAAAATATGCCATTTACTCCATCCCACCAAATTACAGTGTATAAACAATAATGGTTATTTGCTAAAACATTACTGCACATATTTGTTGTCGCCAAGGAGGTAAGGCCATGAAAAGCAAGGACAAGGTATAAGCTTTTAGTTTTATACCAAGATAATGAACACAAACGGCTTTGTCGATGTCAAACGTGGGACTTCCCTGTTTAACAATATAGGGGTTTGTAATCAAAAGTCTATCACAGCAGTTGAAGTTTTTATTCAGGAAAAAAAAACTGTACTATTGCAATAACACAAATTAAACCATCACCTTCAGACACTCGCATGGAATGTTAAATTAGTGCTGTTCCTCTGGCCAGCAAAGGGAGGAGCAGCCCTATGCAAGGGGAAACCTCCGTGAACTGGCTTCCAGCTTCCTTTTGCTCTCTTCCCCAAAAAAAGGAGTCACCACACTGGTTCTTCTACCTGCCCTTCAAAGTTTAATACAAACCAACGCACCCTGAAAGGGAGCACGGCCAAAAGGACTCACCATAACGGGACATCTTCCTGTGCCACCATTTCCAGCCCAGGACCCAGGGGGAGGAGGGGAGTTTGACTAAAACCTGCTCTTGGAAAGTAACTAAAAAGAAATACCGTGTTCGTGTCAGCCATGTGATGGTGTATGTATGAGGGGTCTATAAGGGAGGTCACACCTTCTTAGAAAAGTAGGGATGTGACTGTCCCCCTGTTCTCAGCACTGGTGAGGCCACCCCTTGAGTCTTGTGTCCAGTTCTGGGCACCTCAACACCAGAGAGATCTGGAGGGGCTGGAGCGAGTGCAGAGGAGGGTAACGGAGCTGGGGAAGGGCCTGGAGGATAAATCTTCTGAAGAGAGATTGAAGGAGCTGGGACTGTTCAGTTGGAGGAAGAGGAGGCTGAGGGGAGACCTCATCACTCTCTACAACTACTTGAAAGGACATTGTAGAGAGGTTGGTGCTGGTCTCTTCTCACAGGGAATTAGCCATAGAACAAGAGGGAATGGCTTCAACCTGCAACAGGGTAGGTTTAGGCTGAACATGATGAAAGAGTTGTTCCCAGAAAGAGTGGTCAGACCCTGGAATGGGCTGCCCAGGGAGGGGGTTGAGTCCCAGTCCCTGACTGTGTTTCAGAGTGGTTTAGCTGTGGTGTTGGGGGATGTGCTGTAGGGGAGGAATTTGTAGAGTTGGGCTGAGGGTTGGACTCACCAAGGGTCTCTTCCAACCTGAATGATTCTATGATTCCATGATATATTAAACCATCACGACTCTGGGTACACTAGTATCAGACTGCACCTTTGGTTTAGTCATGTTCATGAACCAGAATGGCAGGAGAGGTCCCAACATGACCAGCCCTTTGCATTTGCCTCTGTTATATTAAAGATGAAGACGATGCATTTCTAACAGCACAAACAGCTTAAAAGAACATCAGAACATTTCAAAAAATAATTAAAAAAAAAAGGCACCAGTGGTATTTTGCTTAGTTATATTATCCTTTATTATTTTACAATATATTTCAAAAACTTTTACAGATGCCTTAAACTGTTCTACAAGAGCTGCAATACTGTCATAAAAGCACACCTACGGACCGAACGCACAAACAAACTGTAATACCTACTGGTATCGAACCATTAACATCCAAAGGGTGTAGTCTTTTAGTAAACAGATGTGCAGTAATGCAAATGCAAACAGATGTTATTGCAGGAAAAAAATTAAAAAAAAAAAAACCAAACAAAAAAAGACCAACCAAAGCCCAAACTTTGCATTCATGGCTATAGAACAGAGGACTTCTCAAACACGTTTGGTACTGTAACATTCTAGACAGCAATATGAGTAGTATTACAAGAGTTAAAGCAATACATGCCCTGAAAAGCCTGTATTTTCAATCTGTGCGTGTAAACCTGAATCGAAAATGAACTAGATATATTAAAAAACCAACCCATGAGACACCGAGTCTGCAAACAAGCTTTTGCTGCTTCTTTTACCCTAGAATTACACTGAACTTGGGGGGAGGTGAACTCTGACCTGCATTAGTATTTTACATTATCGCTTCCTCAGCACTTCTGTAGCATGATGACAGATTGTGATTTTCTTTTCTTTTAATTGTATTTTATTTTTATTCCTCGTCCATGGGCACGGGGGAATAACTTGGATGTGCGTTGCTTTGTATTTGTGTTTTTCTGAGTCTCCAAGAGGTAAATATCATTAATATTAGAGCAAACACATTACCACAAAAAAGCATGGCATAATGAGGTTTATAACATTATTTCAAGCTCTCAGCCGTGTTTCTCTGGTGCAACAAAGCAGTGGCACTGCAGTTGTCAAGCACTGTGCATTGAATCCTCTCAGGCACACAGCGCTGACTAACAGCTCAGATATATATATATATTCTCTACCTATGGAAATTTTGCTTTTATTATCACTTCTGGTCACAGAAATTACCAAGACGTCTTTTAAACCTATACTGCCTGTAAGTAACAAGGTAAAGCCAATCGTTTGCCTGTGGTTTTAAGCCTATCCAAGCTGGTGTACTTTCACGGGAGTCTCCTCCAAGACATCAGGAAGGAACAGCAATTACAAATCAGATTTGTTAGGTTAAAAAGATAAAAAAGGGTTAAAGCCCAAATTTAAGAGTGTGGCACTGAGGCAAAAAGAGGCATTCAGCTTTATTCTTCAAGTTTACAAAGTTTCTAGTCACCATTAAATATTTGCTGACAGTGAACACCACTTCTTAACCAAATACATCCCCCTGTTCTCTGCAGACAGAGCTGCAATGGGTCATCACTACCTTAGACCACAGCTTTGTTTTTAGTATTTTGCTACAGTCTTCTGAGCTAAACCAGCAGTCAGTGGTATTTATTAGTTATATACACCAGGCAGTCACACCCCTCATTATAAATATGTTCTAGTTTATTTACTGTACAATGTATGTATACATATTCGTGTTTATTCACTCCCTTATTTCTTAAATCTCAAGCACTCCAATGGTTAAGGGCAGGCTGGGGGGTGGGGTGGGGAAATCCATCAATATACATAAAAGGGCTGCAAATTTCAAGTTTGTAGTGATTCTAGTTTAATAGCAAAAAGGGAGCATCATGGTCACACCGAACATGGCTGGCAAAAGTAAAGGCAAAAGTAAGAAAAAAAAAAAGAAAACAATAAAAAAAAAAAAATAGAGTCAGACGATATTTTTCCCTGGAGTCAAAATCTAGAAAATTAAACAAAAAGAACATCAGTCCAAAGGGATGCAGAAATAAAAAGGGCTTTTTTTTTTTGATGCACAACTAGAGCTATTAAGAATTTTTTTTTTTTCACAGAGGCCCTGAGACTTGAGTTAGATGGATTTTCCTTATCGTGTGTTTCATGTGAAGTTAAACTTAAAGCTCTACACGCATAAACATTTGGTATATAAGAGTGGACCCATTTTTAAAAAGTGAAGCAATAAAAATCTACAGGAAAAGCAAAGGAAAGAACAATTTGATCGGAGGCCTCTGTCCTTTGACCGCTGCCCTAGCAGGCTAAACGTCCAATAAAATGTAAAATGCAGCATACGTTTGCTTAATCTAAAATTTTCGTGATGATTTATTGCAAATTGCACTTGGCAGTTCACCACACCAATGGAAAACTGGCCCCCCTGGTGGTTCATTCACACAGTCTTTTAACACCAAATACAAGTCACCAGTAGAAAGATCTCGAGAGAAAGTTTGCTGCTGTGCTGAGCCAGCTCCCTGCACCTTCCGGGTGTGACCCAACACGAGACACCGCTTTGTCCTGCTCCTTACTAGGGCTTTCATCTTCTGGTAAATATTCAGGTAGATCTGTGTTCTGCTCTACTTCCACTGGAGTATCTTGGAAAGGAACCAGCATCTGATAAAATGCAACATGATGAAAACGATGTTAAATGCTCTAACTTAAAAAGAACGAAAAGTACACACAGATACACATTCCGGATGATAAGCATCAATGTTCACACAATGCGCTGGAAGGGACCATTGAAGGTCACCTAGTCCAACCTCCCTGCAGTAAACAGGAACATCTTTAACTAGATAAGGTTGCTCAGAGCCCCATCCAACCTGACCTGGAATGTTTCCAGGGATGGGGCAGCCACAGCTTCTCTGGGCAACCTCTTCCAGAGTCTCACCACCCTCACAGCAAAGAATTTCTTCCTGAGATCTCATCTCAATCTCCCCTTTTTCAGTTTCAAACCATTCACCCTCATCCTACGGCTGCACTCCCTGATCAAGGGTCCCTCCCCATCTCTCCTGGAGCCCCATTAGGGACTGGAAGGGAGATAAGATCTCCCCAGACCCTTCTCTTCTCCAGGCTCAACAACCCCAACTCCCTCAGCCTGTCCTCATAAGCAGACCTGGCTCCAGCCCTCTGAGCATCCTTGTGACCCTCCTGTTGTACGACTCCTCCCCAAGCCCCTCTACAGTGAGAACAGAAATGGAACATACTATGGATCTGGAATATACTATGCTTAGAAGATACACATGAAAAGCTTTGGCTTTACACCAAGAACAAATATCAAATAAAGACACAGCCCTTTTATACTGTAGTTATGAACTAGAAACACTCGAGCAACTGCAGCCAAAAAAAAAAGAGCAAAGAGGTTCACTGTGATCCTTTTCACATCATTAAGGAAACAATTACAGCATTTTCATCCTTCTTCTGAACATAAAGGTTCTATAAAACTCTTCAATGGCTACATGTCCTGACACAGGATACCCTTTATTCTCATTGCAGCACTCCCACTTCTCAGTTTTTTCCTAAAATCAAATACTATGGCTGCAGAGGTGCTGGTATGAAAGAGCTAAAAAAAAAAAACCATTGGTGTTTAAAAAGATACACATCCTACCTCCTCACCACTTTCACTTTTCACAACTTGCTGTGCCTTCATAACTTTGGTTGATGCAATGGCCGTTGCCAACGCCTGCAAGGACACAGGAAACAAAAAAGCAAGAGCTCAGTGGGACAGCAAGCAACGAGGTGAGGATCTGGAGGGTTATTGAGCGCTTACCTCTGCTTTTAAGTCTGAGCGAATTCGGACCACGCACCTCTGAACAGCCATTTGAAAGGTGAAACTAATAACTCCTTTGATTTTCAACAAGGCTTCTTCGCAAAGATTCCTCCGAGACTAAACAGACAAAAAAGAAACGAACACAAAACCCACAACTGAAGTACCTGGAGAGTGCTCCATGGGGAAATGCTCACAAGTCATTGCTAAGGAATTCCCGCAGGGCTGAGGGCAGGTGTTTTTGTAGCAGAACTCAACAGCGTTTTTTGTAGAGGACAAACTAAGACTTACATTTTAGTGCACACCTACCAGACTCTCCTGCTATGAAGTCAAGAAAAAAAAATTGCTTACACTTTAGAAGTCAAAGAAGGATGGAATCAACTGTAAGTAATTAGAGAAAACTGCTGAAAAGCAAAGAATGTTTTTCTCCGTATGATCAGCTAAACAGTCCCCTCTGGTTAAGTCCTGACTGAGTGAAGTGCTCGCTGATGAGTCGTTAGTGTTTCAGTTGCTATTTATCAGGCACCTTGCCTCCAACCTGACGGAACGCATCAGAGCGGCCGCTGGATCTTTCAGCCGCTTGTTTCATCTGGGGCAGCTCAGGGACATCAATGCGCAGCGTAAGCTTTAATTCTGATTTCCGTGGGGAAAAAAACCACAATATTTGGTTGATAACCCAACGGAATGTTATGTTTAAAGCAAGTGACATCACCTGCTGTGCTGTAACATCACATTGACCTGTACTGGTTACAGCTGTTCTACATTAGCTTAGAACGATGTTATTTATGGGTTGGGGGCTTTTTTTCCCCTCCCCTTTTAATATCTGCACAAGGTGGTTATAACAAAAAGGGTTAAAATACACTTGGAGAGGCTGCTTAGGAGAGAAAGGGGGGAAAAAGAAAAGGGAAAGCTGTCCCAGAAATAAACTGCCCACCTCACACAGTAATGAAGTGCTTAACTTTTACTGCAAGTTTCTGCAAGGCTTTAAATAAAAAGCTATTTCGAAGCATATTTATATTAGTCAT
Source organism: Nycticryphes semicollaris (assembly GCA_013400055.1). Taxonomy (NCBI): domain Eukaryota; kingdom Metazoa; phylum Chordata; class Aves; order Charadriiformes; family Rostratulidae; genus Nycticryphes; species Nycticryphes semicollaris. Next base: position 169,669 of record VXBJ01000916.1, on the reverse strand, counting down.
CAAATAATTATTGGTCAGTACTTGGGATAGTTTCGTGCACAAGTAAATTAAATTATTTTAATATCTGGAAGAAATAACCCTAGCAGGTTTGGGGATTTTTTTTTTTTTTAGCAGTTTACCATATATATTGAAACAATTCATTTGTGTAAGTTTAAGCATTGAAATAATTAACATTTTTGGACAGTTAAAAAAGAAATAACATTGCTGGATAGTTTCCATTTCTCATAAATAGGGAGTATTTGATGCAATGATGATAGTGAGTGCGTGACTGAAAGTCAAAACTACCCTTAGACACAAGCAGCAAGGCATGTGCAGCTTATTAGCCTAAATAAATAATTTATGCTCAAGATGGGCGGATAGAAATCCTGTGGCAGAACTTGGCTTTTTTCCTCTGAGACCCCAGGTTAAGCCACAGGCACCTCAGTTTCAGAGGAAGCTTTCCTTGATCAGAAAATTAGATCCTAAAATAAAAACACCTGACCCCACACTAAACAACTGACCTTTCCCCTCCCTTCCTGAATTAATCAATATCTGCTATTTGAGGTTTCAAAATCCACAAGCGCTTGTAGGATTTGCAATCTTTCCTAACAGCAGCTTCTTGTTTCACATCTAGAAGACAAAAAGAGAGGTAAACTGAGAATTATGCCTTTCGGTATGATGTCTTTTACCACTCCTACGGGTCGCCTAATATTCTTTGCCAGTAAAGTCAGGACACAACTGTTGAATGAAACTAAGCTACTTTTGTTGTTCTCATCCTTCATCGTTCTCCCAGTCCCAGTTTATCCTGATGCTTAAAAAGAGCATTACGGGGATGTTTAACTGCTGGGTGGGCACCTGGAGTATCACTGACACCTGGTGAAACACAGAGCTGTGGACATGGAGAGCCATCTCCAGCCAGCAACGAGCTAAGAAAACACACTGGTGCACTCTGGGCAGCTACAGGAGACTGTGGTTTTGCTCTCTGGAGCTGAATATCTAAATATCCTACATTTTCTCAGCACAACTTTGCCTCAGAATTTAAGAGAGAAGCTCCATGCATCTCCCTAAAGTTCCGAAGAACACAAAGAAACCCTTTTAAGGTCGAATCTACCCAGAGTACCTGAACTCACAAAGCAGAAAGTGCCTTAGATTTCTTGGTCGGAGGTACCTGTGAACAAAGAAATCAGCTACAAGCTTCAAACCAAACCAAACCGAACAGAAGACAGGCAATTGGACTGAATTTAAAAAATAAAACCAACTTCAGAGTACAAAAGCCAACGGTGTCAACAAAGCCACAGCCTTTCCAGCCAGAGCAAGAGCTGGAAGGGCAAAACTGTAAAAAATATTTACTTTGCATAAAGTGAGCTAGAGCAGCATGTTCTTTCTAAAGGAATTAAGCAGGGTCTCAGGAAACCAGTACGACAGGCGTGTTGTTGATAAACTGGGGGCCTGTGGACACGCTTACTTGGCAAAACGTAAAGGCACAAAGGCAAAGGATCAGGTTTGATCACATTTAAAATGGGTAGAAAACTGAAGATACAGAGTCCGGAGGGCACTTGTGGATAACGTGCTTAAACAGCCTACATGCTGTTTGGCAGCCGTAAAAAGGCAAAGGTGGCCCTGGGGTGTTATCTGCAGGGGTTCGGTAGATAAATCCAGAGAAGTTATTCTGACATTCCATAAAGACTCAGTGAGACCTCATTAACTCAAATGCCATTCTGGTCACCACAGTAGAAAAGATCTCACAGACAATGAAAAGATGGAGCAAAACCAGCTCGAAACAAGCAAAACAGAAGACAGAATTTCTAAATTAAGAGTAATTAAAAACAAAAACAAACCAACAAACCTAAACAACAAAACAGTGTCTGAAATCTCTCCTAACTGAAAGGGAGTGGGTTTCTTATCTCAACACAGCGATACAACCACAAGACATCCTGAAGTGAAACTGCTGAAGGTACCTTGCTTGAAAAAGGAAAGAAAATTAGGAGAGGTAGAAACAGAATAAGATTTATTTTAGAGTCATTAGAAAGCAATCAACGAAACTACCTGGAAACATCTTTTTTTAGATATTCTGAGTAAGCTCAATTTATGCAACATTTTACACCAATCTTGTGATTCAAACTGCAGTTCACAGGAATTGCCGACAACTGATGATGCCGCACCAGTAGCCAGAATATGTTATTTTTTGTGGGTAAAATACGTCTCAGTACAGCATCCCTTACTTACACAAATGCTGAAGGTTTCCTTACCGAATCATCGAGGCCATCTATATGCAGAACCACCGTCTTGGCACGCTTGTTTGTGCTGCCAAGGAAAAACTGAGCTTTCCGGCGACGATAATTCATCTCATTCACGTTGTCCGTATCCGACGTATTGGAAGACTGAAGGATATCATAGACTTCAGAAGCTAAAAGTTTAGTCTCCCCTGGCGTGGTGGTCCTTAAAGAAAAACAAGGCGTTAAGATTGGTAAATATTTGCTTTGACCTAATCCAAACAACTTGCAACTGGAACACTCCACGTGCTGCAGAAATACGATGACAGCACACAGGAAACATATTAAAAGGGGAGAGGAAAATTAGGTAGAAGCATTTCCTTTCTCATACTCTAAATTTTATGTCAATCTGAAGCAACTCTGTCTTTTCAACCACCACCAATACAATTTACATCAGTCTGACAACTAAAACCATGGCAATAGATACTCACCAAATCACTGTTACCGTGTTCGTGTTGGAGTTGGGGTTTTTTTAATGCATAAGATCTCCAACTGCCTCGTGACACATCTCCTTTCCCACTTTCCTTGCTCCACAACAAAACCAATTCCTCTGCAGAACTCTACTCTTTCCAAATATTATCTTCTCCAAAGTTACTGAGCATCAACAGCAAAGCAGAATCCCAGATATTCTTAAAAGCATCCAAAGGTTATTTCTGATTAGACTGAAATTTATGGTATGAACTATACGGCAGCATTATTTTTAGACAGGAAAAAAAAAATATGTAGATAATGGGCCGGATATACATTAATTTCTTATGATTAATTAAAACTAATTTGAATAAGGTACTCATCTAAATCTGTTGTCCAAATTCGGCCCTGTTTTAATTGCGCCAATGATTTAAAGCACTGTGCAGAAACAGAATTATTATCGCATCAACTTGCAATTAATCTTAAAACGATGAGTGACAGCTGCGCTGCTTTGGTTAGCAAACACGAAGTAAAAAGTACCTTTAGCTACTACAGCATCCAAAGAAAAAACAGAAAGAGGGGGTAGCAAGCAAACAACCAAAACCTAAAAAAAAAAAAAAGCGAAGAATTTCAGTGTATGTTTGATTTTCAACACACACTTACGTTCTGCTTGTCTACAGTGAAGAAAATGCTTCTGTTAATTCACAGGAACAAGCCCTGAGAGCTCACAAAGATTTCAACTTCAAGCCCTTCCATAATCTATTAGATAAAGTAATAGAATTCTAGACGATGAAGCCGTGGGAGCTGATGGCTTGAGGTAGTAATAAATTAACTTGTGCAGAAGTGACCCCTTATCCAGACACTAAAAAATCCGCCCAACTCTTAGTTTTGGCAAATTCTTTCAACAACAACAAAAATCCTGTCCGTATCAAGTGATTTACAATAGAGGACCTTTTTCTTCACTATTTTTTTTGCTAAGTTTAAATACACATAACTAAGCACACTACTGAAAATATCGCTATCCCACCTACGGGGAAGAGTTTTTGCTTGGAGAGAACTGTACTACTGCATCCCAGAGTTAAGTGAAAATCAGAAAGATAAATGAGAAATAAAATACACTTAATGTTAGCCATTATATATGCATATACAGGCATAAGCAAAGAGAATTTAAAGTGCATTCAAAATGAAGAGTTCAATAAAATATGCCAGCAAGTATAAAATATGTGAGTGCCTAAAAGTGAAAAAACAACAGTAATTTTCACATTTGGTGTTCCCAATGATAATATTAGGATAGTTCTCAAAAAACTAATGACCTGAGCCTAACTGTACTATTGAAACAACCTGTGGATTTGAAAACCCCAATTAAAATCTGCTCTTATTTGATACAAGCATTCTAAAGTATTCCTGCAGCAAGTCTATACAGGTAAGCACACACGTGCTTAAAACAAGCCACTCAGATAATTTTCTCTGTTTTCCCAGAGGATTACTACTATCTACCACTAAAATGGAGATAATAACTCTCACTACCGCTCTTAACATTTAAAATATATATATATATAATCCCCAAGTACAAGATTTTAATATATAGAGAGTTTGCTGCAAAAGAAACAGCAACAGCTCGCTGTGTAGTAACAAGCGGCGTGAAACCCAGACCCTGCACTACGAGGGCAAGAACAACAGATGTCAGGTCAGACCATCAGACTGCAAAACAACCCCCAGCAAGGGTATAAAACAGTTTTATTCTGCAGTAGAACAGCACTGCGCTTTCAGCAACTCGGTTAAAGCAAACTAAGATCCACGAAATTCCCCAACAAAGCCTTCCGCGCTTTTTAGCGTAGCGGTAAAACGAGCGAGCACAAGTCTTGCAGCGAAGAGTTCTTCTTTCATTTAAGTAATTTATACAACAGCTATAAAAAGAAATAGAAACCTTATCATCAGACCAGATGTAAGGAAGAAGTTCTTTGCACTGAGGGTGGTGAAACACTGGCACGGGTTGCCCGGGGAGGTGGTAGATGCTCCATCCCTGGGAACATTCAAAGGTCAGGCTGGACGGGGCTCTGAGCAACCTGATCGGGTTGAAGATGTCCCTGCTCATTTCTCAGAGGTTGGACTAGGGGACCTGAAAAGTCCCTTCCAACCCAAATCATTCTATGATTCTACGATGATTCCATGATCTTTAAGGAAAAAAAAGTATCTAGAAGTATAATAAACCCTCTCAAAATCGAGAAGACATTCAACGCGGACTCATTTTTATACGCTGTACTGGAAACAAAAATATAAAGAGTGGATGTTTTTTTTTAAAAATAAAGCTAATATATGGGTTGTGGTTTTGTTGCCTGAAATGAGAAAAAAATTGTAACCTCAAGAGAAGAGGGTTCTGAGGGCACTGACCCGGCAGGTCAGCAGTTTCACACACTGCTGCTCCAAACTGTCAGACCAAGTCTCCTACCGCCACCGGAGCAGCAGGAGGGACCCCTCCCTCATCTTTCTGCCACCCCCACTCCCACTCGAGTACAGCACTTCAGTCACCACTAAAGGGGATAAGGACATAACATAAAGTCACTCTGCAATTAAGAGATTTGAGAACCATCCATCACGGGAACAACTTCCTCAGGGACATGGGTAGAGAGTCTCCCAGGGTGCTGGATCATCTCAGCCCAGGTTCCCTCTCTCAGGAAAGGCTGGTCCAGACGATCTCTGGAGGTTCCTTCCAGCCTGGGCTGTTCTACGATTCTGTGACTCGTGTTCTGGCACCCTGCTAGGGAAATGGTAGTCTCTAGTCAGAGCAGAGTGACAGTCAGTAAGAGCTGGTTGCCATCTCCTACAGAGGTGGTAACATCTTACATTACTTCAGCAAGATTCAGAAGATGCCTGCCAGAAACCCAAACCTTTAATTTTCACTGTCTTCTTGAATCTTTTTCATCCTAGATTGCTGCCTGTTCCGCCCATTACGTTCACCCAAGGCTGGCCATGTAAGCAACAGAAACACAGATTCCAAGTGACGTGTGCTGTCGGAAGAGGATACAAGAAAGAGTTCTCATTTTCTTCACAACTAAGAAAAAAAAAACACTTTGCAAACATGAACCAAGTGCTGCAGAGGCTTAATCACCATAACAAAGACATTTGAAAAAGTTTTAGCTAAACTTAAAGGACTCGAAAATTACCGGTCTCCGACTCCACAAAGTTTTCTGTGATGTGGGTTAAGTTTGGGTGCTTGGACAGAACGCGTAAGCAGTATATAGCATTATGGCTGTGCAAACAGCACGTGACTTCAGTATAAACACAGCGTCATAAATCATAACAGAAGGGCCCCAACAACCTTCCCAGCGTAGCTGTGTCTGCTGGAAAGGTAACAGAGTTCTGCTTCTTCCTGTAGAAAAGCACAAAGGCTGAGAAAGACCAATATATTTTTGGAGAAAGTCAAGATGTAAATGTGTATAAAAATATACTGGGTTTATGTATCACAGAATCATAGAATGGTTTGGGTTGGAAGGGGCCTTAAAGACCATCCAGTTCCAATCCCCTGCCATGGGCAGGGACACCTCCCACCAGACCAGGTTGCTCCAAGCCCCATCCAGCCTGGCCTTGAACCCCTCCAGGGATGGGGCAGCCACAGCTTCTCTGGGCAGCCTCTTCCAGTGTCTCACCAACCTCACAGCAAAGAATTTCTTCCTGAGATCTCACCTAAATCTCCCCTCTTTCAGTTTAAAACCACTACCCCTTGTCCTGTGGCTACACTCCCTGACCAAGAGTCCCCCCCCCATCTCTCCTGTAGGCTCCCTTTATACCTGTGTGTGTGTAAAAGACCACCCTATCAACAGCTGTAATACTCTATGTATATATATTAAAATGAACTCACATGTAGATTATACACACACTGCTGCATCAGATGGAACAGATGCACCCATAACCCTGCCCCAAGTACAACAGAGCCTGTGCACAAGCACAGAAACCATTCCATGCATTCCCACAGTGGCAACACATGGTGCTCTAAAGACTCATCAGCCAAACAGATAACACTCTATAACAGCATTTCCTTAGTGCTTCTACTGAGTTTATGACCTAGAGACAAGAGGTTTTCAAATTAAAGAGGGTATCGTTCCTTGCCAGAGATTCAATTACATTCCAGATCCTACCAAAAGGAGATTTGTGTCATTTAATTCTCAAAGTCTCACTTTTACAGCGACGCTGCTGTTGGTTGTGCTGCCTCAGTCTGTGCCCTACCCACACCAAGACGACAAAGTTCATTACCCATTCATAAATTTCGAGGCCCTCGATAACCTTTGAATGATCACCTCAACCCCTGAGAAGAATCCTAGAATGGTTTGGGTTGGATGGGACCTTAAAGATCATTGAGTTCCAACCCCCATGGAAGGTGATGGAACAAAGCTGGAAACCACTTCCTCTAAGCACACGAGGGACAAGAAGGTGACCAGGAATGGTAAGAGTGGATTCACCATGAGGAAGTCCTGCCTGACCACACTGAGGGCCTTCTACAATGAAATGAGTGGCTTTGTAAATGGGGGAAAGCAGCAGATACTGTCTTTTGACATTGTCTTCTAGACAATCCTCATAAAGAAGCTGATGAAGTATGGAGAGGGTGAGCAGATAAGAAGGGGGACTGAAAACTGGCTGGGTGGGCAGGCCCTGAAGGTGGCGGGTCATCTGGATCATTACATCTAGCTGGAGGCCAGTATCTAGCAGCGTACCTCACGGGTCAATACTGGGTCCAATCCTGTTCAATATCTTCATTAACTATCTGGGTGACAGAGCAGAGGGGACCCTCAGCAAGTCTGCAGATGACACAAAACAGGAAGGAGTGGCTGATAACGCCAGAGGGTTGTGCTGCCATTCAGAAGTACCTCTGGTAGGCTTGAGAAATGGGCTACCAGGAACCTCACGAAGTTCAACAACGGGGAGTGCCAAGTCCTGCATCGGGGGAGGAACACCACCAGCCACCAGTACAGGCTGGGAACGGACCAGCTGGAAAGCAGCTTTGAGAGAAAGACCTGAGGGTCCTGGTGGACATGAAGTTTAACATTAGTCAGCATGTCCTTGTGGCAAAGAAGGCTAATGGTGTCCTGGGCTGCATTAGAGGAGCGTTGCCAGCAGGTGGATGGAGGTGTGATCCTTCACTCCCTTTATTCCACGCTGGTGAGGTCACACATGGAGCGCTGTGTCCAGGTCTGGACATGCTGGAGGGTCTGATAGAAGCAGACAAGAGCTATGGACACTCTGAAGGGTCTAACAAGAGAAGGTGAGGAAGATGATTAAGGGGCTGAGGAGAAAAAGCTGAGAGAGCTGGGACTGTTCTGCCTGGAGAAGGAAAGGTTCAGGGGGATCTCATCAATGGATATAAATACCTGAAGGGAGGGTGCAAAGAGAACAGAGCCAGGCTATTTTCAGTGGTGGCCAGGCCCAGGACACAGACAAGGGGCACAAACTGAAACACAGGTTCCCTCTGAACATCAGGACACGCTTTTCCACTGTGAGAGTAACCAAGCACTGAGACAAGTTACCCAGAGAGGCTGTGGAGTCACCATCCTTGGAGACTCAGAAGCCATCTGGGCAATACAGTTCAGGTGGCCCTCCTTGAGAAGGGGGGGGTGGACCAGATGCCCTCCAGAGGTCCTTTCCAAACACAGGCATTCCGTGAGTCTGTGAACACATATTAGAAACTGAGAAGTCATTAGGTAATTTCAAACAGCAACGTACATGGAGCACATCCATTTTTACCTACTTGTGGATATCTATTTATTCAGGCTAAGAGTAGAAGTTAGGCTTTTATGTAAATAAAGCAAAAAGGCATTTAATTTTCCTGTCAACTATTTTCCTTACATATTGTCTTCCTGAGAGTTTGGCACAACAACATACGTAACTCTTAATGCACCTAAGAATTAGGAAGACTGGAATACAAGCAGTTGTGTAATTTTATGTTGGATTCAGGAATTTCCTGCTCCCATATTTACATTTATGGTTCACTGCTCCGTCCTATATTGGTTTATCTTAAAGCATCATGAAACTAAAGGCAAGGGCATATGGAAAAAGGGGAGGCTTCCTTAAAGTCAATAACGAATTTGCCAATTGCTCTTTCAAATGTTCTCACTTCAGCTTAAAGCACGATCTTACCAGCCACAGTCATCAAGGAAAAGTTACTGAGCTTATTAACACCTTACAAGAACAATTTAGAAATTTTTAATACACACACACACAAAAAAAATCAAATAGTCTACTGGTTCAAACATGACATTGATTTCAGGAAACCAGTGCTCCCAATTTTCTCCCTCAGTCTACAGCGCTTCATTGTAATTTTACTTAGCACAGTAACTGTGTTTAGTGGATTCAGCACAGAGCCAAAAACGAGATGACACGGGAATACCAAAGAAGTATTTTAATCTCAAGTAATTTCACCACACAGATCAGAATCTCAATGTATACAAACTCACGCAGGGGATTACATTTTTCTTTTCTTCTCTCTCTTAACCGAATCCGATCTAGTTCAGTACTCAAGTTGTCATCTCAGCAAAGTTTAAAAAACCAAAAATAAATGTAAAAGCAACTCCTGGATTTAACAGTCTTATCACTGAGAAATCCCAGGCAAGTCAGTGAATGCAACAAAGGCCTGAATGCATAATTTTTTCTTCAGAATACTAGGTTGAGAGCTTCCATTTCTAGAATGACCAAGCACCTTTCTGAAAAAGTCTGAAAAAACCCTTATGATCACATAGAAATAGATATTTTCACTCGATCCCAATTTTTTTCATACATGCAAGCACTGCCCCTGTAAGGCAAAACTAATATTTTTCCCTAGGAGCCCAAGTACTGATATTTTCAACCATCATTTTATTTCTGTGGTGAACCTCAGTCACTGCAATAAACGTAGGGACCTGATATGACACAAAAAAGCCCCAAGTAAGAATGTAATGGATTGGCATGAATTCTATCTAAATATGGTTTTGGGTAGAGGCAGCTGTATTAGACACCTTAAAGCATACACTCAGTACATATTTATCATGGATTTAATTATGGTTAAAGAAGGCTAACAATTTTATATTCCTATCAACTATGCTTTAAGACCATCGATGTATCTGTTTCCAGATGACCAACTTCATTCAGAGCTCATCCCTCCTACATTTAAAGATAAAATTGTCTCTAGCAATAATTAAAGGGAGCAGCAAGCTGCAAAGAACTGCTACATCCTGTAAGGGAGGGTGGGAAATCACTAATCCTCGGTTCTAGAAGTGAGACACAGTGATTGACACAGTTTTGATGAAAACTTTGAGCATGAATGACAAGCCTAAAGAAAGAGCATGGTATTAGAGAAAAAGCAATCTGCTTCGAGACAGTTATCTGATCTGGCTGTTTTTCTGGCTGTTCTGCTCCAGTGCCAGGGCAAGATCCTTTCTTATCTCCAAGAACGCTGCTCTTTCTTGTGAGCTTTTGGTGCACGCCATGATACGGTGGGCTCACAAGCATATGGCTGCTCTCCTGACTCATTTCCAGGGAACAGGCAAGTCATTCTGAAAACAACTTGGAAAAAAAAAGAGCATTACTTCAGCACACACTTTCTCACAGTCCCAGCACGGTGCTACGACCACCCTACCCATTACAGTGCACCTCGCTTCCCTCTAGCGCCAGAGTACCCAGTAAAGACCTGATTAACGCTTTACAGCAGCTGACTTCTTTTCTTAAAGGCAAGAAGACAAAATCCTCAAGAATACAGGCAGCAGGGTCCTTATGTTGGCCAACAACAACACATCAATCGTACCAGTGGGTTAACAACAGGTAAAATAATTCACAGGCTTAGAATTGGAAAAACAATGGAACCCGTAGGACTGGGCAAGTTTGAAGTGAAGTGCTGAGGGACGTAGGTCTTTTCAGTCTGGAGAAGGTAATAGAAAAGAAGACTTAGGGGGGATCTTATCAATGTTTATAAATACTTAAAGGGTGGGTGTCGGGAGGAAGGGGCCAGTCTTTTTTCAGTGGTGCCCAGGGACAGGACAAGAGGGAACGGGCACAAACTTGGAACATAAGAAGTTCCATCTGAACATGAGGAGGAACTTCTTTCCTGTGAGGGTGGCAGAGCCCTGGAACAGACTGCCCAGAGAGGTGGTGGAGTCTCCATCTCTGGAGACATTCCAAACCTGCCTGGACACGTCCCTGTGCAACCTGCTCTGGGTGGACCTGCTCTGGCAGGGAGTTGGACTATGTTCTCCAGACGTTCCTTCCAACTCCATATCACTCTCTGAACCTCTGTGAACAGGAAAAACAATAGAACCTGTAGGACTGGATGAGTTTGAAGTGACAGACTGGATGTCCAAATCCAAACCCCAAGCAGCCAAACTCCTCGACGAATCTACCTACAGCCTGAGCGCAGCTGTGTTATGTGACTGCACTCCAACGGTACCAACCAACGTGCCAGCTCCACGTCACCCTTATTTACTCCAAGGCTGTCACACCATGGAAACAAGGTAAGGTCAGACATACTTTCCTAGAACACTTTCTAAACCTGCAAGATGCCCTGCAGCTTGGCAAGTCTTCCAGACTCTGCTCACACCGCCGGCTGGGACAATTGGAGCAGGGGACACCAAGCTAAGAGAAGTTGTGAAAGCAACAATGTCAGACCTGATGTCTTGAAATTGGGTTTGTACTAAACAAGAGGTACCTCACTGAAGTAAGAAGCAAGGATTGGATTTCCTAACGCCGCTTCCAGCATGATTTAAATCACATGCCTACTGACCCTGGAAATTTAGAGAAATCCCGTGTAAACGCTGGGATGTTCTGAAGGCTGCTGAAAAACAAGGAAAAGGCTAAATATTAAAAAGTTATGAATCTAAGTAAAACCACGCTGCAATCCCATTAACTGCTATAAAATCAGTGACTGCAAACTGAATAATTACCCATTCTTACAGCATTTCCCTGCTTCATTCTATTGTCCTCCCATCACCAGAAGAGACCAAACTTTGAAGAATGGGATAACAGATTTGAACATATGCCATATGTTTAACCCAGCTATTCATCCAATTTTGTTTAACTCTTGCTATTTATATGCTAAATGGAAGATCAACTTCTGATCTTCCACAGCTTGGTATCTACCATATGGACACATTCTCCATCTCAAGAAAAAAAATAAATAAAAAATTAAAAAAAAAACCCAACTCCAAGGCCTGTTACTCAACTAAACTCCAAAGGCTTCAGAATAGCATTTGCTAGACAAGAGTCTGCATAACAGACACAAACTCCACGTTGAATTTCACAGTAACCAGTTCCAACATCTTGCCTGCTAATGAACAGTAATCATTTAATGGACTTAATATGGCAGACATTTTATTTGTTGTATGGCTTCAACAAATTGCATTAAGGTTAAAACAAAAAAAAAACAAACAAACAACTTAAGGGCATCGACTCTTTCTGGTCCTTTTTGTGGAAGATATCAAATATTGGCATTAGAACACCAGTCCATCCCAGTAATAACGCTGTAGTAAGCTGGTAGAAGTATTGGTAGTGCTGGAATCAGGCTTTGTACTGAAGCATTTTAGGAACATCTTAAAGGAAACCAAATATAATGTCTTGTATTACCAGCATGTAATAATATACTTAAAGCATTAAGTATTCCATATTATTGTATGATGACAGTATATAATTATCTAGAAAATCCTTTCATGTGTTAAAGAAACCACAGTTTATTTTTCACAGCTTTTTCCAGCTACCTGGAAAATCAAATGGAAATCTTGCTGACAAAGACACTGTAGGATGTACTGCAAGAACCCCAAAAGTATAACATCACATTCCTGAACAGAAATACATTTAATTAGGAATAATACATTCACTTTGCAGTAGATGTTCCAGAGTAAAATTTACTTTTTCTGAAATAACAGCTCCATTTAGAAACCACTAGGGAAGACTGTTTCCTCATTAACATTTTTGAGGCACTTCCCTTTGTGTTTCTCATTGCCTATAATACAATCCAGACACAGTTTAATGGGAAAAAAAATACACGTATTTCATAGAAAAAAGTAAAAAACCAGGGACAAGTATCACCATGTCAACCCAGCTTTTAAATCCCTCCAGGGATGGTGCCTCAACCCCTTCCCTGGGCGGTCCATTCCAATACTTAATAGAACCCTTTCCATGTAAAACCTCCCCTGATGCACCTTGTGGCTGTTTCCTTTTGTCCCGTCGCCTGTGACTTGGGAGAAGAGACGGACCCCCAGAAAGCTGTGCATTAACTGGGAGTGTGGCACAGAAACCAGTAACAGAGGTAGCTGGTCCGCCGTTGCGCTGAACGTGCACATGTCCTGAACCAGGACACTAAAAGCCCGTCCTGCCAAACCAGTATTGCATTGAACTGGTTATACCTGAAGTGTCTGTGGATGGACAGTACCTGAAGTAAACTGAGCCAGACACCAGATGATGAAAAGCCACGCAACCGACGGCCCCGATACAAACGCCAGATACCAAGTGGAATGGTGTAAGGTAAAAAGTAGTAGCTTGGAGAGCAAGAAGTGAAACACATCTGTATTCCTGATTGCTGTCAAAAATATCACAGCAGCGGTTACACACAACAATAACAACAAAAAATTAATCATACAAACACATAAAGCCAAATCTAAACCTTTGCAGACAGAAACTGCTACCCATATAGAACTCATTACGCAACCAAGCCGTGTGCAAGCAGGAACCATGACTTTGTAACACCTCTTTGCCTACAAAGAGGTCCCAAGACACAAAAAAAAAACCCCAAACCAAACCAAAACACACCCCATAAAACCAAAATACATCGAGAACATCTTGTAGGGCACGGGGCAGACCCTTCCATTTGGTCACGCTTTCGTATTTCTCTCAGCGACCAATCCTACACAAACAAACCCACGCTCATCCTCGCCGTCACTTCTCACAATGAACCTTTAGAACAGGTGCTGATATGACTGCTAATTCCCGTTAAGCCCTGCAAAAACAAGAATCCACAGCAATATTACAACTTTTTTTATTTAGTAGTTCCATTTCAGCTGTTGGCAGTCAAGGCTTGGACTGTTCTTAAAAACGACATCCACCTTTCCAGACCTTTAAATCTTAATTTTTTTTTTTAATCTCAGAAAAACCTGTAAGATTCTCCCAGAAAGCCCATTGCATCATGACTGGTTAACACCAATACTGTAAAACTAGGATCTTACCCATTTTCATTACTTAAAGCTTTTTGTTTTATTTATGGTTACTAGTCATACCTGTGCCCACACCTCTCTGTTGATATCCTGACTTCTTATGTCCTTCAGAATGCTAAATATACTACAGGAATACAAAGAAAAAGAAAGATCTTGAAACATCTTTTAATGATGAACTGTAAGAAAATCTGAACTTCTGTTAGTTTGCCACGACCCACAAGGAATAGATGCCTTGGTGATCTGGGCAGGCCACAGCACTGAACCCATTCCCTCCCTTGCCCCTCCACTCCTTCCTACGTATAATCTTTTCCAAATACCAGGAAGCTGCCTGACAGACAAAGGGAGCATTCAGCCACTTACAACAAATAACATGGTGTATTTAAAGAGAACACGCTGAGGTTTCTCCTCCATTACCTAATATTTCATTGATTTGAGCTTTTTTTTTTTTGGCAGAGGATGCTTTTTCAAAAATAACTTCAAAACGCACTTTGTTTCTGAAACCTGCAAGATAAACAAAAATATACGATACAAATGTTCCTTAAAAAAAAAACCAAACAACCAAAACTAGGGGTGAGGGAGAGGGATATTCACAGAATCATAGAACAGTTTGAGCTGAGCCACTTTGCTTACCAACGCTGAAAACACCCCAGCCTGTAGACATCTCCCTGCTGTGACCGTCTATTATTAATAAGGACTGAGCAGAGTGGAGCCCCACAGCCCAGAGAAGATGCACCAGCAACCAACAGGGCAATTTTCTAGAACCTTCTAACACACGAAACGTAACCAAGTGGGTAAGACAAGGAGGCTTGTGAGAAGTATCTGGGAAGGGAAGGCCTGTGAAGTTGGCGTGGAATAGACAGAGAGACGGGTGCCTTACTCTTGCTCCGCTTGCCGTACGCTGAGATTTGTAAATCAGTTCTAAAAACAAAGATTTTGGAACTTCCTGCCCACAGGAATACTTCAGACATGGGATAACTATGGTTTTCTCTAAAAATACAACTTCACATTACAGAATCACAAATAAGGTGGAGTCCAAAAAATAATCACGCAACAGAATCAAGCTGCCCATTACTCAATCTCAACGATTTCTCAATTTTCATGGGTAAAAAAACCCCAATTACTGAGGATAACAGTTGTGGTTTGGGCTGGACTGGCCACTGAAACTGAAATAATACTACGTGATTCAAGTAGAGAAAAATAAAATCTCTACAGTCTGTAAAAAGCTATTTCCTTCCCCTTTGCAGATGAGAATTTAAGGATTCCAATCAATAACAAAAATGTATAAATGCAGGAAGCATGAAAAGTTTTAACTGTCATTTCTCACCAAGTGTTATCCTGAAGCCCGTTATGATACGGCAACATCCCCTTCATCATCAGACATCCCTTTAAATAGCTAGTTTGCTTTCCTGCTAATTAATACACGGCCTTTGCCCTCTCTTCCCCCAACCATCCCTCCTTTCTCACAAAGGAGAAAAAGCAGAATGTCACACAACAAAAATGAAAAAAAAACAAGCTACTGTAATGTTACATCCCTACTACTTTAATTTCAGCAAATTCTACCTGAAATACTTGGCTTTCTTTTTTTTGTCAGACATCGTACATTTCAACTTTGCTGCTTTCAACAAATAATTACATTTTCAAGACGTATAGGTAATTAAGACTACCAAAAATTAAAATGGAGTAAGAAGTTAGCAATTATAGACTGCATGTCTTTTACCAGATCTGCGAGGGACTCTAATTAAACACATATTAATTGCCCTAATCTTCTTAGGCAAGTAATAAATTGGAAGAGCTGATTAATGCACTGGATTTAGTTCAGCTTGTTAAATCTGACACCCTGGCAAAGGAAGACTATCTCGAGAAGCTCTTTTAGCTAAGTAATTGGAATTTTACTCTCAGTAATTTGCCGTTCCATAATAAGAGCTATTTAGTATATTGACTCTTCATCAGTTGTTTTTTTTTAAAAATACATGTTAGTTATATTTAAACAGTACCATTATGCTGCTCATAAAGATTATGAAAAATTATGAACTTTGACCTTTACTGTCCATCAAAAGTCACTTTCGCACTGAGCACAAATTAGTATTTTTCCTTGTAGGCTATAAATCCTAATTAATTTTAATTCTAGGAGCTGCTAATAACATTTTATAAAGTCCATACGGACACATTAAGTCCTTCATACAATTCATAAAGCCAGCAACTAAACCCGATTTCAATATTAACTAACTGCTGAGGACTGTGGGAACACAACGAAACACCATTCTCCACCGAGCCTCAAATTCTCCTCTCCTTTTTATCTACTGACACAAACACTTCTACACTTGCACTCACAGGGCAAGGGATGAACCCGGTGTGTGACAGCAATAAAGCAGTATCAGCCATAAAAAAAAATAAAATTAAAAAGTTTGGAAACCTGGAGGTGGGGATTTCAGAAGTCTGATTTCTGTCCAACAGAGTTACTGCTCTTCACTTGTAACACAGAAAGATGCATCAGGTTTCATTTAAAGATAAGCAGATGTGGATGAACAAATAAGAAATCTCCCCTGCTAAGGAAAAAAAAAAAAAAACCAGGACGTATAGAATAGGGCAACAGAAATTTTTTATATATAGAAAACATTTTGAAGTATTCCATAAAACTTGAACAGCTTCTCATATGTCTTAGAAAATGTGGAAGTGTGTAAAGCCTTTCAGATGAAGTATCTCAAAGTCATACATGTTCCAAATCAAGTTCAGTCTGAAAAAAAAAATAATTATCCTAAATGTATAAATAACTCACTGCCTTCAGATTTTTGTTCTGTACTCCTCAGAGCTGACATTTCATATTTCTGCTCTAGAGCCTCTAAGTTCCAGTCTCCACATCTAAAATCTGTTCCTCTTCTGTTCGCAAAACCCTGTGTTCGTGCATCTTGGATAATCACTGTCACAGTGAACGTAAAACCCACCCTTTGTTCCTTAGCCGAAATGTAGTCTCCACTAAGGAGTCAGACAAACATTCATTTTCAGCAGCAAAATGATTTTTACAAACCAACTATAACGCTTGTTACAAGCAAATACCAAAAAGCTGCTCAGATAGTACTAGGGAACCCTTAAGTCGGGAAATGAGACATGAAGGTACCTCAAAGAGCTCCCGGTTAAACGTGAACGTCTCGCAAACGTTTCCTACCTATTTTCTGTGATGCAGTACAATTTACTGCTTTATCACTGGATAAACAGGCCTTGCTCCATTTCAACTCTCATCCTTGGTAGTCTTATGAAGGAAATAGCACTTTACCTTCACAACAATGAGATTAAACAAGTGCTGTGTTCTTGTTCTTCCTCCGTTGGGTGTGTGTTACTTGCAACAAAAGGGGTTTGGCCCGTGCCTGAGGCTCCTAGGTATTATCACAAGAAACCCTAAGTAGAAAACCAACTGCAAGGATTTCCCAGTTGATGGCATCATCCACCTAAAGATCTGTTAGACTGGTTACAGCAAGAAATTCCACATCTGGCGTTGAGGTCTCTACTAGAGACCTTCAAGGCCTATAAAGACACTCATCCGATGAGAAAACCCCCCGGGTTTCAGGATTTACAAAACAGAGAACTGGAATTCTAAACAAACCCTCCACTTCTTAAGCACAGCATCAGTTCAGAGCTGCTGACCATCAAGCTTCAGTCTGAAATAGGACAGATACTCAGTTTGCAACTTGCCTCTGTGCGCACGAGCTCCGGTTCATTGCCTGAAAAGCCGTACCACAGCGTTACCAGCAGAGGAATACAGTTTGTCAGGATTCAGTACTGAACAGGGAAAGCCACTGGATGTTATGAAGTCAGAAGTCAGTGAAAGTGAAGAGCAAGAGGTACAAAATCCTCCATGAAAGGAAAATCCTCAAGGCTACAGGATGTGTTTAACCTGTCAAGAGCAAAAAGCCACTGATTGCAGCTTCTGGTCCAGAAGACGCTACCTCCTGTCTCACCTAAAGAACTGGTCAATAACTGGAAAGGCAGAATGCACTGATGACAGAGGTTCCTATCTCTTTGTATGGTTTGTTTGCATTTTTATAACACATCACAAAAAAAAAAAGTGGATCTAAATCACAAATTAGAACTGTGGAAATCATCAAAAGATTTTTCGATTAGATAGAGAGATGAGCTGGATACACAAATTCTGACAAGTACAGTGGAATGTACAGCATCAAATCCTTTAGCTAAAAGCATTTATTAACATTTAGTTTCAGTTCAAAGGACTACAATATCTTCCAGTAAACTCAAATGACGTTAAGAAGCCAGAATCTGCTTTTTGTAAAGTCAATCTGAAGAAGGCAGAGACCTTGTTTTCTCCCCCTACGGACTTTCTGACCCCGAACGATTGGGTTTTTGTGACAAGAATAATTCTACATTTATCTTCTCAGCACTTTCCTACCATCTTTCTCCATATTTCTGCAGGCAACACAAAACTTTGCTTCAGCATTTCCTGTCAACATTAAAGCCTAAAATCCTGACAAGCACATGACAAAGTCTTGTGTTTGAAGATGTTATGTATTTAAATTTTCATGATATCACACTTTCCAAATGTTACAAGCATACAAATCAAATGTATGCCCTTACTCTTGCCAAAGAGCCTTCTAGAAGGAAGGAACACCTACAAGATTCCCAGTTTTTACTAACTTATCTCTCCTTTTGTGCGCTTTCCTGAACTTCACACGCTTTTGGTCCTTGAAATTGAAACACAGAAAAGCAAAATGTTGTTGAAAAGATTTCCATAAAATTCTTTAAACGAAAGTTTTAATTGTGACTGTTTCTGAGTAATAATTGTAAGCTGCAGAGACTGGTAATAAATCACCATTCCCCTTTCACCAACTTCTTAGGGATGTCTGTGCTTTCCCAAAAGTAAATTCTTCTGAAATACATGCTTCTCTTCTTACCTAAACATTTCAGTTCTTATTGATATTATAAAGTACCAAGAAAAGAATTCCATATATTGTACCTCAGTTATGCTTGCCCTTAAAAAAGGTGAATACTGTAACACTTAATTCTATTTTTCCCCCATGTACCCTAAAAAAACATCTATCGTTTTAGAGAGTTATAATTATTGCATTAAGCTAAAAAAATGAAAACTATTCCCTTCTGAATTCTAGTCATCTAGTTCATCAGCCTATTAAAGACATTTGTTTTAAATCCTCATGTCTTGGCTAACTGGTGAATAACAGGATGATATTTAGGCATAATGCTGACTCTCATGCCAATACATAATCTTGTTAGTTCCAGCAGAATTAATGAAGTCCTTAAAGGTAAACAGTTTTAATCTTAGCTCACATATCATATAGATCTTGTGAACTGATCAGAATCTCCCCTTCCATTCCTCAGGTTCCTACTTGTAGATAAGCAGCGTCAAAGAAAGAGATACACAACGACAAAAGATGCACCACCAAGAACTGGAGGGGCTACAGGATGAAAGAATTAGCAAAGTCTTCCCTTGGGTTTTTCCTAAAAGAAAGCTGTAACATATACCACAAGTGATACATTAGAGATTCAAGTAACATATTAAAGATTCAACAGCTTTCCACTTGAATCTTTAATACAGAATTTTGCTTCTGTTTCACCCTTTTCTAAGTAATTATTTTAAATGTTTATTTGAGACCCATCTCAGTGCAGCAGTCTGATTTTTCTCATCATAGAATGGTTTGGGTTGGAAGGGACCTTAAAGATCATCCAGTTCCAACCCCCCTGCCCTGGGCAGGGACACCTCCCACCAGACCAGGCTGCTCAAAGCCCCATCCAGCCTGGCCTTGAACCCCTCCAGGGATGGGGCAGCCACAGCTTCTCTGGGCAACCTCTTCCAGTGTCTCACCACCCTCACAGCACAGAAGTTCTTCCTGAGATCTCATCTAAATCTCCCCTCTTTCAGTTTAAAATCATTACCCCTCATCCCATCACTTCACTCCCTGACAAAGAGTCCCTCTCCAGCTCTCCCTGCAAGCTCCCTTCAGATACTGAAAGGCTGCTTTAAGGTCTCCCCGAAAGCCTTCTCTTCTCCTCTCTTGCAGAACAGTCCCTCACATCTGAAACATCCAGAGTGCTATCACACTCTATGTAAAATACCTTTTGATAATTTGATGGCAAATTAGTTTTTGCTATAACAGACTGATCTTTGAAAGAGGTTGGGTTTTTTTTCTTGCTAATAACAGTTCATCTTAGTTCACCACACTCATTTCCACTGATAAGCACACATGTGCATATCCTCCAGTGTGCATAGATCCATACATCTCCCAGAGACTCAACACTAAGTGATCTTAAAATCCCACACCTGCAAAATTTAAGAGACATAACCCAGCTGAGACAACTACAAACCTCACCAACTATTTGCCTTGGTTTGAGGTAAAACAGAACCATTTTTCTGTTCAGTAATTTTACTTTTTTAGCTGGGCCTCTTCTAACTAACTAAACTCTGAAATTAACAGTGTATTGTTCAGAAACTGTTCGCTCTCACAGTGATCAGACCTGATCACACCAAGGAATGGTGCAGAGAGGCCCTTGCTTATACTCATTGCTAGAACAACCAAGGGCAGGGAATTCCGTTATTTGCCCCGTCGGAGGGTCAGAAGCAGAAAAGCACAGAGGGGTCACACCTGGAGGGAGGAGGGGACAGGAGAGGTGACCCAAACCTGACCAACTGGGGTATTCCATCCCATCCACATCATGCTCAGTATAAAAGCTGAGGGATCAAAGGGCCAACTCTCTTCCTTCAATGGCCAACCTCTGAGGTGGACCCTGTCTGTTTGCCTGCCTTTGATCCCAATCTGAGCATTCCTGACTCCAGATCTGGAATCCAGCTCCTGTCAGTCACTGAGTCCAGTCTGGGACGTTTCCTGATGCCTGCTGGTGACATGAGTGTCATCCTGGGAGCTTGATATGGTTTTGTATATATTGCATCTATTTCATTATTTTCTTCCTTTTTAAATTTATATTAATTTTAGTATTAATACTTCATTAAAGTAGTTTAGTTCATTCTAAACTTGTAAATATCTTTATCCTCTTCCTCTCCCTTTCTTTCTGGGGGGAGGAAGGGCCATCTGTCAGTCTGGTTTTGGCAATTTTGGCTGAAACCATGACACCAGTGCTCCACCTGCAAGATGTTTCCTCACGCAGAACTGCAGATACACACCTTCAAAAATACAGCAAGAGAAATACATTGCATATACCATTTCCCTTCCCAAAGGTAGGATTCAAAGAATAAACGTGCCAGGTGCCAAGCCATTTCATTAAATGCACTAGTGCAAGGCACCCTTATACAATGACGAGAAGGATCGTAAGAGAACCTAAAGGGAAGAGCCAAGATGGTTTATCTAACAAGGGCAAGAAACCTGTTATTTGGCACATGAGTTTCAAATTAATTTTTCTTGTAGAAGACAGCCTAAGTACTTTGCTGTACCACAAAATGAAAACCGTCAATTCCTTGCAGTCACAGAACTTCAACAAGGAAGAACGCGGTATTTAAAAGTCGCCACATGAATTCAGAGTCAAAGCTTTACTTTGCATCAGAATGTTACATTTACACCATCTCCAGCACCAGCAGCCCATCATAAACTTACTTTTGTATTACATTCTGCAAGCTGAGCATCATACCCAATTCGCTTTTCATCTTTTCTCTGTTGGCGCGGCACTCGGCCAAATAGCGGAGAGCCTGAAAGAAAGAGGACCATGGCAAATCAGCAACATCATCATCATCATGCCCTTTTAGGAGCATACACCTGCAAAACCTTCACAATGTGAGTTCTAGCGAGAAGATACAAGGTATTACCACCTCCTGCAAACACTAAGAATTGTTTTATTCTCAGAAATACAAAGAAAGCATAGAGGATCTAATCTATGGGGAAAGGTTGAGAGACTGGGTTTGCTTATACCAGCTGAGAGAGCCTAAGGGACAACTAATGATGGCCTTCAACTACTCAAAAAGCCTTTGAGAAGATGACTAAGCCAAACTTTTCCTCTACAGCAGCAGACAAGGGGAACAGCCATAAATTACAGCTTGGGAAGTTCAAATCAGGTATCACAAGAAGGTTTTCTTTCACTATTAAGGTAGTTCAGCACTGAAACAAACGACCTAGCAGGACTGCAGAATCAAGGAGACAAGGCTACAACTGACCTGAGCGTGGATGACAGTCCCAATTCAAGCAGGAAGCAGAAGTGAATGACTTCCAGAAGTCCCTTCCAACAAACATTTAGGCAATCTGAGATGTAAAGTCATTTTTATACGCTATGCTTCTAGTGTCATTTCCGTCAATTCTAGGGGCTACCCCAGTACCAGAAAACTCACCACCACCAAGTTTCTACTGTCCACAGGAAGAAGTCTACCACAGTTACAAGCTTCTGAAGACTAACTGCAACATTCCTCACTCCATGCAGGAGTCAGAACACAAACAGCAGCAAGATGCTTAGGGTATTGTTACCGAAACTGGGAATTGACACCTATTTGTTGCCCAAGGTTTTGTTTACCTGATTTCAAGGTACCACTCTTTGCACAACTTCATGTTGCTGAGCCCAGCAAGCACCTGTGTATTTGCACGTTCCTCCCAACATCATACTTTCCCAGTTAAAACATCAGTCCTTCTTTTCACAAGACTGTTAGGGCTGACAAAGTTGTCTCAGAAGGAACCTGCCAAGGTCTACTGTGCATCATGCTTTAATCGGTGTTTTACTGATGCAGGTACAAGAACTGCACTTGCAGAATCCTGTGATACACAAATACAGCGGTTTATAAAATGGATTTGGGGACAGCAAGGTTTAGAAGTGCACCAAGTCTTTAAATATAGTCACATAATAGCTATGCTGCTCAATAGCTGCTTTAAAAATAACATGTTTCTTAATTCCTTAAGAGACAGAGAACTAATTACCTGCGTTTTTATCTAAATCATCTTCAGCACGTATTAGGTAACATTCAAGACCATTTTACTGCCTTTTGAGAAAGTCTGCTTTCTGGCACAATAAAAACTCTGAATGTGATATTTGCTATTTCCTGATGTGGATCAGTGTCAGTAAGTAAGTTCCATAAATGCTGTATATCTATGTATTCTCTTACTTTTGAACTAGAGGGAAATACTTGAAGGACAGCTCTGAACTACTAACGTTCATGTTAAGAAATGCATCCTTACTGCTGGCCATATGTTTCTGATTGTTGTTAGTCTCTGTTCAGACAACTTAGTGAGGATGTAATGTTGTTGGATGAAGACAAAAAAAAAACCCCATTATCTTAACAGCTAATTATTCAGATCAAATTTTAGGCAGTCTCTTTTCCATCTGTCAGCTGCTCTTTAGATACAAACGGAACTTGCACTAAAATAAGACCGAAGACAAAGTTATCAGAACAACTCAAGCGACCTGTCCTGTTTCCCTTGTCCTCCGTGGCAGACACCAAGGTCTTCACCTTCACAGATGTCAGATCATTTGTGCTTATTAAATCACAGTCTACTAAATGCATAAGGAAGATCATTATCATGGACTTTGGCTCAGCCTCTCTGCAGCAAAACACTTCCCTACGTGAGCTTCAAGCTCACAAGTAATGTCCTCGTAATCAACAGGTCTGTCTTCTCCATACTTGAATATAAAAATACACTGTTGTCAATCTTAATAACCAAAGACACCTTTTATAAGTGGAATAGTAAAGTATTTTCTTCACTTCAGTGTCCTAGTTTTGAAAACTTTGGTCCAGAAGTGCATCATAAAGAATTTCTGGAAGCAAAACTAGAGAAAACTATAGAAAAATATACTACTTCTTGATCAGATGGAAGAAAGGACTGAACTGACACTGCACATGGGGAGGAAGGCATCCTCCCTGAAAGATTCAACAAGGTATCAAAGAAGTTAAGTAAGGAACTGTTATGATTCTTACAGACTATTTATAACTTCAGCTGTGGGAACTGCAGAATAATACAGTAAGAAATTTAGGGTCACTGCTGTACCTTCTTTTATTAGGTACAAACTTAACGGAAGATCATTACATTCAATGATTCCCATTCAAATAGAAGAAGCTTTTTGACCAATGAGATGACTAGAAAAATACAAAACAACCCTTAAGAATGGAAAAGTATGAAAAAGGAAGACTAAAGGTTATCAGCAAGTATATTTAAAGCTGCAGAACAGAAGAGGTTCAAGAACTCACGAAAACAAAGAGTCTGCCCATTTTCACAGTAAACCAATCCATTTTGGACTACAGCAGGGATCTGGGATATCCCATCATGTCCTCTAAATCCTGACTTTTAATTCATCCTTAGCTGTAGGTTATCACTAAACAGAACAGAGTTATATCTCGTATTCCCAGACAACACGGTGTCCTTACAACACAACTTGGATAATATCTGGGGCTGCAGAACCAAATTGCAAACTGGATTATCCCTCCTCAATCTGACAGAGTCAGTCCTTTTGATGTAGAGTGAATTTTCGGAATATGATGACAGACTAATTACAGAATCTCACGCAGGCAATGAAAATACACAGCCCAAAGGAGCCAAGGAAGGAAAAAGACAAGGAGACATCCAAACAAGATCCTCTTTTTATGACCACAACCTAAGGAAACTGCACTGGAAAGAAAGCCAATGCAACATATCCACAAGAAATGCAACCTCAACTCAAACTTCTTCCAGTGAAGAACACTGTCGTCTGGTAAATGCTGTGGCAAGAGCAAACTAAAAGCCAATTAGCAGGATACAGGTTTCCTGGATTATGGGACCTCATTCCCTGAGCCCAGAAGACACCGAGCCTGATGACATATCTAGAGACACCAGAGATGCTTTTTAGCACACAAGAAAACCACTAATATTCACTGTGAAAGTAAAACAAATTGTAAATATGGAATTACAGAATATACTACTTTTTTTTCTTTTAACAATATAAATGTCAAATCACATATTTAGCAAGAGCAAGTATATTTATTTACACCATGGGTATTTACCAAGATCCATAACTTCACCTTAAGAAAGAGATTTAAGGGTGCTTACCTCGCTCCACCCAAAAAGTGAAATAGCTGGATTAGGGAAAAAAAGCAAAGGAAATTACTCTCTTCTAAAAAACATAAACACCCCTGGAATAACGTTTCATTGCTCAACAATTTCTGAAATACACATTTGTAAAAAAATACGTACAACGAATATCACCATAACATAAAACCAGCTTTTATTTTTAACATTTTTACTTGTTTCAAGTCACAAAATGTCCTATTGATGTAAAAAAAAATTTATCTCCAGAATACTTACTAATAAAGCTGAATGAACAACTGGAGGGCTGGGATGATCCAAAAACAAAATAAGACCTGGCAGGCATCCTTGATCCTGAACAATGGCCCGTCTGTTCAATGGGTCAGCTGCTAAATCTCGGAGTTGGTTAACGACAGATAATGCATCGGGCTCCTCACTCATAGTAGAATTCATGTTTTCTGCACCACGCATACAAAACACCTGCCAAACAAAAAAGTATCTCAATTACGAACACCGCGACTTGTTACCATCAATTAAAACACAGGCACAAAGGCACTGATTTGTTCTAGGCATGGGAGTATGAGAAAAATAATAATCGAGGACTAGAATTCATGGAACGTGGGTGGAATTGATAAGGACGCAGATCTTGAAAGTTATACACTGGAAATCTGAACCTCAGATGCAGAGAACAGGTAGGTTTGGTTAATAGTATCTTGATTTGTTTTCTCTACATGATTTCAAACCAGTCAGCCTTTAGGGAAGTATAATTGTGTTGATTTTTTTCACACTACTGACAAACATTTCTGAGAAATCCATAGTTTTCTCACAACAAGGCATCCCAGAAGCCTATAAACATCCCTCTGTATAAAAGCACGTAAAATCAAAATATGTCTTTACAGAATTTCACACAAAAATGAACCAGAAAAGCTAGTAAAAGATTAACACTACATCAAGAACAGGGGACATTACGTTTGAATCTCTGTATCAAATAACTAGTGTAAAGCCACACTCATTCAAAGCAAAAAGGGGTTTAGAGGGTGGGTTTTGAGGTTGTTTTTCTTTCCTTTTCGCTAGTAGAGGCCTCTCGATAAAAAGAAAGAAGGTCACGCCTTGCTCCAGCCGAAGTCCAAGCCAACGTATCCATTTCAAAGGAGACACGTGTTAGCTTGAGAGTATCAGATTCCAGGGTTGTTTAATACGAAATAACAACTTAACAGGCAACAAAAGCATAAGCCTACTCAGAGAAAATGTTACATCATGGTGCAAAAAACTAGTTTCCTCCAAAATACTGATTAAGTGCCTCTGAAAGTTAAGTGCCAGTACCAACTCACGTAGGTCATTTTTCTGAAGGCACAAAAATGTCAGCCAATATGCATTGCTAATTTGTGTTCTCTTCTTTTTCTTCTGAATAAAGCAAATTAAATGTCTAAGTGGTCACACTCTTTTAACGTAATTTCCCAAACAAATAATATTGTACAATATTGTTTTCTTACTGAAGGCAGGCCTTCAGCAACACAAATTAATCACGCTCATCAAAAAAAAAAACCAAAACCCAAACCACAAATATGCATTTTGGTTATAAAAATTTCTGACGTTTTCACATAGAAAAAACAAAAATGCTGTTAATCTCTCGGTCACTGGTCCTTCCTTCAGGAAAGAGAGTGCTAATGTGAAAACTACGTGCCAATGATTAGACTTTAGGCTGTTTTTCTTGACTGTCACAAGTCCAAAGAGATCAACCAGGAGATACATTAGCTCAACCAATAAATAGTAATTTATATTTCCAAAGCAGACAACTTTAAATTAAAAAGAAAAAATAATAATCAAAATCTCTTTTCATAGTTAGCAGAGGAACTTACTCAAAACTTAAAAATCAAGCCAGTTGTGGAGTTGGTGCTAACCAAAGTCTCTGACTTCCAGTTCTGCATCCTGACCAGATCATTCTTACAATTCCCTCCATCCTGATTGCCTTTTGCTTTTCCTTCTAATCTCCTGAAAAAGCATGAAGCCAAATCTTACTCCCCACCTCACATCCTCCCCAGATCCTTCTCCCTCACTCCTCAGCTACAACTGAGATAACTTAAGCCTTTACCTTCTCCATTGCCCACAGCAGCCGGTTTTATGAAAACTAGGCCCCCCGGCATTTTTTTTTCCCTATGAAAAAAGCAACTGAGACGTTTTTAAAAGTTTTAAGAAGTTATCTAGAATTTGGGGGCCTAGCAGATCAGTTAGCCAGGTACTGGCTCTTTTCCCCTCCTTGCAGCTTTGAGATAAAAGCTTAACAAAAGCTCCGCAGATCTCTCCGTAGGTCTCACGTTCGGCTCCTTGCCCTCAGCAGGGAAGCCCAGCAGAGGAACCACCACAGCTTCACCCCTCGCCTGTCACGCTGAATGGCGGAGCGGACAGCCCGGCCGCGACAAGGCCCCGGAGCTCAGCTCGTCCCGTCCGGCGATGGCACAACCCTCCAGCGACTCCGGGAGGGCCCTCAGCCGGCCCCGCCACCCCCCTTTCAGGGCCTTCCCGCCCTTCCTCAGCGTTCCCTTTTCCTGCCCACCCCGACGCGGCCCGTTCCTCTCCCCGTACCGTCGCAAAAGACGAAGGCGGGCGGGAATCTCAGCCCCGCGCCCCCATCACCCGCGGGGGCGGCGCGGCCTGACGGAGAGCTGCGGGAGGAGGCCGGCAGCAGCGCCCGCGCACCACCCGCCAGGGCCCGCTCTGACCCCGGTACCCCGTCACCACCCCACAACCCCATTGGCCAGAGCTTCTCCGCCACTCGCGGCTCGCTTTGTTCCTGTCGAGGCGCGATTGGCTGGTGGCGGGGGAAGCGGGGCCGCTGTGCACATCGGGAGTCGTAGTTCGCAGAGGGCTGCAAGGCCTTGCCGGGGAGGCTGCAACGGGGGGAGACACGCTCCGTATTCCAATTTATTTTTAATACAATTTTTTCCAGAGATGAAACTGTTCAAGTATAAAGCGCACTGTAAAACAACATAGTTCAAAAAGCTGGCTGTTAGCCACCTTATACCACCGACGCAAACGACCACTGGCGGCTCTCCCTCCCGGGGGCCCCTTCTTATTGGTGGACTCAGACCACGTGATCTGTACGAGTCACGGCCCGAGGGGCGGTTCCCCACGTCCCCTCCTGGCCCGGTGGATGCCGGGTAGGTCACCGCGGCGCTGTCTGGCGGAGGGCGCCCGAGGTCCCGCCTCCCGCCAGGACCGCCGGCTATTGGTTGGAGCGCTGCCGGGACGGCCGCGGATTGGCTGCTGGAGGGAAGCGGGGGGGGGAGGCGGGTGGGTGGCGAGCCGCGGTGGAAGAAGCGGGTGAAGGAGCGCGGCCGCGGCGGACGGAGGGTGAGGCCGGGTCGGCGGGGCAACGGCCACTGGGCTTTTGGGCTTCCTTTTCCTCCTGGGCAGCCCCTTTGCCTGTGGCCCCGGGTGGGGAGCGGGATCTGGGCTCCGCTCAGCCGGAGGCCCCTCAGCAGCGGGAGCCCTGTGTGGGTTGGGGTGGAGAGGCCTCCGCCTGTGAGGCTCTGCCGTCAGGAGCTCCCGAGCCGGTGCCGAGGGGAGGTGGGTGGCGCCGCCGAGGGAAGCGGGTGTCGGGACATCCTGAGCGGGAACTCGTAGCTCATCTCCCCGAGCAGCCTGGCAGCGCCGAGGGCACATCCAGGGCAAGGCAGGGTAGGTGCCGGGCGGGCAGCGGCCTTGGGAAGGTGCCGTGCTGGCGCCGCCGTTTCGGAGTAGCAGAGCGGCGTTAGAAACAGTGCCGGGGTGGTCGCAGCTGGCGGTTTTGCAAGCAGACGGACCGAAACTGAAACCCTCTTAACGCTGCTGTGATAGGAGTGACAGGTCGGGGGAAACGACGTAAATGAAAAATAAACGGCAGAAATTTCAGGGGAGTTTTTAAAGGAGGCTTTAAAATACGGAGATAGCGCACAAAGGAGCTAAGTCTTAAGGGGTCTGGTGCTTAGTTTCCTTTTCTGTAAACTTCGGACGCTTACTTTGTATACCTTTAGTGATACTGCTGCTGCACGGAGGTTCTTCTGCAGTTGTCATAGATAAGTAACTTCCTAGATGCTTGTTTGTATTTTGTTTAACAAGGTGTCGAAATTCTGGATACAGAGTGTGAGTAGAGTTTGAATCCTGACATCAGCCACGGTGCATTGATCTCTGTCTGTTAGCCCCAGTGAGACTTCATTAATATTTACATGCTGTCCACAGCTTTTGTGAAGACAAGACTTAAAAAGACTAAATGGAAAGGGAATAGTTCTGTCTTCTAATACCCACCGCTTAGGTGATAAAGAAAGAAGAGAGGAGCTGAGTTTTCTCCACGTCAAGTCTAGAAGTTCAATTTAACTGTCACTAGTCAAACATTTTAAAATGCTATTTCAGAGAAATGCACCCCTTTGTTAATAAAATTTACATCCTCTTGTTTCTTAAAGATGTAGCAGAAGGGCTGGCATTCACAGCAACCACTAGGGAGGCTTCTGTGTCTGGCAGGACAGTGTAGGTGTGTGGTTCTGTCTGTATAATATGATAATGTATGATTTAGGCATGTTGAAGGATTTCATTTACCTCTCTGTGGTATTGTATTGCACCCTTTAGGTACAATCTCTGCCAAGCAAAGGCTTTTGATTAAACTGGTCATGAAATATGGGCGGTTTTTGGTTCTCCATCCTTTCTTGGCAAGATATGGTAACATGGCTGAGATGTGATGGATATGGTTTTACATTTAGAGGTATAGATGACCAGGCTATATTTTAAAGAGAGCTTTAGCAACTTCTGTTGTGTTCTATTGTATAAGTGTGTGTGATTTTAAAATTGTTGCTTTAGGTTTCACGCTGTTATTAGCTTAGATGAGCCCTCGATTGTCTCTGTAGTATTCCCTGACTTTTGTCTCTCTTGCGAATCTTTCCAAACAGATGTTTCTGAAAGGAGTAGGGCACCACGTTATTTGTGACTTCCAAGCCAAAAAACAGACCTGTGTGATCTTTGCCAAATACTTAACGTTACTTTTAACTAGTCTGTGTCGATTTGGGAGAGGGTCTAATCCTTACTAGAAGATTCTTCCTGCCCATTTGGCTTGTTGTTGTTATGATAATTTTTTTGTTGGCTTTATCTTTCTTTATTACTCCCTTAATATGTTTCCTTATGGATATAATTTCATGAGATGAGATTGGGTCATGTGTCAGTCGCAGCCAGATATGTGTGCCCTGGTTTCCTGCTAAAATAAGGAGGAACCTGCTCTTTTTTTTTGTGATTTTTGATGTGGTTGGTATTCCTTTGAAACCATGCTGCTTTGAAAACTCTGTACTTCTTCATGTTATACATACCCTTTCAATTTAAAGACTAGACCTTTCATTTTTCAGATTTCACACGTTTGTTTATTCTTTGTTAAGGCTGATCAAGTTGCTGCATCGAGGCCATTAAGTCATTCTCTTTTGTGTGTGTGTGTGTGTGTATTTTACGTGAAGGAGAGAAACTTGCTTTAGTAAGAAAAATACAAATATAATATTTCTTTTTAAGAGCAAGAACTCATAATAAGGAAGGGACTTGGACAAATACAACGTTGGCAAATAACACCTAGAAGAGCTTCAGTTCGAAAGCAGTTGCATCTGATTTGTCCTTCTTTTCATGTCGTGCTAGGGACTCACTGGAAATCCTGGCAAAAAGCTCAATTTCATATTTATGGAGTGCTGTGCCTTACACATACTGCCCCTGGAGCCTTTATATTTATTTCATGAACAGTTTGTAATTTATAAGTGGCGTTACCTCTCAGCTTTGTAGACTGATATTTGATATGACAGTATTGGATGAAACCTGCAGAAGTGGGGGCAAAAGAGAGTTCAAGGAGGTAAACTGAGAGCTCTTGATGGCTCAGAAATGTAAACCTCCTCATTTCTGAACCTGGGAATTCCTGCGTGTTTCCATATCAGCAAGAAAGTTCTCCAGCAGTGCTAATTTCTGTGTAAGCAGAGCTTTATAAATGAAGAACCCCTGAAATTCCAACCTCTTTTGGGAATCTTGTCTAGGACTAGTGCTTATCTTTAACAGGTTTGCTTAAGTACAGCAGAAGGACCGTGTTTTACAGCAATATTACTGTCACTCGGGGCATTTTGTTGTAGAAATTGAGTTGTGGGGGTTTTAGGGGAACTGAACTAGTTTAAGTAGCGTAAGGAAGACAGAGGGTAAATAAAACAAGCACTAGTGTTTAAAAAGAGGTATTATTGTAGCTTACTAAAGGCAATAAACATTTAACTCCTGCTTCTGAAACTGGTGTGTATACCAGAGAAAAACTTGCTCATGTTTTCATTCTTGCTGTCCAGCAGTTTTCATGTGGAATGAACCCTTCCCATTCTTGGCTCGTAAAAGAATTGTGAAATAACTGAGATTTATTAGGAAAAGTATAGTGCAATACAGTCTGCAAGAAATGAATGTCAAGTTTGTCTGGGGATAATTCTGGAACGCTAATAGATGTCATAAAAATATCAGGCTGATACACTTCGAAGCATTTGCCTTTTAGATAACAGATCAGCTGGAGGTTGTTTAAAACGTGATGGTTTTCCTTAGGGCCAGGAACTAAGGAAACTAATCCAGGAGCCAGTTGGTGCTCTGCCTTCTTACAGATTCGGTCACTTTCTTCTGCAAAAGCAGAGAGTGACAGTTCCTCGACAAGAGCAAGGAGTCGGTGACCCCGGTCTTAGGTACTTAGTATTTAAGCTACAGAAGAAACAATGATTTATGATGTGAACTACAAATAGAAGTAGTTGTTTTGTTGAATGAATGCTCTTTTGTGTTCAAAGTCTTGGCGTCTGGAGTTATAAAAGGTCTCCTTCCTGGGTCTTTTGGATCTTATTGAATGTGTTTCTAAAAGTAATAGGTAATAGTTCAGAACCCACTTTGGCTAATTTCTGAGTTCTTCAAGATTAATTTCGTTAGATGCCGTTGTCCTGGATGCTTTTAACTTCTCAGAGTTGTCTATTATCCGTTCTAACATCTGTCTCTGCCTTTTCTAGCATCTTCAGTTGAAGATACAGAATGTGCTGACTATCACTCACTGCTTTCTTTTATATTGTGCCTGTATCTCTTGCCTCCTGCTTACTCCTAGTACACGTGAAGGATTTTAGTGGCTGTAAACTGGAACCCATTTTTTACCTTAGACTTTTTCTAACTTACTACTTCATATTTAGATTATTCTGTCATCCTGATATTGTGCTACATTGTTTTTTCCTGCATCTGTTTTTGTGCCTTTGGTTATCTTTTCAGTTTTTCTGTCATTCCTTTACCTCTTTGCCTCTCAGTTTCTTGAGTTCATGGAAACTTTCTAGACCTGCTCTGAGCTCCTCAGAGGAAGTTCTAACACTCTCTTTTCACTTGTGTCCAAACTGTCTCTGTTATTAAAGACTCAGTCCTCCCAGTTGATCAGAAACAAAATAAAGCCTTTTTCATTGTTTCCTGAAACAAAACATGACTCTGATTACATCTAGGGGTTTTTAAACTAATGACCAGGCTATCTGCTGGAAGAGCAAGATACCAGGATATGGTCATCCCTTATAGTCCTGTCGCTTGCCTTTAGCAGCCAACACTGTCCTTGCAATTGCTCAGCAACAGAATCTCTACCATTTTTTTAATATTATTATTATTTTTGTCTTTTGTTTCAATGCCTTGACACAGCTTCCATTTCCCTTCTCTTTGGTTTCCACACTACATGTTCAACAAGTCTGAACTTTGGAATGAGGTGGAGTCCATCACATGTATTGCACTTTCGGAAGAGGTTTCACCTTTTAAAGGAGCGTTCCTGTCTCTTTTTGTGTCACTGCACATCTGCAGTGCCAGGTGTGATGCCACATGTAATATGGGGCACGTAGAAAGACTTGTATTTTTCCTGTTTTAAAACCACAGCAGGTGTGACGCCATCAAAGATCCATACAGTCCATACAGGAGCTTGTCTAAAGGAAGAATAATAGATTCCTAAAAGAAAAATAGGTCAAGTAGATGGTAATGCTTCTCTAATAGACTTTTCCAGCTTTCCATAAAGAATTCCATGACTCAGTTATTAGGTGTGACTGTAGCTTATGTTCATGGCTGTTTGGTAGGTGGCTCGTTATTCTTCCCTCTTGTTTTTCTTATAACAATTGCAGTTTCCATTCTAATCTCATGATGCNAAAAAAAGACAAAAACCCAAGCCCATTTGTAACGGAAACTGTGATGATTTAGCTGTAATCCTTGTGGGCATTTCCAAACAGCGGAGCTTTTCCATCTCCTGACTTCCCGAGTACCCGCTCCTTGCTGCTGCGTTGCTTTAGTCATCNGAAAAATAGGTCAAGTAGATGGTAATGCTTCTCTAATAGACTTTTCCAGCTTTCCATAAAGAATTCCATGACTCAGTTATTAGGTGTGACTGTAGCTTATGTTCATGGCTGTTTGGTAGGTGGCTCGTTATTCTTCCCTCTTGTTTTTCTTATAACAATTGCAGTTTCCATTCTAATCTCATGATGCTTGGTTCACTTGTTTGTTTGTTTGTTTAAACGACTTTTATTTATCTTACATTTTCAATAGTCCTTCATTAGCTGATAGATTCATGGTTTCTTCCTAGTTTATTCAGAAACAGAAGGAAATCCTATTAGGAAATGTCTGTTACTTTCTGTGGTGNTTGCTTTAGTCATCGCTCTGTGTGTGTGTGTATATATATATATATAAGTGGTGTCTTCAGCAACCCTGTTGTTCATACTACAGATATGTTGTTTCTAGCCCAATATACAGAACAAATGTAAACCTAAATCTATAGCTTTTTGTTTGTTTGGTTTTTTTTTCCAGTGGCATACTGGAAGAATGCCACTTTTTTCCAGTGGCATTGGTTATGACTGGTGTAGAGGAGAGCTAAAGAAAAACTAGACTATTTTCACTACAGGAGCAGTAAAACCATCTTGATTTAAGGGAGTGGTAGTACATATAAATAAACAGAACTTGAAATCTGTCCAACTTTATAAATCGCTGGAGTATTTTCAGGTCCCTCATCTACGCTATTTCCTGTCATTTTCTTGCATTAGTCATTTCTCCATGTTTCCTGTCTCTCCTCAGTTGTGGGAAAAAGAAGGGAACGGCAAAGCTGCCAGAGGGTAGGAAAGAAGAGAGGTGATCAGCTTTCTGTAGTTTGTTCTGGCATAAAAATGAGTTTTAGATAAGAGTATGGCCCCTCTAATCTTCGGAGCAGTCCCCAGCTGCAGGCGTTCCGTAGCGTTCAGCGCTCGCTTGGTCCAAGCTCCAGTGAGCAATCCTCTCCCTGGCTTTTTAATCATTAACTTTGCCACAGTTTTGATACCTTTAAAACCACACCACTGAAGAAATCTATTAAGAAAACGCTTTCTGAACGCCTGTGCTTTGCAGGGCTACGAATTGTTGTCACCTAACATGTCTTGTGTTCAGCGACTGTTGCTAAAGCTTAGGTTTTTATGAGTATGTGTGTGTTCCACAACATGCATCTAAAATTCTTAACATTTCTCGTTTCAGAAGTACTATGGAACCTCCGCAGCCCTGTAGGTTTGGAAGGTTTAAATCCAAGTTTGGAGAGGCTTTTTCCATTCCAGATGATTTGCTGGCTTAAGCGCTTAATTAGGATGGCTTTTGAACAAGTTGGATTTAACATGGAATCAGTAAGTGTTTCAAACTTTTCGCTTCGTGTTTTCAGAAAACCTGGTATAAAAAGCACTTTATATATTTTATTTTATATTTCTCTGTTCCAGCAGAGCACTTGAATATGCTCAATAATTGTATGATTCTGCATCGCTGAAAAAGTATGAAGTTTACTTCTTGGACGCTGAAGTATTGAGTAATATAAGTGTTAAAAATGCCATGCAGTTCCTCCTAGCTCTGATAGCAAACTGTTTACTTCCTAAACGTTGCTTTTCATCCTGGACTTCTACGTGTGTTTTGAAGCTGAAGGAAAATTTTTCAATTCCTTTTTAACAGTGACGTTAATTCGTAAATCATCTTATTATTTCTGTGCTCTTACCTTAGAGACACGAAAAGCCCTGTGAAACTGAGGTGATGATAATTACACTTATATTCTCCTCTCCTGAAAGTGTTACAGTACGTGAGAGCGACACGGCTGTGTTCTTTACTGGAGAAACAGGAATGTGCCTGCATAGCTCTCCTCTTGGAGGAAAGTGTACATAGAGTTTTCTTTGAACACATAGCAGAGAGAGAGGGAGCAATCTGCTACTCATCAACTGCTTTGTCACTGGGACCTTTAGGACATTGTTTTAAGTATTGACCTCAGTGCAGTAATCCCTGCAAATTGTCAAAATATTTCAATGTCCTCACAGTGGGGAAATCCTTAACAGCTGCATTGTGTGGTAGAACCATCGACCAGTCTTGGGAATTTATGGAGAGGAAATTGCTCATGTGTTATAAATTAAAATTACCAGTAAGATTTTTGTATTTTAGGATTTTATTCAAACTCGGATCCGAGATTTCATGCAGGGTGACTTTGAAAATTCAACGTGTCAGAATACCATGGGTGTTGCTGTGGTTGTTCTCAGCAACATCTTTCGGCCTAAACAGGAGAGAGGAACAAGTTTTTAATCTTAAGCTTGTGCTAATGGAACTGCATTTCCAAATGTCAGCCATTCTGGACAACAGCAAACCACCGATGCAATAAGAGGGTATGACTGAGTAACAGACTTGCTCTGCCAGCGCTTCGAGTCACGGAGAAGTTGTGTGCACTCGGGTAGAGCAGCGCAGGGATGCTGAGCTCAGCTGAGCACCGTGCTGACTGTATTTCCCTACCTTCCTGGCACAGCTGGCTTGCAGTTTTCAGAAAATATTGAGCTGGTGTATCTTGAATTACCAAAACTGAGTCATTTAAAGTTTTTGGTACACTAAATCACTGCTGTTGAACAACCCTAAGGGCATTTGGGCACCAAATATTTGTGAGGATCTGGTTGCCAGTCAGCATCTTGTCTGCGGTCTGAGCAATCTCTGAGCAAGTTTTACCACTTGTTTAAAATGCACTGCACTTACATTGGTAATAACAGCGTGTAGTCTAGTCTCTTCTGCTGTCGTGGAAGTACTTCTGTAATTAATTAAGCCTTCCCTTGACTACCCTTACTTGTTTTCCCAACGCAACATCGCTTTGAGGCGATCGCCAACAGTTCTGCTTGTGACAGGAGAATCCTCTGTGAATAGCCAGGCTGTGTCACTGCAGGAATCTCTGTCAGTCACTTTTTGGTGAAGCCTCCCGATCTGTCTGCAGTTTGGTCAGACACAGACACAAACAGTTACGTGACAGTCTCGAGTGTGAGGTCTCTGAGGCATCCAAAATCCAGAACCAACACCCTGCATGGAAAAAGTTCGCGGTCAAACCTAGCAGCGTATTCAGCCAGAGAATGTATGTTTCATAGAGTGGAAAAAATGGATGTGAGCGGGTTAATGGTGAAGCTGTAGCTCTGATGTGAGGATCTAGCGTAGCAGGTGTGCAGCACACGTTTATTTCCTCCAAATTTATACATTCCAATAAAGCCAGAGGGAGGAAAGATACTCGTTTGGAAACAGGGAAAATGTTTGGGTGAGATTTCTGAGATAACGCGATCCGGGGTTAAATACCATGGAGTATAGAGATTATATATACATATTTTATTCTTTTTAGTAGAACCCTCAAAGTCTAAGAATGGTGATCTTTGCTTAGCATATCAAAACGGTGCTCTGCTGTGTGTTGTGAACCTCCCACAGCTGTGCTACACTAATCACACAGGCAATACAGCCGTGCCAGGTGAGGGATGGTTCAGTACTAATAGCCTAGATTTTATCTAAGTTTTTTTCTTCTGGGCAACCTTCATTGAGTTTGCTTGAAGCTACGAGCCTTTGAAAGCAAAGATCTGAGTAGGAAATTCATATCTACAGCCATAAGTAAACAATGCCCAAGTTTGTTATCTTACCCTACAGTGTTCTAATTGTTTACTAACAATGTACTCTGCATTAGAGTCTTCTCATTATTCTATCCCTTTGCATTGTTTTTGTTGCCTTTCCCTGTGCTGAAATCTATCCTACTTCTTTCTGGGTGGGTTTTTTTTTGTTTCTGTTCTGGCTCATTTTATAATATTCTTCTAGAATTAAAGTCTCATCTCATTTCCTTCTGTACAACTACAGCAAATAGTAGAGCAAACGTTCCCGTCATGAAGTACAAAAACAAAATCCATCCCCGTTTAAACAACGTAGAAATCTGAATTGCAGTAGAAACAGGTCTGACAAAGGCGAGTGTGTTGAGGTGCTGTGGGGAATTTTCTCTAGGTGAATGTATTTTAATATTTTTTTTTAAGGACATATTGTCGTTCTTGGGTATTTATTTTCCCCCTTTCGCTTTTCTTTGCTCTTTAATGTCACAGTTCCATTTTCATGCTTATGTTAGCTGAAAGGCACTGCTCCTGTGTTAGAACAGCTCTTGATTAAGAAAACTAGAGGATGTTTTAGGAAATGGAGAATTACAAGCATTACATATATTTGTGATTTTTTTGTGATTGAGTGGCTTTTCTTGAAACTCCTTAAAAAGAGGTGTCTGACCCACCCAGTTTGTCTTTTTTTTTATCTTGAAAATGGACAAATTATGCTTTTGAAGATGCTTCCACCTCTTGGATCCTTCTGTGTTACCTGATCCTATTGCTTTGAATTTAAACGTAATACAAAAGGCATCTTGAACTTAAATAGCCAAAGCTCTGTTGTAAAAACAAAACCAAATTCGGGGTGTAGAGGGTAAGTGTCCACCGATACCAACCTCAGTGTGTGCATATGGGTATATATTCTATTCTAGCATGAAAGGAGTAACTTCAAAGACGTTTGGCACGAGCATAGTATGGAAGGGTAAGGGAAAACTATTCCAGCATGATACAAAAATCAGTTGCCCAATAGCTGGCTTCTTTTTTTTTTCTTCCCATCTAGGTGCTTTGGTCGAGCAAGCCCTACGGTTCATCTCGAAGTATTGTAAGAAAAATTGGTACTAACCTCTCTCTCATACAGTGTCCAAGAGTTCAGTTTCAGGTAGGTGTTCTCAACCGTGCCGAGCACGTGTTTTCCTCTACCCATAAAGGGATTTGCTCTTGCATCAAAAGATTTGAAGCAAATATGCAGTTCATTTAAATAAATGACTAGAGGGTTTGTAAAAGCAGAATATGATAAACCGAGAATTAACTTACTTTGGTTCTTCCTGCTTCCAGCTCTGAGTTTTTCCAAATGTGGATTCTTCAGCCTCTGCGCTGCCTAAAACCTGAATCCGTGTTGCTGTAACACTCATAATGGAACTTGAAACAATTTCTTTTTTTCCTAAAGCAGTTGGAACCTTTAAAATGAGGGAGCACAGTATAAAAATAATTACTCTTGGAAAAAAATAGATTAATGGAAGAGAAAAATGTTTTAAATGTTTCTATAAACTGCCGATAAGCTTAGGCTTAAAAGGCAAGTAAAGATGAGCAGTGTTACTTTAAAATATTTGGGAAAATAAGCAGCTTTACCAGAAAGTGAGAAATTAGTAACATGATAACGGGAGTACCCTGTTTGCTTTTGTTTTAAATACAAGGCTAGGCCTCTGTAGGGGAAAAGGGAACTTGAGCTCTCTGCAGCTCGCTGGCTGACTCCTTTGCTTTTAACTTCAACTGCATATAGTGGGAGGGTAAAGAGTGAGGCTAAAAGCTTAAGGAGGAGAAAAGCCTTGCTTTTTATAACAAGTCTTTCAGGAACAGATGGGGGAAAATGGAAGCTGTTACACATAATCTCTTCAACTCCCTGTGCGTTAGGGATGGGGGTGGGTATAGAATTGGAGGAATTTGAACCTCAGGTGGAGAGAGGAATGTTTCTTGCGCTGAGCAATGGCGAGGAACATAAAGGTGAATGGTGGGAATCATCACCCACGCTAAGATAAGGTGAGATTTCCGTGCAGCTACATTTGTTTTTACTGTTTAAATTAATTTCTGTATCCCATATGAAATATACAAACAATATTTAGACTTGAAATTATAGTAGCAAAATCAGGTAGTTCAAATTACCATGAAAGCCTTTTCGGTGTGATAGTAAAAGCCACACTAACACTCTGTTTTCTCTCAAATAATTACATGGAGAAACTAGAGGGGGGTGGGGGGGGCAACCACATCCTGCTACTGGCAGCTTGGTGAAATTTAAATCTGTATGTTGTGGTGAGTGGGGATTTGTGCAGGTGAGAAGGACACTAAAATGACATGCTGGATGTAAAGTTTTGGATATATAATTAATAGTAGCTACGCTGGTAATAAGGCTCCGTGTGGAGTCCTCCTGTAATGTCTCTGATTTTCTGTACTGTAAAGGCCATACAAGGGAAGCTGATGCCCATTTGCAGATTCTTAGCCAAATACTGCCTTCTCTTAACATGGTACATAAACAAAGCCATTGCTGGTTGATGTCCTTGCAAAGAGCTGTAAGATACACCTTGGGCAATCTGTTCCTGAATATTTTTAGTGTTGAAATAAAAAGATGTATATGTCTTCTTCTGAATTCTGTGTTAGAATAAAATATTTGCCTATTTTTTTTTTCCTCTTAAAGAGATACTCAGTCAGCTTTGTGTAGATTCCATGCACAATAAGTATAAACGTTCATCTTGTATTAAATGAAAGGATCCTAAAGACAGCAATACAATTGTCAGAGCTGATTGGATTAGAAATATGAATTTAAAAATTTGAGCCTCAAAACACATTAAAATTTGCATGGTTTATGTAGACTTGACACTATTTTAATATGTA
Organism: Nycticryphes semicollaris; assembly: GCA_013400055.1. NCBI lineage: Eukaryota > Metazoa > Chordata > Aves > Charadriiformes > Rostratulidae > Nycticryphes > Nycticryphes semicollaris. Next base: position 130,145 of record VXBJ01000916.1, on the reverse strand, counting down.
AACTGCTGAACATGTAAAAGTGTGATGCTAACGTGTGGGTTTTGTGTCTTTATCTCAGCATTAAGATTCTATGGTGAAGTTCAAAACTGGTCTTGAGCTGTTTTATGCTGTTGCAACTGACACTTTCCTATAGCTGTCTCTTCCTCTTTCTTTTCTTGCCAGCTTTAGCTATATTATGAAAGGACCATGCACTGAACCTTGCTGTAAGTCACTTCATTTAAAAACCAAAGAAAACCTTACTTGCCTCATCTGAGGGTGCATGTGTATCATCAGTGTTTCTAACTTTATCTAAGAGCAACACAATTTGCACAGATCTTGATTTTCCTTATGATAAATGGATAAGAGATATGAACATATTTTTGAGGCCTATTGACAGTATCGGTCTGTGGATCTTGCCATACTCAACATCTAAACAAATTGCTAAATGCTGCTCGTGTATTCTGTTAGTGATAGCAGAGCTCACCTTATATAGAGTCACTGAATGGTTAGAGTTGGAAGGGACCTTAAAGCTCATGGAGTTCCAACCCCCCTGCCCTGGAGCAGGGACACCTCCCACCAGACCAGGTTGCTCCAAGCCCCATCCAGCCTGGCCTTGAACCCCTCCAGGGATGGGGCAGCCACAGCTTCTCTGGGCAACCTCTTCCAGTGTCTCACCACCCTCACAGCAAAGAATTTCTTCCTGAGATCTCACCTAAATCTCCCCTCTTTCAGTTTAAAGTCATTACTCCTTGTCCTGTCACTACACTTCCTGACAAAGAGTCCCTCTCCAGCTTTCCTGTAGGCTCCCTTCAGATATTGGAAGGCACACTCTATATGGCATGAACAAACAAAGATGGTTCATATAGTTCTTTTGTATGTCATAATTTTTAGGTTTATCTGTAGTCCTTAGGAGAAAATGAAGTTAAACTTGCCAATAGAGCCCAGGTAGATTCAACCAAACCTATAACCCTGTCGCTCAAGATATCATCCTTCAGCTACAGCATCTGTGTTTTAGTCCCGTGCTTCTCCTGTTTGTCTGATGGAAACGTGAGAACTCAAGAGAAGTCTCCTCAGGAACTGTGTGCATGTAGCAAACATCAGAATTTACTAGGCAAATCTGAAAAATCACAGCAAGTTGGTCTTGCTTGAAGAAGTGTTTCCAAATGTTTAATATCTAGCTGTATTGGTGATTTGAAATCGAGAGGTTTTATTCTATCCTTGAATGTATAAAAATATTTGTGCTACTCTCCACCTCCATCAGCCAAAACTGTACAGTGAGTATAGTCTTTTCTTCAGAAAATCATGGAGTCATGGGCCTGAAGCCCACAGGTGTGCCTGCAGCATATCTGCACCCCGAAATAGGCCTAAAAGCCTGTGAAGGAAGAAGCACTGGAAGCAACCACCTACTTGCCAGCGAAAGAAAAGCAGGTTACATCCCCTGTTTCCCTCACTTCCCGCTATCCAGTAGAAGGAGACCTCTGTTTTCAGCTCTGTGTTGTCCATCTCAGGTGTTGGCCAAGCAGTTTTCTCCAGCTGAGACTGGCTGGAGGAGCAGAGTAGTCGCAGAGCTCTTAAAAGCATCGTTCTACAGCCAGGCAAAGGTTTTGAGAGATGGGTGTTGGCTTTTAACCTTTAAATTAAAGTAAAAATCTCGCTTTAACTTACAACTCCAAATCCGCTGCTGGGGAAGGCCTTGTTGTTTTTAGGGACAGAGGAAAGAAATATCTGTATACGGGGTAACAAGCAGTATAAATATGAGTAAAAAAAGTAAGAAGAAACTTGTATCACAATAGAACAGAAGGCTTGCTACTAAATATTGGAGTAGAAGTTATTTATCTCCCCATACAGCAAACCTGGCCACAGCAAATGCATTCCTTACTGTTGATCTATAAAATTACTTTTGATGCAAGTCTGTGTAGTGCCTTTATTTAAATGTGCCTTCAATCTTTTCGTGGTAATAGTTCCTCATGTGGCCATTACTATCAGGCAGATCTGTACCACCTGCAAGAAGTGACTAATTTATTAGAGAGTTTTTAGATTGCCATTAACCTTAATACAGATGCTGTGCTCGTGGAAATTTCTTTTTATTTAAAAAAAAAAAAAAAAAGCAAAAAGCTAAGGAAACCTCAAACAGTGAAGATCTTAACATGCCATATAGTATTCTCTAGACTGTTTTAAAGAGAGGCAGAGTGTGATGGTATTAGGCACAACTGTTAATGTGATAAACATATTACCATCTGTGCTGATGCTACCTGGAAAAAAACCCTGTTGTTTCCAAATGATCCGATGGTGCCAGTACACACTCCTGGGAGCTGTGAGAAAGGCTCACGTACGAGTTGCAAGAGTGTGAGGTGAAGGTGATTAATCCCAATTTCCAAAGCTGGCTGTAACAACTCCTGGGGAAAAAAAAAAACCAAAACAACCCCAAACCTACAACTTCTGTCTTCCTGGGGCTTGGGTATCAAAGGCCACACCTAAAATACCTTCTTCAGAAGTTATTTCACCCCACCCTGGCTGTAGTTCTGCTGTGATAGCATTAGCTTGAATTTGTAGCAGACCTAACATATCATAGTTGCTGCTACTATAATAATTCCCTTTTACAGTGGTGAGTTGCCTTTACTGCATCCAGTTCTGGACAAGAAGGACAGGGAACTGCTGGAGAGGGTACAGCAAAGAGCTACCAAGATGATGAGGGGACTAGAACATCTCTCTTGAGGAGGAAAGGCTGAGGGACTTGGGTCTTTTTAGTCTGGAGAAGAGAAGGGTGAGGGGGGATCTGATCAACACCTATAAATACTGAAAGGGTGGGTGCCAGGAGGATGGGGCCAGTCTTTTTTCAGTAGTGCCCAGTGACAGGACAAGAGTAAATGGGCACAAACTGGAACACAGGAAGTTCCACCTGAACGTGAGGAGGAACTTCTTTCCTGGGAGGGTGGCAGGAACAGGCTGCCCAGAGAGGTGGTGGAGTCTCCATCTCTGGAGACATTCCAGACCCGCCTGGACATGTTCCTGTGCAACCTGTTCTGAGTGGACCTGCTTTGCTTTGGCAGGGGGTTGGACTGGATGATCTCCAGAGGTCCCTTCCAACCCCAGATCATTCTGTGATTCTGTGAAAATTGACCTAAGTGCTAAGAGGATGGATCCAAAGTGTCTTCACAGGCTTGTACGTGCTGCCACCATGTCTTTGTCAGGATGACCAGCTTCTTGGCCATCACCAGCAGCAGGCAGCACCTCAACAGCTGCATTAACTCAGGGACAAATTTGCCCTGTGGATTGTAGGAAATACAAGCAAAAGAGGAGGCAGAGTTGCATTGGAAATAAGTAACTCTGGGCGACAGACTGAGCAGAAGAAATTACTGAAAGACCTTTCAGTAGCTTTTATTTGCTAAGGTGCCAGAGAGCAGGCCGCTCAGCAGCCCGGTGACTAAGTACACATGCCCTTGTCTGACCTGGGCAAGCAGCCAGCGTTTCAAAGCAGATTTGAAACCATTTTGTATAGTTGTGGCTATGGAGCGTGTGTTGACGGTCCAAACAATTTTTCAAATCTCCTGTAGGGTCACTGAACTGTAACTCTAAGAAAGGTCTCTGGAGCTTTGCTTACCTTTGGCTTCAAAGAGCTACAAAGCTGATGGAGGAACCACGCTGGAAAAGGGTCCTTTTGTTTGGCATGCTGTAAATGAGGTTGTGAGCAAAAGCATATTCTGTTGTGATTGCATCCTGCCTCTCACTCAAAGCCTTTGCGATTACTGAGCTAATAGAAATGGCTTTCTTTGCTTTCTTTTCCTTCCCCTCCTGTGCCACGGCCGCACCTTTGTACTGGTAGAGAAATTCTGGGAGCTGCAGAGGAAGGGAAACACACTTCAACAGAATTTCACTGTCAAAATAATACTGAATCAGAGCAAAAGACATAAAAGTACTAGTAGTGTTAATGTCTCTAACTTCTGGTCATGAATAGAGCATTAAAACATATTATTTGAGTTATTATACAAAGCTACTTGAGAACGTTGGTGGTTGGTTGTCTTTAAGGGGGTTTTCAGTGTTCAATAGTGTCCTGTGATAGTGTATGTAGTAGCTGTGAACCTCTGTAAAGCCTTCAGCAGGCTAGAGTGAATAATTTGAAGTCAGTGAAGTGGTTCTGGACCAGGCCCAGAACAGAAATCAGTGTGTCAGCTCCAGAGATGTGTTTCGTGCATGTACGTGTTCATAGTTATGTGTAGCCTCACTAAAAGCATTGGGTAAAATAACCGTGATTTGGGCCTGGAATAGCAACTCTAAAACCTTCATTCTTGTCTTTAAAATTCAGCTTACTGCTCATGCCACAGAGGGAAACCATCCTAATCACCTTAGAGAAGATGCAGTGGCCTCCTTTGCAGATGTGGGATGGGTTGCTCAAGAAGAAGGTGAAGTCTCTACAAGGCTCAGGTACGCTCCTCAAATCTCCTCTTTTTGCTTCTGGACGGTGAGAAAGAGTCCTTGCTTCTCTCTGATGAGAATCTGCTGTGCCTTGCAGTTAATGGAGAGCACTTGAATGCTGGGAGGAGAGAGAGGGAGGAGTGATAAAAGAGGCCGGGTCTGGAAAAGAAGAAGGAAAGGCTAGACTGAGAGGATTAAGAATGAAACACTGGTTTGAGAATGTATAGGAAGTTGTCTTTATTGAATCATAGAATGGTTCAGGTTGGAAGGGACCTTAAAGACCATAGAGTTCCAACCCCCCTGCCCTGGGCAGGGACACCTCCCACCAGTCCAGGCTGCTCAAAGCCCCATCCAGCCTGAACCCCTCCAGGGATGGGGCAGCCACAGCTTCTCTGGGCAACCTCCTCCCAGATGAGGGAAGAGTGCCCTCAGTGCCTCTTCACCCCCACAGGAAAGAATTTCTTCCTGAGATCTCATCTAAATCTCCCCTCTTTCAGTTTAAAGCCATGACCCCTCGTCCTATGGCTCCACTCCCTGTTCAAGAGTCCCCCCCCATCTCTCCTTCAGGCTCCTCCTTTAGGTACTGGAAGGGGCTATAAGGTGTCTTCTCTTCTCCAGGCTGAACCACCCAAACTCTCTAAGCCTGTTTTCATAGCAGAGGTGCTCCAGGCATCTTCAACCAAATCAGGTTGCTCAGATGCTTGAGAGAGGCTGTTTTAAAACGTTGGTGTCCTCAGTGAATATAACCTTTTGTCAGGGATGATTTGTCTGTGGATGCTCAGTTACTCCTCGGTGTTTAATGTAGCTTGGGCTGTGGTGGGTAAGAAAGGAAGGCAGCAGAGTTGTATTGTCTTGCTGTTCTAAGAAAGAGCAGAGAAACTTATGGACTCTTTAAAACTCTGTGAAGTTTTCTTCTCTGTAGTGTTATTTGTTGTGTTAGAAACCCAAATGTAAGACCCTTTCTCATGTACCAATAAGCAGCCTTGGCATCACAGAGCTGTTTCTTGTCCTCCGTGCTCCCAACGCTGCTAAAACGGAGGACTGTCCCTTCAGAAGCCTAAAAACTACAAAAAGATGTGCTGAGGAACTTAAGAAAATCTTCCTTCTTCAAAGGAATCAAGTACAAGTGCCTGTTGGCAGCCCACGGGGGAAGAATGGTAGCATTGGGGCAAAAAGAAAATTAAATCAGAATTCCAGCAAAAGATAAGTATGAGGCAGAGAAATAGATTGGGGGTGAGGGGGAATGTAGTTCTGGTGGGTTTTTTTTCTCTAGAAATGAAGGATTTCACAAAAAGCTGGCACAGGAAAGAGAAGAACCGCGGGCAGTGATGCAAATAGAGAGGATGTGAAGCTCTTATTTGCTTTAAGGTCTCTAATGTGTCGCCAGACCCTAACCAGCAACAGTAATGCTTTGGTGGAAGTGGTTTGTTCAGAGACAATTTTGAAGTCAGGCCTTCAGATTGGATCCCTGGTCTGTAAGGCCCCTTGTGTTAGGTTTTTATCCCTTACAAAGCATTTGGAAAACAAGCAGCATGTTGTGATATTGTTGTTACAGGTCTGAAGTTTGGTCGAAAACAGCCCAGCCTTTTTCAGGTGAAGTCCATCATTCCGGCAAGTCCCCATGCAGACAGATGTCCTTACAAAGCCCGTTGGAAGAGGAACAAGTGTCCAGGAGCAAGGTGACAGCAAACGAAGAAGCTCTGCAGAAGATCAGCGCTCTAGAAAACGAACTCGCCACTTTAAGAGCACAAATAGCCAAAATTGTAATCTTGCAAGAGCAACAGAACCTGACAGCAGGTATTCAATTTGCTGTACTCTTAGCAAAAATCAGTTTGTTGCTTTGATGGGGCAACCTGGTCTGGTGGGAGGTGTCCCTGCCCCATGGCAGGGGGGTTGGAACTCCATGAGCTTTAAGGTCCCTTCCAACCCAAACTGCTCTATAATAACGTACTACAGTATTTTTGTGAGAAACTGAAGGCATGAAACAGCTTTCAGGGCAAAGCTCATGGTAAACATGTTGGCTTAAACCAAACTCAAAGAGTGTAACTTAAGTGTTAGAAACTAAGTCTTCCCATCCAGTAATTAAATCATGAAGTAGTCACACAAGATGCTAATTACTCTTTCGGATTACGTAATACACATCTCAGGTTTATGAAATAAATAACAGTAGAGGAGATTCTTTACTAGAATCATCTCTGGGATCAGACTGTTGTCCAGATGGAACTAAAAAGACGTGCAGTTTTTCTGACAACAAACATAATAATCCTTCTCCTGAGGTTTTTTTTTCCCCTCTTTCCCTCACCTCTTCCCTGCCCTCTCGTTCTGAGTCTCCACAGATTACTGGGAGGTGGCCCTTGTCAACAGCAAACGACAGCCATTCCGTTTTCCCCCTTCCCTAGGGTCACTTACAAAGAACAGTTTTGCCTTTGTTTATGTATAAAATCATATTCTGATTCCTCAAATACTCTTTAGGCTGTGAACTGAGAGCAGTTACTTTCTTTTTCCTTAACTGTTCTGTGCACTAGTTTTTAAGGAGCACGTGGTTTCACTCTTGAATTGTACTGGGGGGAAAGGGGTTGTGAAATAATTCACTTATTTTTCACCATTTTCCCTTTTGCCCCTCTGTTCATTAGGAAAATCCGATTTTGATTCGATTTTATCATCTTTACCTCCCTCTTCTGGCAGAATAAGGCAGTGACACTCTGCTGTTGCTCTGAAATAACGTATTTCAAAATCTTGGGCAGTAATTTCTTTCGTGAGATAAGCGGGAAGAAACACTGCTCAGGCAGGGGGGTTGTGTGTGACTTCCAGCTCAGGACCTGCCTCGTGGAAATGAACTTGCAAAATCATAGAATATGGGGTTGGAAGGAACCTCTGGAGGTCCCAACCCCCTGCCACAGCAGGTCCACCCAGAGCAGGTCCCACCACCCAGAGACAGAGACTCCACCACCTCTCTGGGCAGCCTCTGCCAGGGCTCTGCCACCCTCACAGGAAAGAAGTTCCTCCTCATGTTTAGATGGAACTTCTGATGTTCCAGCTTGTGTCTTTGTGTCTGTTGCCCCATGTCCTGTCACTGGGCACCACTGAGAAGAGCCTGACCCTATCCTGTTGACACCTGCCCTGCAGATATGGATAAGCATTGTTGAGGTTCCCCCTCAGTTTTCTCTTCTCCAGGCTAAACAGGCCCAGGTCTCAGCCTTTCCTCACCAGAGAGGTGCTACAGTCCCCTCATCATCATTGTGGTCCTCTGCTGGACCCTTTCCAGCAGTTCCCTGTTCCTTTAAGTTCCCTTAAAAGATTCCCTTGAACTGGGGAGCCCAGAACTGGACACAGGACACCAGATGGGGCCTCCCCAGGGCAGAGCAGAGGGGCAGGATGACCTCCCTCCACCTGCTGGTCACGCTCTTCCTGATGCACCCCAGGATGTCATTGGCCTTCTTGGCCACAAGGGCACATTGCTGGCTCCTGGTCATCCTGTTGTCCACCAGGACTTACAGGTCCCTTGGAGGAAGACCTCTTCCTTACCAGGAAATGTTGGTAACATTAGGAGCAGAACACAACTAAAAGATGTCCTGACGTCCATCTCTCTGCAATAGAGACCTGAACGCACCCAGAATTCCAGCTGGGAATTCAAAGGGCGCTTCTCTCTCTTCCTGAAGCATTTTGATGTGGCTTCTCAGTTGAGGGTACTTAGTCGAGGGTGCTTTTGGAATGAAAAAGGTGATAATCTGAAGGTGGCAGAGGGAAGGCAGGTGAAGCTACTCTCGTCATTCTCACCTGAGCATTGGTGAGAGAGAGAGGGGATCGACAGGTGAACTCACGTGTAATGCCCTGTTTGATTTGTAGCTGGGTCAAGTCCGGTTGGTTCAGCTGCTGTCCCTGGTGCACCACCACCACCACCACCTCCTCCTCCTCCTCCTCCTCCTCCACCACCACCTCTCCCCGCCCCGGGCTCACAGCACAGCATGTCTGCCATTGAGCTCATCAAAGAAAGGAAAAACAAAAGACCAAACTCTGGACAGAATCCGACAGAAAACGGGCCAAAGAAGCCTGAAATCCCGAACATGCTGGAAATCCTCAAAGACATGAACAGCGTCAAACTGCGCTCAGTGAAAAGGTACCAACTTATAAACCACCCAGCAGCGTGTATTAAACACCTGCATCAACCACTGTGACTCACAACTCTTTCAAGGTGAGGCAGATGCTGGGTGTAACATCCGCCGAGCAGAAGGCCCGGGGGCCCACGTCCTTTCACTGTTTCTTCTCGTTCTCTTTCCCAGGTCGTCAGAAGGTACAAAGTCCCACGTGGCTGACCCCGCGGATCCCGCCGCGTTGATAGCGGCGGCGCTCAAGAAGAAATTTGCTTATCGGTATCGGAGCGACAGCCAAAGCGAAAGGGAAAAGCCGGTTCCCAGGAGTGAAGCGAAGACAAAGAGGGAGGCGGCGCTGGTGAGTGTGGGGACCCCCCCCAGCAGTGGTTTGTGGCGGTGCCGCACCAGTACCCCTTGGGTTGGCAGCCCCCTCCACAGACCCCTGTGACGTGTGTCTGAGGGGACGGGGGTGTAGTGTCAAGTCTTTAGTTTATGGATGGACATTGGGAGAAACTTCCCCATGGAAAAGGGTTATCGAACACCGGAACGGGCTGCCCAGGGAAGGGGTGGAATCACCATCCCTGGAGGTATTTAAAAGGCGGGTGGATGTGGTGCTGAGGGTCATGGTTTGGATTGGAAGGGACCTAAAAGATCATGGAGTTCCAACCCCCCTGCCCTGGGCAGGGACACCTCCCATCAGACCAGGCTGCTCAAAGCCCCATCCAGCCTGGCCTTGAACCCCTCCAGGGATGGGGCAGCCACAGCTTCTCTGGGCAACCTCTTCCAGTGTCTCACCATCCTCACAGCAAAGAATTTCTTCCTCAGATCTCATCTAAATCTACTTTCTTTCAGTTTAAAACCAATTCCCCTCATCCTATGGCTCCCCTCCCTGATCAAGAGTCCTTCCCCATCTCTCCTGTAACCCTTTAGGGACTGGAAGGGGCTATAAAGTCTCCCAAGAGCCTTCTCTTCTCCAGGCTGAACAACCCCAACTCTCTCAGCCTGTCCTCACAGCAGAGGTGCCCCAGCCCTCCGCTGGACCTATTCCAACAGGTCCATGTCCTTCCTGTGCTGAGGACTCCAGAGCTGGACACAGTGCTCCTGGTGGGCTTTCACCAGTGCCGAGCAGAGGGTTAGAATCCCTTTCTGTGACCTGCTGGCCACGCTGCTTTTGATGGGGTTGGCTTTCTGGGCTGCCAGTACCCACTGCTGGCTCGTGTTGAGCTTCTCATCCACCCTCACTCCCAAGTCCTTCTCCTCAGGGCTGCTCTTCAGCCACTCTCCACCCAACCTGTGTTTGTGCTTGGGAATCCACACGGTGATACAAGTCAGCGGCTTCCAGTTTATTTCAGATTGATATGAACTGGAGGTCGGGGGCGGGGGGGAAGGGGGGGTTTAAGCAGTGAATGTTAAAGTTTCTAGAAATACACACTTTAAAAACCAGGGCAGTAGAGCTCAGTTCTGTTCATGAGTGATCCTTGAAGCCTTCATAGAATCACAGAAATCCAAGGTTGGAAAGGACCTACAAGATCATCTTGTCCAACCATCCTCCTATCACCAACTCTACCCACTGAGCTACTACATCATGTCTTGTAGCACCTCATCCAGATGCTTCTTGAACACCCCCAGGGACGGTGACTCCACCACCTCCCTGGACAGGCCATTCCAGTGCCTGACCACTCTTTGGGAGAAGAGGGTTTTCCTGACATCTCATCTAAATCTCCCCTGGAATCCCTCCCTTGTTCTGTAACACCTGAGAGGAAGAGTAAAGAGTTCTTTTTCCCTTGGTGCATTCCCAGAGCTGGCTGCACTCTGAACTCAGTTCCAAGGCAAAGGAGATTCCCCAAATCTCAGGATTTCAGCTAATTAACAGGGAATGACTGGCCTCAAGGAAAAGAACCTGAGCTGGTGAGATCTCATTCACACGTGGGTTTTCCATACGCCCCGGTTTTGAGATGCGCCGTCCCATCGTTTGAGGCTGAGGCTCATCCAGTCCCCAAAAGCTCAGAAAAGGGAAAGTTTTAATTAGTTAAAATGATAGAATTCCAGGATTCTGCCCACAGCCACCTGACGGTCTTTCTGGTTTCCTTCTCAGTTTGGGCCGCACATGCTGAAGTCTACAGGAAAAATGAAGGCTTTAATTGAAAAATCCTAAGGGCTGATGTTCGCTACGAGGGAAAGACTGTTGAGCTCTTTTGGCCGGAAGCTTCTCCGAGCACCGGAAGCGAACGCTCTCTCACAACAGGGGACAAAACCTCCTCTGAAATGTAGAATTGAGGCACTAAAGGCGTTTCGGTGGCGATTTATCAAAGGGAGGGGGAGGGGGAAG